>CM052885.1:61556322-61625532 GCA_028534135.1 Potos flavus
ATCCTGAGATGCCTTTATTCTGGATTTGTCATTATTTGCTGCGGGAACCTAAACCAGTCACCTGATGTCTATAAATTTCAACTTTATCTGTAAAATGTAGATAGTAAAAGTATTAACATAGATACTGGCAAGAAGGAGCACTAAACCCTTGATAATTACACTCATAATAATGATTTCATACTACATAAAGAAACTTGAAGTGTTATTTTAAGACAAACGTGTGCACATGCACACAATGATTTTGAATTTTCTGAGTTCAGAAACTTTTTTTACCAGTTTTATTGAGGTATATTGACAAAATTTTATGTATTTAAGTGTACAATGTGAAGTGATTACCACGATGAAGTTGACACATCTATCACCTCACATAGTTAACGTGGTGTGTGTGTGTGTGTGTGGTAAGAATACTCACATTCTACGCTCTTAGCAAATTTCAAGTATACAATACAGTATTATTAACTATAGTAACCATGCTGTACTTAAGATTCCCAGCACTTACTTATTCTATACCTTTCTCTCTATATATCCGACTCTCAGACCAGTGCCTAACACATAATTGAGACGCCATACATTTTTGTTGGATGTACTAATGAATGTACTCCCTGAGGTTCTGGGAGTTCCTGCTCCAGTATCTTGGAGGACCCTTATTGCACGTCATAAGAAGCCAACCAGTTACATGGTATTGGCCAACTTCCTGGGGAGCCCAATTATCAGACATTCCCAGTGATGTAAACCAGTGGCCAAGGGTCCTGCTCATATGGCCAAGTCTCTGACTTCTTCTAACTGCATGTTATACTTTATCCTTGCAGGACGTCTCTTCTCCTTCCCAGATGGGTTTTAATGCTTCAGATGGGAGAACCCCATCCTCTTAAAAACGCAGACAAGTTAGTGGTACTAGGATACGACTCAGTTGTGGCACTGACTTAAGATATGAACAAGTCATTTCACCTCAGTCGGTCTCAATATTCTTATACAATGTGGAAAAAGAAAAGTATTTGATATTCCTTCTAGTTATAATGTCTTTGGGTGAAGGAAGGCAACGTTGGAAGTTGTTAAGAGGCCAGAATTTACAGATAGACAGACTTCAAGGCTTTGATCCTAACTCTGCAATTTATTAGCTCTGTTATCTTGAGAGCAGATGTGGTCCTTCTTTTTAATGCCTCTGTTTCCTCATCTGTAACTTAGAAATAATAATAGCTACATGAAAAAATGTTTGTAATAGTTAAAGGATATGAAATGTGCAAACAGCTTAGCTTGGTGCCTGGCTCTCCTAGCCTCTCATGACCTTCCACCTCTCCAAGGGGGTAAGGGCAGGAGTGAGGAGACATTCATCCAGTTGATCACCCCTGTATACCAGGCACTGTTCTAGGTGCTGGGATAAATCACTGAACAAAGCAGACAAAAAGTCTAGTCCTGGTGGAGCAATTTTAATGATAATTCTATTCTTTAATATAAAGTACAAATATACTTCATAGATTCCATTGTATCTTTAAAACCTCAAATCTAATTAAAATAGAAACTTAATTTAGGGTGAAATCAAAGCAAAGTCAAGTTATAATTTATTACTGGTTATAATTTATTGTAAGATATTCATCATTGACTAACTTTCAGAGAGGGAAGTCCTAGTGAAGATTTTTTAAAGTTGTGGATTCAGAAAGAAAAAAGAGAGAGTGAGCACCATAATTCATATTGATTAAAAAATAAACCAGTAATTTTTCTTTAGAAACATTTAAATGACATATAGTTCCTAATGTGGAAAAATATATTTCCAGATAAGTTTAGCATTTATAGAGGTATCTTTGGTTCTTAAATTTGAAATGATTTATATATGTTAAAATTATAATATTCTTAGTATTCTATGTTGCAAAATGATTTTTAAATAGATTCATTCCATTTATCAAACTAACCCCCAGACTATATATCACTAAGCTACATATTCCAAAACAAGTGATTTTTAAGCTTCTTGTATCAAAAATAGCTTACTTTTTTCTCGAAGGACGTTTATTATCCTCTACATCCAAATACAGTGGGTCAGGTAGTAAAGCTATCAAATAAACATGCTTTCTGTGCAGGAGAAACTATACATATTAAACGTAATGAAGCTTTTCATAATGGGTAAATATTATAAGACATGTCCAAGAAAATGAAAAATAGTTTACTACATCAAAAAGTGTGCATTGGTGACAGAACAATGCTTATATATCCATTTACAGTGCAATGGAACCTTGAAGCAGTATGTAATTGATGTATTTAGCATTTGCCCTTCTTGATGGAACCAGGCAGCTATAGCTCATGTCATCTTTTATATGAGTGACATATGACTGGTGAGAGAAATGGAGGCCCAAGAAAGGGCCAAGAGTGCTGACGCAGAGTGGTGAAAAGGAGCAAGCAGATGCTTCCAACCACCACCATTGCTAATAATCCACCCGAGGCTGTCTTTTGAGTTAATGGTTCATTCTTCAGTTACCTATTGCTTACCCATTGCGATAAGTGCTCTGCTGTATGTATTCTGGGTGGTATGAAGTTATACAGCTTGTTCTCAGGAAGCTTATATAATTCTAAAAAGGAGGAAGAAAGTTTTTCAAAACTGGACATCATATGTATAGTTAGGGGATAAAAGGAAGCTCTTTTATTCATGGGATCAAAGGGGAGCTGATGTTAAGTCTGGACCTAGAATCTGGCAAATTCCACTGAAATCACTGAGGGTGGCACAGAAGAATAGCAGCAAAGGCTCAGAAACAGGAAGGTGATGAGACTGAAGAGACAGTGAGGGATGGAGTGGGAGGGAACTTCCAAAGAATCGATGTTTGTGAATGATCCTGGCAGAATGATTGCCAAGAGATGGAAGTGGAGTACAGAAGTGACATATTTCTAGAAGACATTTGTAGTAAGAATTATTTAGGTGATTTTTCTTCCCCTTACGTAAATGTACCGTACAAGAAAACCAAAAGCACAAAAACAGCAAATGCAGTTCCAGTAAGTTAAGAAGTTTGGGTGTACACTTAAAAGGTCTGTGTTCGGGTGTTGGTTTGAGGCTTACCAGTTATGTCCCATGGGGCCAGTCATTCATCCTTCTGAAGCAGAGAAACCCCTGCCTGCTCTTACCTCAACTAGGGTCATTCTGAGTTTGAATCAAATGAATTTACACTTTAAGTAATGTGTGAATGCTTTCTGGACCCTGGGATGGACAATGTAACTGTAGGGTTAATATTATAGGATAAAATTAAGTAAAAATGATTCAGGCTAAGTGCTTGCACCTTGAACCAAAACAAAGGCAACAAACAACAGAAATGAAAGAAAGACTAAGACTTGCTGAAAGCATAACAATGAAGTAGTCATTCTCGGATCTTTATTCAGAGGCTAAATGCATAGACTAAAAGCCTCTCTTGCGGTAGAGAAGGAGACCCCTGTCTACTTGTTAATTTGCTGTCATCTGAGATGTGGCTGCAGTCCATTGTGACTATATAGAAGAGGAAATCCAATAACATGGTTTACTAGTCCTGGTTCTGCCACTTAGGGCCTCAATAAACCCTACAGCCTCTTTCTTTCTCTCTCAACTGGGGATAATAATAGCTCGGAGCTATTGTAAGGGTCAACAGATTATCCTTGTGATTTAAAGGAAGATGAGAATTTCAAGTGTAAAAGAGTTAAAAAGACATTCAATTTCCTTGTTCTTTTTGAGGGCAGAATGCAGAACGCTTATCTCATGTCTATCCTTCAGCTCCGACAGAGTCATAGTCAGTAGAAAGCAGAGTCACCCACCACTTCCCAAGGAGAAGGAAAGGGCTTTACAACTCCACGTCTGACCTATCACAAGGAGGAATAATAATCATTTAAGAACTGCCTATCATAAAAAAAAAAAAAAAAAGAACTGCCTATCATAAATGTGGCATCAGTGTAGGCCCCGGAGAGGCTACTGAATAAACAAAAAGTGAAGATCCCTGTCCTTTGGCCACTTAACATTCCATTATGAGAGATGGACAACACATGTTAAGTGTAAATAATTATGTACTATATTAGAAGGTATGAAAGTTCAATGGAGACAAATGAAGCAGGGCTAGGTAAAGAAGAGCAAGGGTGGGTGATACTGGAACAAAAACTTGAAGGAGGTCAGAGAACAAACAATGCAGATATCTGGAAGATCATATACCAGGCAGAGGAAAGAGCCAGTGAAAGGCAGTGGTCCAGGAATTGTCTGGCTTATTAAAGTATCTGTGGGTGGTGGTTGTGCCTGGAGCACAGTGTGGGACTTGGGGGGTTAGGAAGATGAGCTCACAGATATAAGAGTGGGAACAGATGATGTAGGCCTTTTCTAAGAATTTTGACTTTTTTTCAGAGAGATGGGAAACTACAAGATGCTCAGTTTTTTTGTTTCTGAAGAGTTTTTAATGAGATAGGAAAGTGTCTATGTCATGTTTAGTGGCTAAAGCACGAAACAAAACTAACAGAAAATATTAATCATGTTTGTTTCTGGATGGTTCATGGTGATGTCTCTTCCATTTACCATTTAATTTCTTTCTTTGCAAAGCATAAAAAATAGAAAAAATTCTCTAGTATTGCCTTTTTTGTCTTAAACCAATGAACAAGTGAAGTAATTTTAATGATGACTTACATCTCTTATAATAAAATGATCTTGTCTCAAGCGTGAATGAGATAATGTTCTTGGTGAGAAGTGTTTTTTGTTTGTTTGTTTGTTTTTGGCTGTTACTTTATTTCATTCTTCAGCTTGGGTGGAATGGTGAGTACCTGGGGGCTGTGTTGTAAATTGTCCTTCAAAAAATTAATGGTGATAATTAATGTAAAACAGACAGAACTCTTGTCAGTGATGGATAACCAAGAGAAGCGAAATAGGCTACTGAATATATTTAGCTATGCATTTGTGAACAAAATTAGTATATACTTAGGTGGTAAGTTAATTTCACTTTCCACTTACTAACCTCAGTTCACATGTTTAAATGGAGAAAAAACTATATGCAGTGGAGAAAACTGTTACTTCTATGCTGCTGTTTATAAACTCCTGTTTCTCTAAATATTCACTTATTTATCTTGTCTTTTACCTTGTGACTGTCAGATCATTTTCATGACTTCTGGCTGCAACTATGCTAGTATAGATTGAATTGTTTCATCGAATATAGATGTTACTCTTTTTATTGACAACTCTTCTGCTTCTAACTCAAAAAGGCTACTTATTTTCTCATGAGTGGGATTTGAGTCAGAGTGACATGATTCAACTTCAGAATTTAAAAGCATCATTTTGATTTCTTGTGTTGGGAGGGACTTGGGGGTTGGAGAGAGGAAGAGTAGACTCAGGGATACCAGGTTGGGAGGTATTTCAGGAATTCAGGAGAGATGCTGGTGACTCAGGTGAGGGTGGCAGCAGCGGAAATGATGAAAAATGATTATATTCTGGATATATTTTAATGCTAGAGTGGACAGATTTGTAGTGGTTTTACCTAAGCTTTCTGAAGCTTAGAGATCAGTACCTTCCCAATTTTTTTTGTATTGGTAATTAGATTGAAAAGAGGTTTAAGCTAATTTCACCACATTTATATGTCAGTTTACCCTCAAATACTCACTGATCTAAGAATTCCTTGTCTTCTTCTTTATCTCCTCCTCTTGAGTATTTTTCCCTTGTAGAAGCATTGATATCAAAAATAAGTATCAATTTATAAATTTATACTACTGCAAAGCTAAAATTATAGATATCAGCTATATCTTTTGTGGTGGGTGGGTAAAAAATGATGTCCTAGCCTTCAAAGTCCCAAAAGTCCTAGTTCTTGTCTGTCCCCTTTCTTTCCCCTGCCCTCCTAAAACAAAAACAAGTCTTCCCCATTCACAGGTATTTTTTCCCAACAAGATGCCAAAATGTAGCTCTCAAACTAAGTCATACCAATGTAGCTTTTTAGCTGTTAGCAAATGTTTTTTCATTTCAGTTTGCCATTTTACATCCAATCAACCATTGCATCCTTATCAAACTGGACCAGCTCAGATTTTATTTATCAGAATTTTTCTAAACACATCCTCATTGGAGAGCATATACTCTCATCCCTAAGTTAAGGGTTAGAAAAATCTGGGTTCCAGAAGCTATGGCTTTTCAATATAGAAAGAGGTGTTTGAAGAGTAAATAAAAAGGCATCAAATGAAGTCCTTTTTGGTTCTTTATTAAAGCATAAAAGAAGGATTAGTGTGTTTTTTCACTGTTGTTGAAAGGGAAAAGAGAAAAAAAAAAAAAGAAAAAGTAAAGAGGGAAAGAGGAACTGTTTCTTGTCCCAATGCTTGCTACTTTCTAAAAGAAAAATATGGATAACCAGATCAGTCCATTTTACTGTTTAGTCATAGTTTATTGCTTCTTTTAAATTGGCCAAGATACGACACATCAAACAATCCCACTTTTCCAAACTTTCTTTTTACATCAAAATGTGACATGTTCCCCCAGCTTGCAAAGGACTTAAATTAATTTGACCTTTCCTGATCTTTTGTTCCTTGCTTTGTTCTCCTGTCTCCCATGTTCACTTGGTTGCACACTGTGAAATGGACAATAATTTTTGTTTAAGCATCATTTGAACCTTTGCATGCAGTCATACTATTGGGTACTGATTAGATAGGAAGATGAAAAAGCCAGAAGGGGAGACAGGGAAGAGGAGATAGTGTGGTTCTACTTGTGTGCCTCAGCTGCAGCCATTATGTCACAAAAGAAAAAGACAGACACAAAATAAAAGAGGCAGGTGGAAAAGATAGTGATGACAGCTGGGTTCTAAATTGAAAGTGTTTCCAGCCAAGTGAATCCTACACTATCCATGAGGCAGTAGGAGAGCAGGGAGGTCTGATCATGTGGTCAACATATTAACTTAAACTCCAAATGCTTGTACTATACTAATACTTCAAGTAATTATATGTAGATCAAGGTAAACCTGAAATTTTTCCTTATCATTGATGTATAAATTTAAAATTCAGCTTACTTGCCTCTTTTCCATATAGAAATATGACCTCAGTAACTTCATGAAGATAGAGAGTGCTCCATAAGCTACAGGCATTTAAATATGAGAGTTAATTATACACGAGTGGGACACCAAACACATCAAAAAACAATAAAAAGAAGAGGAATTAAAAAAAACAAAACAAAAAAGCACTGAGACACAGATGAGAGATGGTCAACATTATAAGCCATTAGGGAAATGCAAATTCAAACCACAATGAGGTTTACCCACTGAGATGGCTATAATCAAAAAGATAGATAGTAACAAGAACTGGTGGGGACAGAGAAATTGGAACCCTCATACACTGCTGGTTGTAATGTAAAACTTTGGAAAACTTTTTGTCAGTTTCTTAAAATGATAAACATAGATTTAACTTATCACTCAACGCTTCTAGGAATCTACCCAAGAGAAATGAAAATATGTCCACGCAAAAACTTGTACATAGGTGTTCTTGCATAGCAGCATTATTCATAATAGCAAGAAGTAGAAACAACTCAAGTATCCATCAATGGATGGATGTATAGGCAAAATGTAATATAGCCATTCACTGGAATACTATCATATCCCATATACTTCATGGTGCCACATGGACGAGCCTCGGAAACATTATGCTAACTGAAGGAAGTCAGACACAAAACCCACAGATTATACGATTCCATATAACTGTCAAGAAAAGACAATCCATAGTGACAAAGATTAGTGGTTGCTTGGATCTGCCTGAGAATGAGAACAGGGAATGACTGCAAATGGGCACAAGATTTCTTTTTGGAGCAATGGAAATGTAAAATTAGATGCAGTGATGGTTTGCACGACACTGTAAATTTACCAAAGCTTATTGACTTGTACACTTAAAAAGAGTGAAATTATGATGCATAAACTATACCTCCAGAAATATATTAGACCGTTCTTTAAAGATACAAATAAGTCAAAACCATGAATATAGAAGCCTGAAGGTCAAAAAGGGCAACATTTCAAGGGAAGGTAGAAATGATGAAGGGTGTCGGTTGCGGAAGAGATATGTGAAATAAAATAGAAATGTAATGAGCAATTAACATTGCCTCTCTGACTTTTACCAGGGAAGCCATTGTGCAGACAGCCCAGCCTGCAAGTTTCTGCAGGAAAACCCTCCATTACTCAGAGTGCAGTACCTTTCCTGCCATGGAATAGCTCATAAAGACCCTACAAGAACCCGTTCATTTAAATAGGGCTCATTATACATAGAATGTTAGGGTTTGTTGTTGTGTTTTCAGTGCAACTCTGAGTAGATTATTATTATGCAGTGCTTATTTTAACAGGAGTTGATCAGGACCAGAAAACTGTCCTTGTTTATTATAGTTCCAAAGCCCCAGTACAAATTGTACTAATCCTATCATTATGAGTGATGGAAAAAAGAAGGGGTGGGGTTGGGGAAGTCAGGGAAATGGAAGAGAACATGTTTTGTCAGCAAGTTCACATTCTTTACTTTATAGAGTTAGTTTTCCTTTAGAAAAGCTCCTAAAGATAAAGTCAACTTTTTTTTCAACATGATCAGAGGGCATTTTCACAGGAGAGAATTACTATATACATGCACAACATATAGATCACTGATTTCAAATGAATCAAAAATAAAATAGCCCAATAATAAAACTATGAAAAATTACTTATTTTTACCATGATCTAATTCTAATTCCCAGGACTTTACGATGTTTTGGGGTCATTATTATGGATCTTAATTAGTTTCTTGCCAGTTATTGAAAGAATCCATAGTTAAAGAGCTATTTTGAGTGCCTGGTAATAAAGTTTACTGCAACCTAATTCATTAGATACCAGAAACCATAGAAAAATGGGTCCCTATTGTATAGTTTTCTGCCACTTAAAATTAATTCCAAAGTGTTGCCTAAAATGAATTGTCTATTACTTATTTTTAGACTTTTTTTTCCATCTTCACATATTCAGGATCTCAGAATTTTAAGTTAGAGAGTGCTAAAGAAGACTTTGTACTTCTTGACTGACATTTTTGGTTTAAAAGTCAAAAGTTAATTAAGAACACAGTGAGGGGTTTTTAAAATAGAGTCTGAGAGACTGGTTTCCGTGTGTTGGTTGGTTTTAATAGCTTGTATTAGCAAGCGTTTTATCACCCAAATTACAGTGAGGTACAAAGAAAAATCCTAGGTTTCATTGTCTGGCATTTGGAAAGGCGCCTATTTTTCTGCTCGTTTGGGCATGCATATAATGAGCTCACCGAGTGTTTGTTTTCCTGACCTCTGGAATAGAAAAGCAACCTGACATTAAAGATGGGGGTAAAATACTAGACTGACACCCATAGGTTTATTCGTGTGTTTGCTGTCACATTAATTGTTTGGAAGCGTTTTTATTCAGTGCTTAAATTTCGAAGCAGGTTTTTATGAGGATCCACAGGAAGAAAGCATTGTACCGGAAAGTGAATCATCCTTCGAGAACTGTGTTGACATCTCCCCAGAAACAATGTGTTGTGTTATCACACGACGTCAGGAGCCGTACACTACTTGCTCTGACTGAAATCCTATTTTGTCATATATACAAAGGCAATGACGAGGAGGTCTAGCATCACAAAGCAGGGGCCACACACTTGGGAATCTTTTCTTGTATCGGAATGACTTTTCCTAACTACCTTACAATAGCGTAAATAAAAGCAGTGTTCTCAGTACATTATTATCACAGCAGACATTTATATTACATCTGCATACCCAGAGGACAGGGCACAATTGAGACAGTTCTTCAAATTCCTCAGGAAGAAGAGCATTTCTGATTGGAATGGCCAAAACTGGGAGACAGAAACAGCCGGAGGAGAAATACAAATGCCGCCAGTGTCCACTTTGTTTTAATCGGGGTTAGAACACCTGTGGCTGTTAGACAGTGAGAGCGTAGGTGGCCACCTGCTTCATTTTTTCCCATTTTAGGGAAAGAGCAAGGGCAGCAATGGCGTCTAAAATTCATTCCCATACATCAAACAAATGAGCCCCTAATCGGTGAAATCGGTATTGTGCCAGGAAGAGAGCTAGGGAGTCAATATAACTTCCTTGCCCTGTAAGCGTTATCATCTAGTGTAAGAATTTTCAGACGATAGTATATAAATCTATTTTGCTCTGATTGCACTTGATCTTCCACAGGAATCAAGTAATGCAGTGTGTACCATTAGTCCCATTTGACATGACTGCAAAGACATTTAAATAATTTAGCTAAAGTCACAACGTCATTGGCAGAAACAGACCTCTCCTCCACCCCCAACAAGGAAGGGCTGACACACAATAAAAAGCAAAACCAATCAATCTATCAAGGGAAGGAATGAGCAAATTTCTGTTAATAGAAGTTTTTAATTTGATTTTCCCATCTTAAAATCTAGGGCTCCTTAGTTGTGCCTGCCTCCATGAAGTTGTAGGAGTTGTAGAGTGTTCCCTGCAAGGAGAGAAAGGCAAATTGTAATCAGATTGTCTTCAAATCCGTATTTGAATACACTTCTAACTATTATTCATCCTTTCTATAGATTGATAAAGGAAACATAAAACCTTTCAGGCAGAATGAGTGTTAAAAATTAAGTTGAATTCACTACTGGGCAGCCCTGACCCAGCACACAGATATTGGGATCTGAAGGGGATGACGTTCAGATTAACTGCCAAGGAAAACTCGGAGACTATGAGTTTTGAGAATTTGCGTGGATATATATTTATACAAGAGAGAGCAACCTCCAAGAAGACGCTCTCAGAAACCAAATGCAATAGTGGCTTACAAGGGTGAGGGCCAAAGGTTCTATAAGAGAAGTGGATAGGTGGGTTTAAATAAGTCCTTGGCTTCTCAGTCCACCATGATGGCTTACAGTGTCAATTAGTATTTGTGAGGGCAAGCAGTTTGCTGAACCCATGTCCACTGGGGTTTTTTATGATTCAGTTGATCCATTAATTCTGTTGATTAGGTACAAGTAGTATACTTGATTTATAGACCATAAAGGGTTGCAGTTTGTTTTTTTTCTGGTATTTCTGGTGAATTCTGGGAGAAATGGTGGCTCAGGTGTCATCTTTTGAAGCCTTGACCACTTGTTATCTTTCAGTCTTTCATAGCCTCCAAATATAGGGTCATACAGAGGACAAGCCCAGGACAAATGATCTTTATCAGTGCGATAGCCAAAGTGAATTCCATTTGGTAGAGGAAGATGTTCACAAGTACATGTTTTATATATATTGCTTTAAATTTTGTCAGCCCAGGTAAAAACATCACTCAGAAATAGATCTACTAAGGGATTTTCCCTGACAAAAGCACGATAGAAAATACTTTCTACTAATGATCTCATCTGTAGCTTCTCAGCATTTCCAACTGTTAGACACTGTTAAAAAAAAATGCAGTGTTTTGTGAAAGAGAAGAGGGTCTCTGTGGGAGGTTTTGTATTATGTCATTTTTGGCAATTGAGTCTCTGTAGAACCCAATATGGTATGGGACCTTTTTGGCTTGACTAGTAAAAGGGAGCTATTTACGTAGAATAATTCATGCACATGGCAAAATCAGTCTAAATTAAGAATTTAGTATTATTAACTTTTTCCCGGTTATAAAAAAATATTCATTATTGAAAACTTGATAAAAAGAAAAGAAAAGAAAAGAAAAAAAAGGAAAACTTGAAAGATACAGAAAGATTTAAAACAAAAAACCACAAACACCCACTTTTACACAACACAGAAATGGTAACATTCTGGTGTATTTCCTTCCAGAAATGTGTTTATATATGTATGTGTGTGTATCATACATATGCATATATATAATATAATAATCATACAATTTCTAATACAATTTGTATGTCCAAGCTTTATCTTGTTCTTTATGTGGGAAGTATTGTTTTGTTTTCCTTTGTCATGAGAATGTGAAAGTATGATTATTAATGGTGGCAAACTATTCCTTCCTAATGTTGTTTCGTAAATTACTTAACAATTTCTCAATAATTGAATATTTTAATTATTTACAATTTTCCTGAAATTAGGCCTGTAATGAACATCTGGTATACAGATTTTTGTTAATGTTCCTGATTTTTTTTTTCCCTTGGCTATATTATTTAAAAGCAGAATTTTTAGGACAAGGGTAGAACTTTTCCTTGAGTCTTGAAACAACTTGCCAACTTACATTCCCTACAGGTTGTACCACTTCGTATCTCTATTAGAGTACTGAGCACTGGTCATATTACACCTAACCAGTGTTGAATATTGCAAGCTAAACACAAAAATATTCCTGTTTTGTTTCTCATTACATTTCTTTGAATGCCTATAAAGTTGTATAATTTTTCATAAGTTTATTGGTTATTTAATTCCATGGTTTATTTATTCATGTTCTTTATCAGTTTTTCATTGAAGACCAAGGAATTTCTCTGAACTAGTTTTCATAATCTTAAATATTTTACACCTTACATATGTATTAAACACCTAGAACAAGAACTATGAGGCCCTCAATACTGGCTAATAAATGAAATAATTTATATTTTTTTCTTTGGCTACCTATCTGTAAGTTTCTACTTTTTTTCTACTTCAGAACAATCTTCAGATAATGACCTAAGCAAACATGTGTAAAGTAGAGATGTGTTTGAGAGATATGATTTGTTTATCAAGTAATTATTTGATTGATAGGACCTCCTAGTACACAGAGATTCTATAGAAAAATATTAAAACAGGATTCCCAAATTGAATAATGTTCTCCCAAAGAGTGTAATGCTTGACCTTGAATTGATCTTTACAACCACTTTAGAAACTAACTTTTGAGAAAAATACCCTAAATTCCCATCTGTAGTCTTTCTACTTTCCTGCTCTCTCCTGCCTTCTTCCACCTCCTTACCTCAGGAATCATATGTGATCAAGGGGGAAACTGTAATAAAGGATATAAGTAATAGAAAAGATCAGGGAGGGATGACTAACTGAGGAAGAATCCTGGTAGTGGGACTTCAGGTGATTTTTGGAATATGTGCTTAGTGAGACAGGTCAGAGAAAAAAAGAGAAAATGAAAGTACAGAGTCAGGAACAAGTATGGCATTTGAGGAATCATAAGAAAAGTGTTTTTCATAGTTGAATAAGTTGAACCTCTTTGTGTCACTAGTGTGAAAATAGATTGATGAGGTTTGGCTTCCTTCTGTTTTCTCAGGGAAAGATCTCGGATCTACAGCCAAAGAGCTGATTCTCCTCAGTTTGAGCTCTCATATCACAGTGTGCTTATGAAATCTGGAAAACTGTCTAAGGAATTTCAGACTTTCTGAATACAAAATGCCTTTTCCCATCAGCTAGAAGTCATTCTTGTCACTAAACAAATCAGCCAATTTCAGAGAATTTCCTGCTTCTACGTTATTTCCACAGCGTCTGGCAGGGAGAGTTCTTCCGGGTGCAGGAAAGTTCTGGAATGTCCCAAGGACTGCAGATTCAGCATGAAAAGAAAGTCTACCACCATAATACTTCCTTCCACCTGTTTTGGCCTGATTCTTTTCCAGTATATCTTCATTCTCATAGTTTCTAAAATTTGTCAAGATCTTTCTGGCCTCGGAACTTTCTGGGTGTCACTAGAGGTACCTAGAATGTTCCTTGCCTTTCCCACCTGCTTTAACCCTTACTCTTTTTTCAGGTTCCAGCAACTGAAATGTTCCTTCTTTGGGAATCCCTTCCCAGGTGCCAGTTGAGTATCTGCCATCAAGGCACATTTTGGTTTTCCCTCCTTGGTGACACTTTGAACAAATGTAATTAAATGATCTGTTTAATGTGTGGTTACTATCTGTTTTCCCTCCTTAGACTGGGAGTCATGTAAATAAAAATCATCCCTGATCTTACATTCAAGCAGTACCTTTCCTTTAGCTCTGCAATCAAATTTGACTTTGAGCACAGTAAAGTTTAAAAGGGTCTTGGATAATAACAATAGAAATTTTCACTTATATTTCAAAATGGCTTATTTGGTTAGCTTTTAGCTCTTTTGTTCATGTGAGGTTATAAATTAAATTAAAGTAATTATAAATAATTCAATCAACAGATAGTTACTGAGTGCCTCTTAGGTGCTGGGCATGATCCCTGGAATACAATGATAGACAGCCACCATGACAAGAGTCAAAATCCCCTGCCCTCACAGAACTCACACTTTAGTGGGAGATGTGAAGATAAATAAATAATTATTCTGTACCTTAGGTAATGATAAATGTTACATAGAAAGAAAAACAAAACCCAGTAGATTAATAGAGAGATGTAAGTATATTAACTCCAGAGGCAGCACTGTTTTTTTTTTTTTTTCATTCTCATATTATTTGTTTTCTCTTAGAAATGAAAATTAGAGCGACTTTCCTATACAGCTTATAGAAAAATACGGCTTTCTGGGCTGTGTTTATTTTGGGCCTCATTTGGAATATACCTGTATTTGATATGTTATTTTCAGTATCAAAACCAAAAATTTATGTAGCCATGCTTCTAAGAAGAGAAGTTTATATTTAACAAACGTGTAGCTCTGGAATTGACTTAAATTGCAACATTTTTGTTTCCTGGGTTAATGTGTGGTGTTGGACCTCAGTAGTGAAATTGCAGGAGAAAGATGGCTATTTGTACTTCCGATGTGATTTTATGTCCCTTAGGGTTGCTACTGGTGAGTAATAGCAAAGAATTATTTTCCTTTACCCTGGAGGATAGCCTAAATGTAGAGATACAATTCAGAGGGAAGAATGTCTTCTCATGAGCTGGTAGATAGAATTTTATTCTATCCCATAAGTATACGAGATTAAAACTCATACCAGGATGGCTTCATCCTTACTTTCTGACTGTAAGGTCTCAGAGATTAGCCGTCTACCTGGGAGCTGCTTGTTTGTTTTCAGTTAAATTATTTGTTGTTGTTTTCTGGATACTGTCTTCTGAATAGTGTCTACTGGAATTTATAGGAGTGTTCCTTTCCACAGATATAATTTTAAAGTAGTAGAGTTTGCTAGCTATATATATATTTAAGTCTGGTGGGAAAAAATATCCTTTTTGAGATCTGAAAGACTAATATGAAGAATAAATCTTTTTCTTACCAATTCAGTTACTTAGCATAATCAGGATAAAAGGCTAAAGTGGGAAGGCAAAATCTTGAGGGAATTTTCTGTCAAATCATCGTGATTATTAAGTTAAGGCAGATGTTTAAACCATTAGTATATTTTACCCGCATGAAGATTTTAGGACTATGAAAATATTTCCCAAACATTACAAAATGCTGGCCTTGTGCAAGACTTATGTAAAGAAAATAATAAAACTTTTACCAAAGGACAGAAAACAAGACCTAAATGTGTAGAAAAAAACAACTATGTGCCTCTGGATAGGATGATTCAAGTTTTAAATTAAATGACAGAGTTAGGGCAATTTAACTCACAAGGGATTGGGGGCCTTGACGAATTATTTCTAAAGTTAATATGCAAGCATAATTTTGCATAAAAGGAGATTTTTGTGAGAAAAATGATCAGGTTACCAACATGATATTAAAAGGTACTATGAGGGCACCTGGGTGGCTCAATCAGTTAAGCATCTGCCTTCAGCTGACATCATGATCTCAGGGTTCTGGAATGGTGCCCCGCTTGGGCTCCCTGCTCGGGCTCCCTGCTCAAAGGGGAGTTGGCTTCTCCCTCTCCCTCTGCTGCTCCCTCTGCTTGTGCTCTTTGGCTCTCTTTCTCCCTGTCAAATAAATAAATGAAATCTTTTTAAAAAGGTACTATGAAATGACTATAGTTAAAACAGTCTGATTCTGGCACAGAAACAGAGAAACAGGTATATGGAGAAGAATAGAGTCTCAAAGTGGATCCAGTACGTACGGAGTTTAGTATGTGATGTGTACTGTTAAAAACTGTGAGGCAAGGATGTAATGGTTAATAGATAGTGTTAGAATAACTGATTATACATGTGGGAAAAAAGTAGAATTAGGTTCCTCTCACATACCAGTCATGTAATTAAACAATAAAGGCATTGCAGTATTATAGAAAAACTAGAAGAAAAGAGAGGGAGATATCTTTATAATTTGGGGGTTAGGGAATGTTTTATTAATCAAGAAATGAAAAGAGTTTGCCATGAAGTAAACTCTAATGGATTGATTTTATAATATTAAAAACAAAAATTACGTACAAGATAACTGGATGACATTTTTGGCCAGACTCTATGCTAATAATTTTATAAGTATCAACTCCTTAACCTCTAGGTAAATATTACTTTTTTCCCCACATTTTAGAGAGGAGTGAGTAGAGAATTATAATGTTTAAGCATAATCACAAAGCTGATAAATGATGGAGTGATAATTCATCTGTTGTAATTCTCCAGCCTGAACTTTTAACCACATCACCAGGAACAAAGTCAAAAGAAAATGTATTCACTACTCAGCCACCAAAAAAAAAAAAAAGAAATCTTGCCATTTGCAATGACGCAGATGGAACTAGAGGATATCATGCTAAGCAAAATAAGTCAATCAGAGAAAGACGATTATCATATGATCTCACTCATATGCAGAATTTAAGAAACAAAGCAGAGGATCATAGGGGAAGAGAGGGAAAAATAAAACAAGATGAAATCAGACGGAGTCAAATCATAGAGACTCTTAATTGTAGGAAACAAACTGAGGGTTGTTGGAGGGGCGGGGGAGGGGATGGGGTAACTGAGTGAGGACATTAAAGAGGGCATGTGATGTAATAAGCACTGGGTGTTTTATATGACTGAAGAACCACTTAACTCTACCACTGAAACTAATAATACACTATATCTTAATTAATTGAATTTAAATTTTAAAAAAGAAGAAATTAAAAAAATAATAAAACCCATAAATAAAAAAACTAAATTTTAAAAAGAAAATGTATTCAGGCACTGTAGTCATTTGCGTTTAAATTTATTCTATAAGAAAAGTTAGCACTCACTAGGATATTCTTTAAAGAGCACCTTTCACTGTTATTGTTTATATGGTCACTATGTTAGTTTTAAAGACTCTAAAGGCTCTTCCTAATAGTCTTTAGTCCTGTTTAATACAACTCACTAGACTATATTTCACAGTTAAATAGAATATAACTTTGCCTCACTTCTTTGGATCATTAGACCAATATCCTCCCTGGCAGACAGTGCAAAGTAAACCTTTTTTACATGCATATTTTTTCCTCACAAATGTTTTTCTATTTGACAGGAAATAAGAATAAAAATATCTAGTTATGGACTACCCATCTGTTCTCCCTGCCCTCGCCCCGAACTAAACCTGAATAGTAATTTCATTTTTTTTTTTAAGATTTTATTTATTTATTCATCAGAGAGAGAGAAAGAGAGCACAAGCAGGGGGAGAGGCAGGCAGAGGCGGAGGGAGAAGCAGGCTCCCTGCCGAGCAAGGAGCCTGATGCGGAACTCGATCCCAGAACCCTAGGATTGTGACCTGACCCGAAGGCAGCAGCTTAACCGACTGAGCCACCCAGGCGTACCCTGAATAGTAATTTCTAAATGTTAACTCTTATTTTTACATTGAAATTATAATCTTCATTTAGGTAGATTGCATTGTTCAAAACCATAATATTCATAACAAAAATTAGAGGTGCAGTTGATGTCCTTAAGTTCACACCAATCAGTAATTCACCCTTCCCTCTTAGAGGAAATTCCTGATCGAAATGTTAGAAATGTCTCCTACCTTTTTAGAGGCCTTTACACTTCAGCCTGAACCAAACTTTCTCATTTCATTTGCCATTATTCCTCATCATGCCACCTTAGTTCCAGTCAAATTTTATTAATTGTTTGCTTTCTCAGCTCAAAACCTTCACTCATCTTCATCTCTTCACTTGGCATGGTGCCTTTTCCCTAAATTACCTACATTTCAAATCAGTCATCCTTCAAGATGTTATCCAACCAAGTTTTACCTTCTTTATGAAATGTATCTCAACACTGAAAATAACCTCTTCTTTTGAATTTCCATTGCTTCTTATATGCCTTGTATCATGTTTGCATTATGAATGTCTTAGAAAATAGAACTCTTCATTCAACATCGTTTTCTTCAGTAACTAACGTAGTGCCTCACACAGAGTAGGTCTTTAATATGTTCCTTTAATTAATGATGTCATTAATTCCCCAGTTCTTCTGTGGCTTATTTTCAAATAACACATTCTAAAATGATGCTTAAGATTTAAGGCTCTGAAATGCATCAGTTTAAAAACAAACAAATAAAACTACATCCCCCCCCCCGCCTTGAAGTTTTAACTATTTAGCCATTTATATATGTCTATACAGATCTTGATTCATGGCAGCATTTCTTTGAAAATCTTTGGGATTGCATATATATATGTATATATATATACATATATATATATACATACAGAGAGAGAGAGAGAGTGGGAAAGGGAGGGGGCAGACTGTAGAGGGAATATGGCAGAAGGGGACATGCAGATGTAGGGACTCTGGCAGTGGCTGTCAGGGAGGGAAGTCTCCACAGGAAACACCTGCAGCGGCATCCAAAAGCACTTTGAAGGCTCAGAGTGGCTATTCTGCTGAATAACTGAATATCCACAGAGCCAAAGTCCATGACCTTGAGCACAGCAGATCTTTTCTGCTGAATATGATCTTATTCCAAGCGAAGTTAAATTATTCTTCCCAGTCGCCAAGAAAACCTCAAAGCTTTCAAACCACTTTGCCCTAAGAGATACCTCAAACCTGCTAAAGCAGCCCACAGGACAAGAGGACCACAGAATGCACTTGAATTGCTTGGACGTTAAAACTTTCCATTTTGTACTGAATTCTGATGCGTCTAGGTTGCACGCCAAGTATAAAAAGGACTTTGACCTGAAGTAGGAAACACTGAAGGGCTGCTTCTGTGTGTTCGTTGAATCTTAGCTAGAAGAATAAAGGATTTGTTTCAGTGAAGAGAATCACAGGCGTGCCTGAGCCAGGGACATTCCATCTTGACACATCTGCCCAGTCTTCCATTTTGTGTCCTTTCGGCATTCAAGTAGCAAGCTTTTTGATTAACCAAACAAATGAGAGAAAGGGAGAAGAAACTCTTTGTCTTCAAACTGAAATACATGTGAAAGAAACACAAGCCGAAATTTATTAAAGGCTTTTGTGAGGAGGCTTTTAGTCAGCATTTGACTTCGTTAAAATCTTGAGCTGACTGTTCATTAAGGCACAGCAGCAAGGCAAGCAAAAACCAGTTCTTTGTGCATTTGTCTATTAGAAGAAGGAAGAGGAACTTACACACTGAAAATTTCAGCTTGCGGTGTATAGACGTGTTAACTTGTTAGACAGAGATGGGCCTATCAAGGAGAGCTTGCTGACGGGTGGGTGTCAGTGCCTCTTGCTAACTATTTCAGGGACAGCTCTCATTCTGTATCTTTCTTTCTCTGTTTTATCCCAGGACTCCCTTCCAAGCTTTTCTCTTTAGAGTATACTGTCCTTGTTTTTAATGTAGTGGGATATTTAGCTTCCATATTCTCTTCATTGGCTTCAGGTTTTATTCTGACCAGCAAATAAAGAGCATGGTTCAGGACAGGCTTCTAAGGATTTGGAACATCGGCCTTCTTTCAATGCTTGTGGTAGGTTTTGCCAGAAACCTATATATTTTAATAATGAGAGTTTTGGAATTTGGCTGGATTTTTAACTTTAAAAAAAAACTGAAAACAACTGAATTCAGCCTTTTTTTTTTTTTTAATATTTTGGGGCAAATGTAATTGAGTTGATAGCAAGATATAATTCTACAATGCTTCTTAGGTGGTGTTTCCTTCAGGAAGATACGCAATACCACAATATCAGCATACGTTTTAGTTTCCCATACTACCTGAATGGATAGAGTATTCATTCATGTGGTTTTACATAGTGATTGGCCCTTAAAGAAAACTGACTTTAAATCAGATTCTTCCAAAGGTCAATCTGATAATGTTCTTGAAGGGAAGAGAGGAAATACTATTGTGTTCCCATTTTATAAGCTAAAATATGCTGACTACTTATTATTAATTGTTAATTACTTAAGCAATATGCAAATGTACAGCAATACTGTACACAGATGGTCACAACTAAAGTGTAAATTATAGCTTAAAAAGCCACAAGACTTTGGCACATTATTATAACTAAATTAGAAGAGTTACAGAGGCACTATTATTGCACATTAAATGCCTAGATCATATTTCTCTTAACCCTTGTTTCTCTACCATATCTGCACATTAGAATCACCTAGAAAATTTCTGCAAATCCCTATGCCTATGCCCAGACACTGAACCAGTTAAATGAGTTTTGAGGTTGGGAACTGGGACCCAGGCATCCAATATTTTTTAAGGCTCTTTAAGGTGATTTTATGGTAGTGGCAAGTTCAGGACCACTATGAATATTAAACATTTTATTATATCACCTCAGCCTGATATACCTAATGAGCCAGTAATTAGCTTCTTGTCAATATGGTTATATGTATCCAATTTATGGGGTTTTTTTTATTGTGAAGTGATACAGATTTTTTTTTCCTGCATCATGGGTAATACTATCAATTTAAAATAAAATGCAAAAAATAAATAAATAAATAAATAAATAAATAAATAAATAAAATAAAATAAAATGCACTGTCCATTTTTAAATAGGAATATCTGAACATTTGAGTCAAAGCCTTTCATTATAATACTATATATCAAAAGAGACTGCAAACTTCAAATGTTGGTATTGAGAAGCTTACCATAGTGCAAATATGGTGAGGTAGTTAGGATAATTACTTCACTTTTAAATTGTAAGCTGAGAAAAAATAATAGTAATATTCCTTGGTAATATGAAAGCTATAAAGCTTTAATTTTGTGTATTTTCTCTAGGAGTTATAAAAACTAGGTATCTAAGAAAGAGATTAAATTAGGATTGTATGTCATGGCGGAAAAAAAAAAACAGACTGGCCTATATTCTTCAAAATGAATTTTCTTTTCTCTGAAACTGTGAAGGTGTCCATTCAAACCTATCCAAAATAGCTTTAAAAATGCCACAGAAGGTAGTAGAATGAGCTCAGGATTCAGTCCAGAGATCCAAATTCTAGTAGGAAGCCAAGCGGTTTTTGCCAAGTCTTTCAAGTTCTCTGGGCCTTACTTAGTTTTTTCTTTGTAAAATGCAGAGGATGAATGAAATCAGTGTTTTTCAAAGGTAAATGATGAACCAGTATTAGATTATGAAATCAATTTAGAACAATTCCTATTTCTATAAAACAGAAGAGCGCATTACAGGCAGCAAAGTTGGTATATTGTATGTGAATCCTGGGTACTTGGGAAGAAATTTTTGAAAGATCTTGAATTAGAAGATCTCTTTAGATTTTATAGCTTTATGAATTGTCCATGGGAAAGGCATGCAGTATGGGGAATGAGGTAGAGGCAACTTACTTCAAGCATGGGACATAAAATACCCCACATATTCTTGCTGTATAGTATCAAGGCAAATAATCTTTAGAAAGAAAAGACTTGTTCTAACAGGGTATTTGGTTCAATCACTACAAGTAGAAAAGGCGGATAAAAGCATTTACAGCCTGTGAATGTGGAAATGTGTCCCATCCTTGAGATCAGAGAATGGTCACTGTAAGAAGTGAATGGATGCATTGTGAATTATAACTACGGTTTCAAGAGGTGGCATTATTCAGTCTGGTCAGAATGTTCTCTTACCAATCAAATTACTTCCGTACTAAAAGTGAGAATGTGCTTTGATTTTTGGTTGTTTCATTTGTATTTTGTCTCACATTTTGTGCTCACTGTTTGTTGGGAAATGAGAAGCTAGGGAAGCAAGGGAGGCCCAGAGCTTTTCAAAAAAAATACTGAGTTTCAAGTTACATTGTATACTGGAAGTAACTAAAAAGTAAATCATAATAAAGTATTAAGGAACACCAATCCAGTCCTACCAGAGTGAGACTTATAGGGATGGGTGCAAGAAACATGCTTTTCTTGCTTGGGTGGCTCAGTCAGTTAAGCATCTGCCTTCGGCTCTGGTCATGATCTGGGATCCTTGGGCTCAAGTCTGCATTAGGCTCCCGAGTCTGCTTCTCTCTCTCTCTCCCTCTGTCCTTCCCCCCCTGCTAGGGCTCTCTCTTTCTCTCTCTCAAATAAATTTTAAAAATCTTAAAAAAAAAAAAAAAAAAAAAAGAACTGTGCTTTTTTAAAAGTTTTCCCAGATGAGTCTGATGACCAGCCCTGTTTGGGATCAACTGGTGTAGAAACCCAGCTTCTCATCCCAGCTTTGCCTATGACTAGCTATAGGCACTAGAGAAAATCTCATAACCTTTATAGGTCTCCCTCTTTCAACTCCAAAGTTTATAACTCTTTTCTTGGGGGGAGGAGAGTTTGGAAAGGGGGAAAGAGAGAATAAGAGAGAGAGAGAGAGGAGGGGCAGAGGGAGAGGGAGAGAGAGAATCTTCAGCAGACTACAAACCCAGTGCAGAGCCTGATGTGGGGCTTGATCTCAAAACCCTGAGATCATGAGTTGAGCTGAAATCGAGAGTTGGATGCTTAACCAACTGAGTCACCCAGGCTCCTCTAAAGTTTTCAATTCTGTGATTCACTGAGATTTCTGATGAAGTTTCAGAGTTCAAATAGAGTTAGTCACAAATCAGCCAGTGTCCACTTTTTTCTTTTTCTTTTCTTTTTTTTTTTTTTTTTACATTGGACTTGAAGATCTAAATTTATGTCATAGGTAAAACGAAAAAGGAAATTGTAATAATTATTCACCTCCTAAGAAGGACACTCTTTTCTTTTAACTGAAGTGTATAGTTGAAAAATAATGTTACTTTCATTTCAGGTGTACAATGTAGTGATTCAACTTCTTTTTACATTATCCTATGCTCCCCACAAGTGTAGCTACTATCTGTCACCATATAACACTGTTACACTACTATTAACTGTATTCCCTATGCTATACCCTCACTGCCAGTGGTTCATTCGTTTCATAACTGGAAGCCTATGTCTCCCACTCTGGAAGGGTGCTCTTTTAATATTAGGTCACAAGACCAGCTGGTCAATTATGTCAGGTGCTGATGGACGAGTCTTCTCACAATGTCCATATTTTATGACCTGGTCATTCCCCCTATTCTGATCATAAAAGTCTGATCTGGAGCAAAGACTTCTGACCAACACAAGCTGAACTAATCGCAGTTAATCACCTTTGGAGAGTTCAGAACTTGAAAGGAGTTACTTTGAGTCTGAGGTTCACTGTTGTTGAGTTATATGTGTGATACAACCCCAGAAACTGTGCTGTGAGGAGCTTATATCTTTCCTGTGCTCCTTCTTTTCCAAAACTTTGTGGTTCAAGGATTCCTTTATTCTGTGAGCTACTTCCAAAATCTCTCCGCTAAATTCTGTGTATTTGCATTTAGGCTAAAACTCTGCTTGTGTTGGGAAGAGAATAAGTCCTAAGAAATTCATTGTACTTAATGAACTAACTTCTCTCCTGTGTATCTGGAAAGACTCTAGTTTTATAGCATCATTGGGAGAATTGAGAAAGTAGTATTCAAATCAGATGTGGAACCTGGGATGAGGAGTGTTGAGCTAGACATTGTAGATTTACGAGGCTTTCAACACAGATATGATAGATGGGATGAGAGGAGTTTATGGAGGAATCAGTATATAGTTAATAATATTAATTCCATAATCATTATAATACAAATTCTCATTTTTAAGAAATCTGAAACTGTGGTGTGATAGCAGGACTATAGTCATTCTACTGAAGAAAACTCAGATTCAGTTACATTTACTTGCCCAGAGTTATGTAGCTCTAACCACAAAATGAGGAACTGAACCCAGGGCTCCTAACTCCAAATTAAGGGCTCTATCCATAAGAAAACACTAACACTAGTTACTGTTGATTGATTCTTCAATACTTTTCTTCAAGAAGTATGCATACATATAAACTTGTAGTAAGTAATATAAACTTTCTTTTAAAATATTTTATTATTCCAGGGATTGAACTTATATGGAAAAGTACCTTAAACTTTGGGGGAAATTATCAAACACATTCTTTTAACACCCCAGCATACATAGGACTAGAAAATCTGTTGAAGGTGTTCTTTTCTGAGCTAAGGAAGAAAGGTGATCAGAATAGAAAGTTTATTTCTGATAGCGTGAATAGAACACCTTCCCATGACCCTTTGTTTTTCTAAATTTTTTAGTCCTTACAGAATAAGAAGACAACTAGCTCTAGGAGCCCAAAGAGACAGAGGTTGCTATAGAAAGTTCCTTTTAAAAGTAGCAGCCATCAGAAATCTTTAAAGACATTTTAACTCTAGCATGTTGCCTGATTTTGACAGCAGGAAAGCAATAGAGTTTGGCGCAGAGTTGGGCCTCAGTAAATCTTTATTGAATGAATCAATGAAACAGTGACTCAATAAATCAAGAATGTTACAGAACCACAGGATTTTAGAATTGAGAGAAACGCTGGAAAGCACTTAGCCTAGCTATGTGACTTTGCCAGGAAGGAAAATGAGGTGCATGGAGGCTAAGGGAGGAGGCCAGGGAAAGACAGCTGAAAAGTGGCCAAGTGGAAATCAGTGTGCCAGGTCTCCTGATTCTTAGCCCAATGTGCTTCCCTGAGAGAATGAAAAATAAAAATAACAAAAGATCACGAACATCACATGAGATCCTCTTCTAAGTCATCTAGGTGCAAACCTGATTAAAAGGGTATACCATCAATAGAGACATTTTTTTTCTTCCTTTATGCCATTTGTATTATTTCCATCTCTTTCTTATTCCATGAACCTTAACTAACCCAAATTTTCCTGGAATTAGAATGTGGGGCATAATGATATTCTGGTTAATAAAAGAATTGGTAAAAAGCTAATTTTTTTAACTGCTAGGCAGTCCTTTGAAATGTAGTAGTTACTTTATTTTTTTTTAAGATTTTATTTTTATTTGTGAGAGAGGTGGGGGAAAGGAGCAGAGGGAGAGAAACAAGCAGACACTGAGCTGAGCTGGGAACCTGATGCAGGGCTCCATCTCGCGACCCTGAGATCATGACCTGAGCTGGAAACCAAGAGTCAGATGCTTAACTGACTGAGCCACCCAGGTGCCCCTGTTGTAGTTACTTTAATAATAATGTTAATAAAATTAACAAATGATTCCCCACCATATACCAGGTATGACTGTGTACACAAATGCATGTTCAAGAGATATCTTCCTCATAGAATTATTGACTAGAGCCCCTGAAACAAAAGAATTTAAGTAACCTCCACTGTAAAGTGAACCTCAGCATTTGGCCAGTTGTCTCCCTCAGCATTTACTACGAGACAGCAAAGCTGACCCTCTCACCACTCCTAACACACTGTCCACCTCCCACCTTACCTGTCCACCTAAGCATTGAGAGATGGGACAGGTAGGGGCAAAAAGAGTCACTAGGTCATAGGTACTCTGAAAATGTACTGTTCAAGGAGAAGTGCGCTTCCTCTGTCCAGCCTAACTTGGGGAAGAGACTACTATAGAATCATGTGTAGAACCTGATTATGCAAAAAAAGAAAGGCTAGTATTCTACATTCCTGATGCATGGCAGTGTATGCTTCAAACTTGCTGATCTGCCCTGTGCCTTTCTGAGGAAGGAAGAAGGGAACTGGCAAGGTAGAAAGAGTTGACAAAGAGAGTATAGCCTACATCTCAGCATTTGGTATAACCAGGATACCTAAGATTCTATTGCTCAAACAGACACTCCATGTAGGCTGGGACTTGAGTCATCTGGCCAGTATTACTCACAAGAAGGCCACTTGGTGGACCAGAGGACTGATCTCTCTCGCTCTCTCTATCTCTATCTCTATCTCTCTCCCCCTCCCCTTTTTCTCCCCCCCCTCCTTCTCTTGTTCATGCTCTCTCGATAGCTTTCTCTCTCTCTCTCTTAATATTTAGAAAATGCAAGAAGGACAAAGTCTTAAGGCAGAAGGTAAGAAAATGCCTAGCACCATACCACATCCCTCCTCCCCTCTCCCTCAACTCAGGACTATGAGACGAGGGTTGAAATTTACATCAAATCTTAGGTTAAAATTATAAATTAGCCTGAATTTTTGATAAACAATAGTGACCAGAAATTCAGTGATTCTGGCCAAGATAATAAAAGATGGAGAAAAAAAGTGACTGTTTTTGCATAAATACGTAAATACTCTTTCATGTTTATATGTGCCGTAGGTTGTGGCGCTTTAATAAGCTCATTACACATACATTATATTATTTAATCCTCACAACTACCCTGCGGATAGGTCCTCCATTTATTTTTGAGAAAACATTTTATTGCTTCCACTTACTGATAAGAGAACTGAGATTTTAAGGTGATCAGTTATTTATCCAAGTATTCACAGTGTGAGAGTGGAATTCAAACCCCGGTGAGTATGACTCCATAACCCATGTCCCTATGAAGTCCAAAACTTCATAAATGTTGGTCTCATTGCTATCATTTCCATATACACCCATAGTCCAATCTCCATACAGAAGCCAGACATATCTTTTTAGAACATATATATCAGATCGTATCATTCCCCAGACTACAGTACTCCAGTGGCTTCCCATTGCACATGAAATAAAATCCGAAAGTTTGACGAAGATCAAGAATGCCCTACGTGACCTAGCCCCAGATCCCATCTCATTCCATGTCGCCCCTTGTTTAACTATGCTTAGTGCTCACTGAATTTTTCTCCATTCCTGAAATAAACCAAGTTGGGGTTTTTGTTGTTGTTGTTCTTTTTCTCATTTCAGGAAGTTGCCCTTTTGAGGTTTTTGTGCTTGGAATACTCTTTGCCCAGATCTCCCCGAGGGGCTTCTCAGCACTCAGGTCTTAGTTTCAGTGTCATCTGCTGAGAGAGCTCCCCTGGACACATACATCGGTCACCCAGCCGCAGTCGTTCTTGCTCTCGCTGGGCTTTTTTGTGTGTTCAGTGTCACTTGTTTAGGGTTATCTCTTGCTACCTCATTAGATGAAAATGGAAACCCTGAGGACCTAGTTTCCTGATGTATTTCTTATACTTAGAATAGTGCCTCAAATTGTGGGCTCCATATATGTATTTATGAAATGAATGATGCCTGAATAAATAGTAGTCTCCCTCTTGATTCCATTTTCAGTACCAGACACTTTACATGTGTGACTTTTGGATGTACTGTTACTGTCTTAAGATCAAAGACATGCTGTGAGTTACCAGTATCCCTTCTCTTCTCCTTTTACAAAGAATGCTACCCTACAATCCAAGTGTTTCTGGTTTGTACTGATCTTAGTGTAAGCTGACAAACTACTTTGAATTAATTTTATAAGAAGTTAGCAGTTTATCTTAAAATACACACATACACAATAAAGTAAAACAAATCAAAAACGTTAGCCAACCCTCCTAAGAAGCAGAGTTACATAAGAACATCCCTTCTCATTCCAGCTTCATTCCTCATTACACTTACCACATGTTTATTTACTCCCATCTCTACTTAAGATAGTGGGGATGCCAAGATAATACACAGTTAGTGCTTTCTTTTAAGGAGTTGTTCTGGTTTTAAATATAGTAGGCCATATTTAGTAGTACAAATTTCCCTTATTGATAGATATTGTTGACTTTAACATTGTCATTATATGTTAACATTGTCAACATATGTTGACTTTAACATAGATATTGTTGACTTTAACTTTAACAGTTCCAAGTTCACTCAACTGCAAAAAGTAGAAATGTGACAGCACAGGCCCATTCATTTTCATTGAGTCGGATCACATCTAGAATGAATGATAGTTTGTTTTCATTTTCAGCAGTAGATGAACGAACATATTTCTAGAGAGACATAAATGCAGTTGCATGAACCTCATTTAGTATATCCACTAATAAAGATGACTTACTAGACTGTACCAGGAGATATATACCCCTTAGATTTATTCAGAAGAGTAGTTCTAAGTTCCCAAACCTACAGAGGATCCAATTGTATTATTGCCTAAAGGTGAAACACGTTGAGAATAAGAATTCAGAGATTATCTCCAATGATTTAATAACCAGACTCTGCTGGGATGCATATTAAATAGATATCTGACACATATACACATTGATAAGATCTCTCTGATTCTTTTTTTTTTCCCCAGTCTTTGTTTTTCCAGCCAAAAGATGCAAAGTAACTGATCTGGATGTTTATCCTTTAAGAGAAGTGCGATGATATCAAAATATTTTGTCTTTAATACTTAACTCAGACATCACACACACACACACACACACACACACACACACACCTCTTACAATCCCTAAAAGATATTCTAAAGCACAGTAATCTAGAATAGGTTTTCGTGATAGGACTTAGGCTTTAATGTTCACTGGGATCACCTGGGGGATCTCAATAAAATACAGATTCTGCATCCGTAGACTGAGGAGGGGTCCTGAGATTAACACTTCTTACAAGCTCCAAGTGATGCCTGATACTGTCCTTAGATCACGCTTTGGGTAGCAGGTGTTGAGATCATATTTTTTAGGCATTTTCACTTTAACCAACACTTTGCTCTTCCCTATAAAGTGCTCCTCCACTCTGCTCTTGCCTTCCACGATTCCACAATTTGTGTCAGATTAAAAAAAAGTTATATTTTAAAATGTGGAGCAGTTTGCCACATGACCAAAATATGTGGATATCCTCAAATACAGATTTTTAGAGTTAGAGGCAGCCCCACTCTGATTCTAGCGAGGAAGCATCATGTTTTAAATTGGCCACTCTTTGGAGCATGGTTATATGGGTGAGTTGTTCACTATATATTGCCCTGACTATATTGGTAATAAAATGATTTCATAATTGAAATTATTTGCTCCATGTCCATTTTATAAACATATAAATGTAGAATATCTGTAAATTTGCTGTAAATGCAATTGTGTTCCTATAATTAAATATATTATATAATTTACTTCTTTATTAGGTAATCATTAATTGGCACCTAAAGAAATCATAAGTTCATGCAGAGATTCTTTATAAAGTCTATAATCACCAAGCTATGTTTTTATTTTGATTGTGTTACTGATTCTGTCCAGGTTAAAATATGCTAGAGTCCAGTTGTCATAGATTCAGTTGTTGCAAGTTGAGCCTGAGACAGGCCCAGAAATTGCAATATTACACACCTGGTGAATGCCAGAGCATCTGTTTATTAGTGTCCCTGTGTATCATATGATCCATGCAGAACTGGTTGGTCATCAGCTCAGACAGGCGTAGAGTGGCTTTTGGTTCCCAGCACCTGCAGTTATTTAAGCAAATGCAAATCAGTTTCACAATAGGATTGGAAAATTGTACTAGAGTTTTGGACAGTGTCCTATTTTCTTTTGGAAAAATATGTTCAAGTTTAAGCTGTATTCAATTTTTGGTTCTGAATAAGAGACTCATTTCATGGAAATACCTGGGAAATAAGGAAGACCATGAGATTGGACTCAAGAGGCAAGGATTATATTTTGATTCTATACTAATTAGTTATATGACTATAATTTTATCTGTTAGACCCCCACTTCATCTAATAAATAAAGGTCTTGTGCTGAATAATATCTAGGTCTTCTTTAGCTTTCATATTTAATGACCTCAAGTACATCATCATTAAGACTGTGCCTCTTTTTTGGAGGGTTACCTGATAGATGCTTGGCAACTTGTTTCTGGATTGGTTGCTTTGAGGTGTACCTAAAGTGAAATAAAATCTTGAGTAATGAGTATTTTATGAAACTGATTTCTTGCTGCAAATAATGGAAGTTAGCCTCAGAATTTACATAGATTGAATCATATTTGGGAATTTTGGAATGATTTACAACTTTGAATCAGGTAGAAAATGTAAGGAAACTACTTTCCCTTTAAAGTAATGCTTGGGGGTGCCTGGGTGGCTCACTGGATTAAAGCCTCTGCCTTCTGTCATGATCCTCTGGGTCCTGAGATCGAGCCCCGTGTTGGGCTTTCTGCTCGGCGGGGAGCCTGCTTCCCCCTCTCTCTGCCTGCCTCTCTGCCTACTTGTAATCTCTCTCTCTATCAAATAAATAAATAAAATCTTAAAAAAAAAAAAAAAAAAGAAAGAAAGAAAAGTAATGCTTGGGGCACCCGGCTGGCTCAGTGGTTAAGCATCCGACTCTTGATTTTGGCTCAGGTCGTGATCTCAAGGTCATGATATCAGGGTCATGATATGAGGGTTGTGAGATCAAGCCCCACATTGGGCTCCATGGTGGGCATGGAGCCAGCTTAAGATTCTCTCTCTCCCTCTGCCCCTCCCCCACCAGCTCTCACATGAATGCACTCTCTCTCTGTCTCAAAAAATAATCAAAATTAAAAAAATAAACAAAATAAAATGAAGTCATGCTATTTTTACTTATAGTGATCAACTGATTTTAATTTTTAAATAACTTCGGATTGTAGCAAATAAAATTTTATTTTCTGTTACGCTTCTTAGGGATAGGATTTAACCTGATGTGATTTTCAATAATCAGACCCTTCTTTTTTCTGTTTTTCTAAACTTGCTTTATCTTTAAAGTCAGACAGTCAGGCTTATTATTTAATTTAATCATGTAAACTTATAGTGCGTACCTTTGTTTAGTCAAGGATGTTTTTGGCACAATGTTCTTGTGTATTTGACTTGGAGAGTGATAAAACAAGTGAAGCAAGTCTCTCACTCAAATGTCTATTTCTGTTCATTTGTTTTTTTTCACATGTTGACTTTAGTTTCTAGTTTGTGTTTAACACAATCTTAGAATCACGTAAATATAGTAAAACCTTAAAAACCTGTGTTATTTGGGATTGCGCATATGAAAAGCAAGATAATCAAGAACAATAATGTAGGAGATGTTTTGGCATACATAAAAAGCCTGACATTCCTCAACTAAGTGGGGTCAGGGTGACTTGTCTCTGCTCAAATGCATATTTGTCCTTAAGAGGTAGGGTCATTCCCTTACAGGTCCTTCACTTAGTAAAGAAGCTCATTGAACTTGATAGATGTGGAAACATAGGGCCAAATTAATGAGATTTTTGCCCCATGCATAGGCTATGTGAAGGGGCTTTATCCTGAGAATCAATTTCTCTGTGAACTTGGAAGTCATTTCAACTCTCTTTGTCTAACATTCCTGTCCATAAAGTAGAAATTCTTGGTGTTGAAATCGATCCATTTGTACAGTCTAACCTTCAAAGATTGAAAACCTTATATCATACCCAATTAAGTGATTGTTATGTTAAAGTCTTTTTTGTGACGAGAAATTGGTTTACTATCAAATGAAATGTTCTACCTATGGAGAATTCTCTTAGAAAGCCTTCATTATATTGACATATATTATGCCATAGCTTTTATACTCTGATTCTATTTATTCCCTGATTCTACATAAAATGGAGTTAACTCTTCTAAGGGACATTCTTTCTGATATTTGAAGATGCTGTCATATACCCCCTAATTTTTTTTTTTTCTTTAAGAGATCTTTCAGTATTTTCTTATATAATCTAGAAGACTTTCATCATTTTTGCATATACTGAAACACATTTTAGCTTGACCAAGTAGGAGTATAACAGGTGTGAGCAGACCAGCACTAAAGTACAAGATCATGCCATCCCTCTTCTAAGCACTTCCATGAATATAATCCATGCTTACATGGACTTGTTTGAGTGTCTCCATCACACAGTGGATTCATGTTCTAAGTCCTTCAAAGATTTTGCTTTATTTGGTTTTATCTGTTGTGTCTGGGAAGTCATGTTGCCTATATTGTTTATTCAGCTGGATGATTTTGGACCAGAAAATAGGACTCGGGTTTATTCCTGTCAAATTTAACTTTGTCAGAGTCAGCTCATCCAGTTGGCGTAACAAGAATTTATATAATTCCAAATTTTCATTGAACTTTCCCTCAGAAAATTAGATGAGCAAAAACTGTGTTTTTATCTAAATTATTGAAAGGATGAAAACTGAATAGGACTACAATCGAATGGCATCCTATTCAATCTCTTCCTGTAATTGTATAGCAACATTAAAACAAATTAATACATAATTTTAGAAAAATGCTCCAATTTTTTAAGTTTACTTTTTTAATTGTCCCTCTCCTATCAAAACATCTCTGTGATTATGAAACTTCCTTCATCTTGGCATTGATCCATCAATTAACACCTTTAGAGTATGGTTCTCCAAACAATTATGATTATATCTATGCAGCCTATATATTTCTTTCTAAATGTCGTGAAGTTACTCTGAAGACCAAATGGCATTAAGGGATATTAATATGCATTGAAAAGTTTATTTTTGAGACATATTTCATATTACTACTATTGCTACTATTTTAGTTTTCACTAACAAAAGTAGCATTAATAGGAGTATTGTTTTGCTCATATCACCCTATTAACTGGGACAATAATACTATGTCAGATGAATTTTTTCTCAATTATCCATATTATTTAAATTGGATTATTAAAATTATTTTATTGAAATATAGCATAAGTACTGGGAAGTACACATATCATAAGTGTGCAGCTATGTGATTTTTGCAGTCTGAGCACACTCATAACAAAACCCAGATCAAGAACAGAACATTATTAAGCAGACTAAATGTTCCAATTGAAAGACATAGGGTAACAGAATGGATAAAAAAAAAAATAAGACTCATTTATATGTTCCTACAAGAGACTTGTTTTAGACTGAAAGACACTGGCAGGTTGAAAGTGAGAGGATGGTGAAACATCTACCATGCAAATGGTATCAAAAGAAAGCCGGAGTAGTAGTACTTATACTGGACAAAACAGTCTTTAAAACAAAACTGTAACAGACAAAGAAGGATACTACATAATAATAGAAAGGACAGTCCATCAAGAAGATATAACAATTGTAAATATTTATGCACCCAATATAGGAGTACCCAAATAAATAAAACAGTTAATAACAAGCACAAAGGAACTAATCAGTAATAATACTATAATAGTAGGGAACTTTAACACATCACTTCCACCAATGGGCAGTTCATCTACACAGAACATCAACAAGGGAACAATGGCCCTGGATGAGACATTGGAACAGATGGATTTAATAGATATATTCAGAACATTCCATTCTAAAACACCAGAATACACATTCTTTTCAAGTACACATGGAACATTTTCCAGAATAGATCACATATTAGCCCACAAAACAAGCCTCAACAAATTCAAGAAGATCAAAGTCATACCATGCATCTTTTCTGACTACAATACTATAAACTAGAAGTCAACAATAAGAAAAAAATCCAGAAAGACCACAATTACATGAAGGTTACATAACATGCTACTAAACAATGAATTGGTCAACCACAACATCAAAGAAAAAATTTAAAAATTACATGGAAACAAATGAAAATGAAACCACGACAGTCCAAAAACTTTGGGTTGCCACAAAAGCAGTTTTAAGAGGGAAGTTTATAGCAATACAGGCTACCTCAAGAAGCAAAAATCTCAAACAGCCTTACCTTACACTTAAAGAAACTAGAAAAAGAACAACAAACAAAACCTGAAACCAGCAGAAGAAAGGAAATAATAAATATTAGAACAGAAATGAATGATATAGAAATTAAAAGATGATAGAACAGATCAAAGAAACCAAGAGCAGGTTCTTTGAAAAAATCAATAAAATTGATAAACCTTAGCCACATTTACCAAGAAAAAAAGAGAAAGAACTCAAATAAATAAAATCACAAGTGAGAGCGGAGAAATAACAACAAATACCACAGAAAAACAAAGGATTACAAGACAATATTACATGCCAACAAATTAGACAACCCAGAAGAAATGGATAAATTCCTAGAAACACATAAGTACCAAAACTGAAACAGGAAGAAACAGAAAATCTGAACAGACTAATTACTAGTAACACAATTGAGTCAGTAATCAAACTCCCAACAAACCAAAGTCCAGGACCAGATGGCTTCACATGTGAATTCTACCAAACATTTAAAGAAGCGTTAATACCTATTCTTCTCAAACTATCCCAAAAAAGTTATTCTATGAAAACCAGCGTTACCTTGTTACTAAAACAAGACGCCACTAAAAAAGAGAACTAAGGCCAATATCCCTGATGAACATAGAAAAATCTCAATAAAATTCTAGCAAATCTAATTCAGCAATACATTTTAAGAAATCATTTACACAATCCACTGGGATTTAGTTCCAGAATGCAAAAGTGGTCCAACATTTGCAGATCAATCAATGTGGTACATCACATCAGTAAGAGAAAGGATAAGAACAATATGATCATTTAAATAGACACAGAAAAAGCATTTGATAAAGTTCAATATCCATTTGTTTTTTGTTTTTTGTTTTTTTTAAAGATTTTATTTATTCATTTGACAGAGAGAGAAATCACAAGTAGGCAGAGAGAGAGAAGGGGAAGCAGGCTCCCTGCTGAGCAGAGAGCCTGATGTGGGGCTCGATCTCAGGACCTTGAGATCATGACCTGAGCCAAAGGCAGAGGCTTTAACCCACTGAGCCACCCAGGTGCCCCTCAACATCCATTTGTGATGAAAATTCTCAACAAAATAGAGTTAGAGGGAACATACCTCAACATAATAAAGATCTATGGAAACTCACAGCTAACATCATGCTTAATTGGGAAAAACTGAGAGTTTTTCCCCTAAGTTCAGGAACATGACAGGGATGTACACTCTCAACACTTTTATTCAACATAATACTAGAAGTGCTAGCCACGGCAATCAGACAACAAAAAGAAATAAAAGAAATCCAAATCAGTAAGGAAGAGGTAAAATTTCACTATTTTCAGATGACTCAATGCTATATAAAGAACAGCTGAAAGATTCTACCAAAAAAATTGCTAGAACTGATTTTAGTAAAATTGCAGGATACATCAACATACATAAATATGGGGGTGCCTGGGTGGCTCAGTGGGTTAAAGCCTCTGCCTTCGGCTCAGGTCATGATATCAGGGTCCTGGGATTGAGCCCCGCATCAGGCTCTCTGCTCAGCAGGGAGCCTGCTTCCCCCTCTCTCTCTGCCTGCCTCTCCCCTCCTTGTGATCTCTCTCCTCTGTCAAATAAATAAATAAAATCTTTAAAAAAAATACATAAATATGTTGCATATCTATACACCAATAATAAAACAGCAGAAAGAGACATTAAGTAAACAATTCCATTTACAATTACACCCAAAATAATAAGTTACCTTGGACTAAACCTAACCAAAGAGGTGAAAGACCTCTACTCTGAAAACAACAAAACACTGTTGAAAGAAACCGAAGATGACACAAAGAAATGGAAAGACATTCCATGCTCATGGATCAGAAGAACAAATATTGTTAAAATATCTACACTATCCAAAGCAATCTACTCATTTAATGCAATCCCTATCAAAATACCAATAACTTTTTTCACAGAACTAGAACAACAATTCTAAAATTTGTGTGGAACAACAAAAGACCCTGAATAGCCAAAGCATTCCTGAAAAAGAAAAGAAAAGCTGGAGGCATATAACTTCAAGTTATATTACAAAGTTGTAGTAATCAAAACAGTATGGTACTGGCACAAAAATAGACACATAGATCAATAGAACAGAAGAGAAAATCCAAAAATAAACCCCACAATCATATGGTCAATTAATCTTCCACAAAGCAGGAAAGAATACCCAATAGGAAAAAGACAATCTATTCAACAAATGTTGTTGCGAAAACTAGACAGCTATGTGTAAAAGATATAAATAGGACAACGTTGTTGTACCATACAGAAAAATAAATGCAAAACGGATTGAAGACCTAAATATGAGACAGGAATCCATCAAAATCCTAGAAGAGAACTCAAGCAATAACTTCTTTGACATCAGCCATAGCAACTTCTTTCTAGACATATCTCCTGAGGCAAGGGAAAGAAAAGCAAAAATAAATTATCGTGACCACATCAAAATAAAAAGCTTCTGCACAATGAAGGAAACAATCAACAAAACTAAAAGGCAACCTATGGAGTGGGAGAAGATATTTGTAAATGACATATCCAATAACGGGGTAGTGTTCCAAAAATGTAAAGAACTTACCAAACTCAACACTCAAAAACCAAATAATCCATTAAAAAATGGGCAGAAGACCTGATATTTCTCCAAAGAAGTCATCCAGATGACCAACAAACACATGAAGAGATGTTCAACATCCCTCATCATCAGGGAAATGCAAACAAAACTAAAATGAAGTATCACCTCACACTTGTCAGAATGGCTAAAATCAACAACACAAGAAACATCAGGTGTTGGTGAAGATGTAGAGAAAAAGGAACACTATTGCACTGGTGGAATGCAAACCAGTGCAACCATTGTGGAAAACAGTATGGAGTTTCTCAAAAAGTTAAAGATAGAACTACCCTATGAGATAGCAATCACTCTACTAGATATTTACCCAAAGAATACAAGAACACTAATTCGAAGGGATACATTCACCCCTGTATTTATGGCAGCATTATTTGCAATAGCCAAGTGTCCATTGATTGATGAATGGATAAAGAGAAAGTGGTACATATATGCAATGGAGTATTATTCAGCCATAAAAAAGAATGAAATCTCCCATTTGCAAAGACATAGGTGGAGCTAGAGAGTATAATGCTAAGTAAAATAGAGAAAGAAAATACTATATGATTTCATTCATATGTGAAATTTAAAAAACAAAACAAACAACCAAAGGGAAAAAAATAAGAGAGAGAGACAAAGTGAGAAACAGACTATTAACCATAGAGAAGAAACTGATGGTTACCAGAGGGGAGATTGTTGAGGGTATGGCTTAAATAGGTGATGGAGATTAAGGAGTGCACTTATTGTGATAAGCACTGGGTGATGTGTGGAACTGTTAAATAATTATATTGTACACTTGAAATTAATAGGATATTCTATGTTAACTAACTGGAATTTAAATGAAAACTTAAGAAAAGAACAGAACATTATTAGTACCCCAGTGTCCTCACTAGTTCTCCCTTCATCTAGCTGTTACCCTGATTTGCAACAGTAGAGATTAGTTTTGCTTGTTTTTAAAAATTTTATATAGTTGGAATCATAAGAACTACTCTTTTAAGTCTGGCATCTTTCTTTCTTTTTCTTTTTCTTTTTTTTTCTGTTTTGTTTTTTTTTTTTAGAGAGAGAGATGTGGTGAGGGCCAGGGGGCAAGAAGGGAGAATCCCAAGCAGGCTCCTGCCCAGTGTGGAGCCCTGGGACTGGATCTCACAAACCCGGGATCATGACCTGAGCAGAAATCAAGAGTCAGATGTTCAACTGACTGAGCCACCCAGGCACCCATGGCATTTTTCTTTTTTACTTAACCTTATTATTGTGAGATTTATCTATATTTTTGTTTATAGTTGAAGATCTTGTATTTCTATTACTATTCCTTTGTGTAACTATAATTCAAATTGTTTATCCATTCAGTAGATTGACATTTTGGTAGTGTTCAACTTGAGGTTATTTTGCAGAGTGCTGCTATAAACATACCAATATGTTATTCTGATCCTCTTTGTGTGAATTTTTGTTGGATGTATACTTACAAGTGGAATTACTGGAAGATAGAGTATGCAGAGATCCAGCTTTAAAAGATACTGCCAAACAGTTTTAAAAAGTAGTTCCCACCAGTAATATAGGAGAGTTCTAGTTGTTCCACGTCTTCACTAACACTTGGTATATTTTGTCTTTGTCATTTTATTTATCATAGTGGAATGTATTGTTATTTTACTGTGGTCTTAAGCTGATTTTTCTGAAGACAAAGTTGAACATCTTTTCATATGGATATCCTATTATCATGGAGAGTCTGTTTATGTTTTGCCTGTTTTTATCTGCTGATTTGCCTAGTTTTTTTTCTTAATGGTTCGTATAAGTTCTTTACCCTAGATATAATTATTTTTTGCTATATGTATTGCTGTAAATCTAATTTCTTTCTCTCTCTCTCTCTTTCATTCTTTCTTAAATTACTGCCTATGTTTTCTTCTAGGACTTTTATGGTTTCAGGTCTTGTATTTAAGTCTTTAATCCATTTTGAGTTTATTTTTGTGTACAGTGTAAGAAAGTGGTCTGGTTTCATTCTTTAGCATGTAACTCTCCAGTTTTCCCATCATCATTTGTTGAAGACACTTTTTCCCATTGTATATTCTTGCCTCCATTGTAATAGATTAATTGACCATATAAGCATTAATTTATTTCTGGGCTTTCTATCCTATTCTGTTGATCTGTGTGTCTACTTTTCTGTTAGTACCATATTGTTTTTATTATTACAGCTTTGTAGTATATCTTGAAATCTGGGATTGTGTTACCTTCCAGCTTTGTTCTTCTTTCTCAAGATTGCTTTAGCTATTTGGGATCTTTTGTGGGTCCATATAAATGTTAGTTTTGTGAAAAAATGTTGGTATTTAATTTCTTTTTAATGTTTATTGTTTTAGCACATATTGGAAATACACAAAATATTCAGGACTTGTATTTTAAAATGGAAATAGACCCATTCTTTACATGTTCAACAGGAAAGCACAAATAATTACTCACTATGCTGCTTCTTACTTGCATATGACATAGCACAAAACTTAATGACAAAGATTATACAGCAACAGATAAAGAGAGGAAATATAATCCTCTTGTGCTGTAAAAAATAGAATGATTTATGCATTTTTATATAGAATACATATTCTTTCACAAAAAGGAACATAGCAAAAATATTTTTCCTGTTTAGATTCATGTCTCATTTATGGTTTTTTTGAGGTAATGATATGTTCTACATTGAATTTTTCCAAGACTTAGGTGGTCGCCTTTAGTGCAATTTGAATTACCTAAATTTTTTAATTAAACAATACAAAATGAGTGGTATTTTCATTTTTAAGTAATAGAAACATCATGGTGTTAAATGTCATCAACACTCATATAACTTCAAAGCTTGCCATCTAGTGAATTGCAAACTCTTTTTACTATTTTTTCCCTTTGGGTTTGCCACATTATCTGGCAAAGGAGTCCTTTGTCAAGATGCATTGTGAATTATGGTGATTTGAAATGACATTAGGTCACTTGGATAAAATGCTACAGCCTTTTAAATAAACCAAACCTCTTTACATCCCCAAACTTTGTTATTTTGTTATTGAGTTATTTAAAGGTAGTCAGAGGCTGAATTCTAGTCTGCTTCTGTTCCTGGCACACTTTCTGAACTTGATAGTCATTTAAACTTTATAGGTCTGAAATTTTTTTTCTCCAAATTTGAATTTAAATTACAGGTAGTTAACATACAGTGCAATATTAGTTTCAGATGTAGAATTTAGTGATTCATCACTTACATATGACACCCGGTACTTATCACAAGTGCCCTCCTTAACACCCATCACCCATTTAACCCATCCCCACGCCCACTCCCCTGCAACATTCCTCAGTTTGTTCTCTATAGTTAAGATTCTGTTTCTTGGCTCACTTTCTTAATAATGTAAATTAAAGGATTGGGCCAGAGGAAGGTCTCTAAAACTCTCTGTGGCTTAGAGACCTATTCTAAGTATTCAATGGGGATGAAAATTCTGCAAATATCATCTTCAGATAAGTGGACTCACCATATATAATGTATGTATATATATATGAACTGGAATTCATGTGACTACCTATCATCAAAGGACCAGAACAATGAGCAGAGAGAAGTGAATTGAAAGCAATTGTAAATGTTATTCCTATTGATTATGGCAACCATTTTCTGAGGACTGAGACATTTACAATATGAGAAATTCCCATGGGATTATATAATGCCAAATAGTGCTTATTGCAGTTGGTCAATTTTCATCTCATCAGCCCTCTCAGCAGCATTAAGTAGGAATTACTTTCCATCCATGGCTTTTCCAAACCTGGAATTTTTCTCTTTTATTTTCATTTTTTGCCAATTTCGGGGTTATGACATGGTATTTGAACATAATTTGGTTTTTGCCTTTCCCAGAAGGCTCATAGGATTGAGCGTCTTTTCATTTATTCTGTGAAATTACTGCACTTTTCTTTTGCCTATTTTCCCCTTGTTCATCTTGTTTCATACTGATGTATCAAAGCGCTTCATGTACCCTGGATTGTAGTCCTTTTTAAATTAATATGGTATAAAAATATTTTGGGGGCTGCTGGGTGGGTCAGTTGGTTAAGCATCTCCCTTTGGCTCAGATCATGATCCCAAGGTCCCTGGATCAAGCCCCACATTGGGCTCCCTGCTCAGCAGGGAGTCTGCTTCTCCCTCTTCCCCTCACCCCATTTGTGCTCTCTCTCTCTCTCTCTCTCTAAAATACATAAAATCTTTAAAAAATTATTTTCTTCCAATTTTTTATTTAGATTCTTTCTCTCTTTGTGATATTATTTATGAACAGGTGTTCCTAATTTTAATGTGGTTGAATGTATTGATATTTTATTAGTACCTTTTATGCCTATTTAATAAATCATTCCATAATTCAGTATCTTAATTTGTTTACAAAAATTTTACAGATTTACCTCAGTAACTTATATCTTTGGTGCATGAAGAATTGGTTTTTGTAGATGATGTAGAGATCCAATTTTACTTTATTCATATAGATAACCAGTTGTCCCAGTGCCATTTATTGACAAATCTATACTCTGCTCACTTAACTGCAATGGCTGACTTGATATAAATCATTTTCATATAGGCTTAGGATTATTTTTAGTTTCATTATTTTTATTCCCCCCTTTTAATTTATCCTAATGTATTAATCTTCATTACCATCATTTTCTAATAAATGTGCACCTTTACACAAGAAAGTTCCTTTATCTTCTTTCTCTGGCATAGCTTGGGTATTTTGGACTCTTTGTTTTTCCCAAAGAACTTGTAGAATCAGCTTTTCACATTCATTTTTAAATTTCATTTAGATTTTTAATGGAATTTCATGAAATCTATAGATCTGTTTATATATGTTTAAAATACTGTCCCAGAAAGACCCTGCAGTCTTTCTGAAATATCTTAATTAAACCCAGTACTTTTCTGAAGATTATTTTGGTCTTTCAATTTATACAATAATATTTACTAATATGATTTTTCACTTATAATCTTTATAATGCTCATATATTTTTCCTATTTTCCTAAATTACCTAGGACCTCAAGTACAGTATGTTGGTAATAGGTGTTCTTGTTCTGATCTTAAAGATAATATTCTAGATTTCACAATAACGTTGACATATGCTATTAGTTTTAGATTATTTATCAGATTTATTACATTAGACAGTCAAGAAGGAAGGCATCTACCACTCCTAAGGCCAACTAACTTTGCCAGATATCTGTACTTGCATTATCTCATTTTATCTGGAAAGACTGATATAACTAACCATTTTCAGAAACTGAGATTTGAAAAGATGCATAATTGCCTCCCAGTGCAGTTAGTAAGCAGCCAAGCTGATCTAATTTCATATTTTGACGTATTTTCTTTCCCCTCAGTGTATATATTTAGAAATATTTAGTTGTGCTAACTCCCAATATCAATCCACTTGCCATATTGAACTGACCAGGGAAGTAGACACCTGGACTATCAACTTTCAGAGACAGGAATCAGTTCGGGTTTGGCCACTCCATTATCCCTAAAGACTAGGCTTAACACTTGGGAGGTACTCAACCAATGTTTGACTGTATGAGTGGGAAGGACTCTCTAGTTTGGCTTGCATTGTCCTTGCTATGATTCTGCCTCAGAATGTGATGGATTTGGCTTGACCACTAGTTGTCACTAATAACTTACTGGTAGGCAGTGACTTTTCTTCTAGGGCTCACACCCTTGTGAAAGTTGCTAGGTGCTCACTGTTTAACTTTGTGCCATGCCTTGCCTAGCTCTAGCCACTTGTGGCACTGTCTGCATCCAGAGAGTCAGGTCATCAGGTACTGGTGAGCTGAGACCTCAATTTGAGCTCTGATTCAAGGATGTGAGTTATTTCACTATCAAATGAAAGAGCCCTGAGGTACAAACCTTTTGTCAAGGATAAGCCCCTTTTCGGCATGAAGCCTCCTGTGGACATGGTAGAGATGCTATATTCCCAGTGAAACAGATTAAGATTCCCCAGTATCACTAACAATTCTGTTTATAGTTTATCAGAAGCTGATTCTAGACGGTACTGTTTCATTTTTCTTGGCACAATACCATCATTGCCTAGGAAATTGAGGACGCTTTTGGCTTACACTCTTCCTTTGGTTAAACTCACTTAATCAGTGGGAGAGGATTGCTCTTTCCAAATACCCACATTTTGGGTTGATCTGTCTGACATCTTGTGGGATCCACATTGTTACTCGTAAATATCATAAAGACAGATATATAAAAAATGTTGAGGCTTCATTTACATGCTATTCCCATGATGATGTGCTGGAATTTTTACCAGTCACATAAAAGCCAGCCCTACCATCTGCTTGGTGAGATCAGGGAATGAATCAACAATCCAGCAGACTCCATTAAGCTCACTATCACTGCTCCCTCCATCCAGGGAGGGAACAAAAAAAAAAAAAAAAAAAAATGTACATGCTCTGTAGGATATCTATTTACTCCCAGACCAAATTCTTTTTTTTTTTTTTCTTTCCCCTTACCAGATAATTTGTTATGGTTTCTCAGTGATGAAAATATTTGGCTCTTCACTGAGAAGATCTTTGAATATAAATGTCTCACTGAAAATTAAAATAACGCCTCAGTTGGATGGAGAGAATGTTGCAAACACATTGGAACCCATTGTTGCCAGCAGAGTAGAACCATCCAATATGCCTTTATGGTACCTGATTCATGCCCTGGAGATATCACAGAGCTGCTTTCTCCGATCAGAGCTCTTGCAGTGATACTTAAAAATTAATTGAATTTTCAAGAATGTCAGCTTTAGCTATTGCAGTTGATGGCCCAATAGCTGAGGAGGTTTATTAAAAAAATATACTGCCACCTACAGTAACATTTGACTCTGTTTGACGGGGCTCTTGTCATGAATGTTAACTAGACAGAGTTGATTTTGGGGGGCTGATTAATTTTGTTTCTGTTAAGGTCTGCCGATTCACATAGTATATTTCTTAACTTATGCATGTATGTATCTGTTTTCCTCTAGGAAAAGAAGAATATATTGCCACTTTTAAGGGATCTGAATACTTCTGCTACGACTTGTCTCAAAACCCCATTCAAAGCAGCAGCGATGAAATAACGCTGTCCTTTAAAACTCTTCAGAGGAATGGACTGATGCTTCACACTGGGAAATCGGCTGATTATGTCAATCTTGCCCTGAAAAATGGAGCTGTCTCTCTGGTCATTAATTTGGGATCAGGGGCCTTTGAAGCACTAGTGGAGCCCGTGAATGGAAAGTTTAATGATAATGCCTGGCATGATGTGAAAGTCACCAGGAATCTGCGTCAGGTAACAGCGCAGCGGATAAGAGAGTTACTGGCTTTGTTTCTCACTACAGCTGTGTGTGTGGTACTTGAAAATCCTAACAACATGATATAGGGCTCCTCAGAGTCGCTTACAAATTAGTTTTTTCTTCTTCTGAGATGAATCTTCCTGCCATACTTGAGCAGGGGCATATCTAGAAAGTTCTGGGGGCCCAAAGGCTATTTTGATACAGCGACATATGACAGTTTCCCAGAGGGCTGCAAGGATATCCCTGCGACCTGCCCTTCCTGTGATGTGTGTGATTTTGTTGTGTTTTATTATTATTATTTTTGTTTGTTTGTTTGATTTTAAATTATAGTTTTCATGGTGATCATTTGGAAGCATGCACATTGGGGTCATTAAATCACAGTTCCTTTTTTGTAGTAAAAAAAATCAGTGTGTTTGTGATTTGGGATTGTATCAATCCCTGCTCCCTCTCCACCCCTACCTTTGAAATAGGGATGAGAAAAGCCCCTGAGGCAGAAAGAATGACTTTGGGGGCCTTTATATCTCCTGAAGAGTCTGTTTATGAAGACATTTTTTTATTTTTAGCACAGATACTTTAAATCCCAAATGACTCTGGAGAGACCAGTTCATCTTCTAGGTGCCCATTTCTACTTGGTTGTATTTAAAAAAAAAAAAAAATTATTGCAAGAGTCTATATACTAGGAAAATATCAATTCTTTAGTAAGTCTATGGGTCCACATATACTGTATGTTTTTAACTAAGGCATATTATTACAGTATATATATATATATATTTATATATACAGATGGAAGTGAATAGATTGTCCTTTTATATTGAACATTATAAGTTTTGGTTATTATTTGAAATTTTATATTATAATGTGTCATTTTGTTAAGTGTCGACAGTGACTAATTTTTCTGCAGTACATGCTGATCTCAAACTAATATCCTTAACATATTTGTTGTTGTTTCTCTGAACAGTTGCAGAATGACCGGATTGTCTCTGGTTTTCCTTTACTAAAAAGCCCTCTCTTTCTGAGCTGTTAACCGTCTAACCTTCTCTTTCCCGCTTCTGAAAGGCTTAAACTATCCAAACTTGAGGCAAAAAAAGAATTTTAGGAGTGCAGACATAGTCTAGCTAAGGCAGACAAGTAAAACCGAAGGATTCTTAGACTCTCGAAGACCTTTCAGAGGCCTTCTTGGCATGGGAGGGACCCTGCATGCTTCACACCTGCCCTGGGAGGGAGTTGCCCCTCCCACCCCCTCAGAGCAGCAGGAGACCACGGATTTCCTATAAGTCTGTCTCTTTGGTTTTCCTTTTTTTATTTTTTTCTCTCAGATTCTCACCAAGAGACCAGAGGCTCATTTGAGAGAAGCGCAGAAGGAAGGGTGGGGCTTGAGGAGCCCACTTTCTAGATTTGCCTTTGCTCAGGTTACAAACCAAACTGCGAATTGATAGCTCAAAGGAAACTGTGGTTATACAGCTGGGGTGCATGTGTGGCAGGACAGATTAAAACAAATCCATTCTACTCATTCTATGTGTCAGGATCTTTGCTTTGTTTCATTGCAGTAAACTGTGACCCTAAAGTCCATCAATATGACCGAAGGAAGTTTTGGAGTTGAGGAGGAGTCCTTGTGTGCTGTAAAATTGAGTAGCAGGGCAATGCCAACCAATTCCTATGAATTTGCTGGGGCTGGGGTGGGCCAGGGTGGAGGAGGGATCACTTCCGGGCATAAGGCGGCAGTGGTCAGCTGATGAGCTTTAGGCCTTTGAATCCCTTATAGACTTTTTAAATGACTGTCAGATGTACTCAGGGAGACAAAGGGAACATTGCCATATGTCTGTTTCTATCTAGTAGCAAGTGATGAACTATACTGGCAGGAAAAATATTACCTCTGTGGGAGGCCTATTTGTTAGTCTGCTTTTTTCTTGTAAAATTTTTTTGCCCTTTTTCTATGTTACTAACATGCTTAATAACTAACATGTCATTCATGGAATGTTTCATTCTACTAACCGTTACCTGAATCAAAAAATGTACTAACATGGTAGAGACCATCATATTTTTTAAGTAACGATCGTTATTCTGTTCACAGTTTTTAATTTCCTTTCTCCCCCCTTCTCCACAAAGCACTCAGGCATTGGACACGCTATGGTAAACAAACTACATTGTTCGGTAGATATCATTCTAATTGTTTCTTATTTTGGGTTTGCCGTGTGTTTTCTTTCTTTCTTTTAACTGTAGACATCATTAACAAAAGAGGAACTGCGGTTGGTACTCTTCTGCTTACTTTGACCTCCTTCTTTTCATCTGTTGTTGACCTTCTTATTTTTTACCTGTTCCTGTCAACTTCTGTTTTCCAATTCACCTGTAGGGGCATCGTTAACGTTTCGAACGTTTTGCATCCAGCTGTGGTTAACACGGGATAAGACAAAATGGTGGCTGGCCCGAGTGACTCAAGCTCAGCCAGGCTCTAACCATTCATGATGCATGGCATGCACACCTGATTGGGGAATGTTGGAGATGCCACACCCACTCATCCTTACGTCATCACGAAGCAGTTGTTTTTTTTCTTTTTCTTTTTCTTTTTTTCCTTTGGTTCTCCCCGTTTTCTTTCCTTTCCTTTCTGAACTGTACTGTCCCTCCTGCATGTGCACATCCGCGTGTGCTGCTTCCACGGGTTGTTTTGCCTTTCCTCCCCTTTGGCATGGACTTAGGCACTTGCATGCTGAACAACTGCTGCTCAATAGTGCAAATAGTGACGTTGCTGGAAATAGCTTGCGCCTTTTATGTTAACAAGGTGCACGTTGTGATTAGTTAATAACAGACGACTAAACTTTACTAATATGTACACCAGCAAAACTAACCTAGGAAGCATTTTACTAACACCATTTTTGTGTCTGCTAAATAACTTTTGAGTTGCCGTAGGGATGATGCTGACACTAGTTCAATAATCAGTTAACTCTCTAACTAGTTTAGATCGCTTAGGGCTAGTTGAATAGAATCCAAGAATAAACTTCAAACAGACATGAAAATGGGTTCCGCCATAGGTCTAAAAATAAAAACCAAACAAACAGAAAAAAAAATAATAAAGCAAAAAAAGCAAAATGAAAAAAAAAATAAAACAAAGCAAAACACAAACAGGCATATCCCAGGATTACAGTATCTAGGTCTGAGTATAGCGTGTCCTTTCCCTGTGCTTTGTTATCTAGGTGACAATATCAGTGGATGGGATTCTTACCACAACGGGCTACACGCAAGAAGATTATACCATGCTGGGGTCTGATGACTTTTTCTATGTTGGAGGCAGTCCCAGCACAGCAGACCTTCCAGGGTCACCAGTCAGTAACAACTTTATGGGCTGTCTCAAAGAGGTAAATATCACTGTCACCAGAATCATTCCTAATTCATGATCCCATCATTTCAGATCCAGACTGAGAGCACCTTTGCTGAAGACCGAGTGTTTGTGGAGTCAAAGGGCACAACCTTAAATTCAATATTCTGCTGTTATTTGTATAGGGTTGGGGGAGGGAGGCAGCTCATAGAACATTATGAAGGAATGAAGTGACTCTTCTTTCATAGTCTGTAAGTCACAGTTGAGTTCTACATGGGCAGTTGCATATTAGCTATAAAGGAAAGTGAAAAAAAGAAAGGCTGGAGCTAGAGTTAAGGTCAATGCCTTGAACTTGCTCATTTTACTTAGCTGTCTTAGGTGTTTTTAATACAGTGGTGACTTGTTTGATCATTACAAGAAAATAATTAGGATACGGGAGAGGTTACATCAAACAAAAACAAAATGAGTCTGTGTAATGAAATAATTTTGTTCTTATGTTTGAAAAATGTCCCAAAGGAAGTGAAGCTGTTTCATTTGTGATCTGATGAGCACACTTGATATTTACCTGAGCAAAACTATCAGGCTAAAAGATACCAGTAATTTCATCCCTCATACTCAGAAGTCCTTATCTGTTATAACTCTTGATAGAATTGGAACTTGTCGGAGTATGGGGAGAAAAAGATTGGGAAGTCCTTGAATTTCAACTTATATTAATATTTTTTTCCATGAAAGCTGCCTGTTTTCAATCAGGTCGAACTCAGTTTCTTTTGGCTGCTAGAACCAGAGATTTCTCTTGTATTGTATGGCTGTTGTTTAACGGTGTAGACCTCCAAAATGTAAAATGTAATCACTGAATTTACGAGTGATTAGCCATGGGTGCTATTGGTAAGCAGTTACATACTTTGGTGTATTCTAAAGAAAAGATTCCAATCAGATAAACTTGATTCAGGTAAGCATCAGTGAAAAACAACCACTGCTTACCATACCCTTACCCCCCCTCCATGTATGCGAACATACTGCATGGCTCAGTAGTGGCTGGATATAGAAGAATCCTAAGAAGAATTTGAAAATGCTCATTTTAACAAATACAAGGAGATGTAGTTCTGAAAAGTTGAATTTAACCATATTTTGTTGTGGGATGTATCGACTGCCTCCCAGAGAATAGCTTTCACCTTTTATAATATGTAGTATGACCCAGGACTTTGCTAAGTTCTGTCGGTGTAATAAAATAATTATTATTTTCATTCTTATAAAAATACGACTGGCATTTTTCGAACTCTTATTTTGTGCTTGATGTTATCCTAAGAGCTTTACAGGGATCTCCACGATATAGGTAGTCATTTTATCATCTACATTTTTCAGGGAGGTATCACGTTTTGGAGCAGGTACGTTTCTTGAGCAAGTCTCACAGCTAACAACTATTAAAGCCTGGACACTGATCAAGGAAGTCCCATGTCAGAGTCTGTTGTACTCTTAACTACCATAATATACAGTGTCCCAACTGAAACCTTTGTTAGGTGTCCCTGCCATGCAAGATTGTGCAAACCCTCGAGTTGCTTACAAACTGAAACAGTTCTTAGAAATGTGTAATAGACTGTGAGGGATGACGTATTAAATTGTGTGGCAGAGTTATACCCTTTGGAGTCCAAGAGAATGAAATGAATGAGAGATTTAGTAGACACAGAAGATACACAGAAGAGTAAGAATATGAGAATCTTAATGGATGACTATGATTTGGATAGGCAGGGGATAGAGAACGTGGTTTGGATTAGGGAGAAACATGATAAAAAAAACAAAAACAACCCCAAAACTAGACTTCATGATAAGATGCCTAAAATCCCCTTCTGGTAAAGGGAATAGTAAAGGGGGGGCACAGAAACCATACTGCCACCCACGCCCCCATTTCCTCACTTTTACTGTGAACAGGCCAGCCTGCAGTTAGCCCCTAGGCCCGGCTTCATCTATGGAAAGTCAGTCCGGCTGTGGCCTAGGAAAAGGAAAGGGGATCTACGAATCTCTAGCAGAAACACGATGGTAGCTAAAGAGCGCTTTCTGCTCTCCAGTAAAAACATGAGGTTTTCTGCTGTGAACACCCGGGTTCAGCTGAGCCTCGTCGTCTTCTGACAGTTCAGTGTGGCAGGACAACTTTTTGAGTGTAGGAAGCTGCTGTGGATCACTGTGATCTGAAATGACAGTCTCAGATTAAACTGTATGTCAAATTAACGTTGTAGCGTTTAAATGTTAATGAGTAGTAGACAGATTTTAGAACTCATCTCTTTTTATTTCGTTTTTCAATCGCAAAAATCACTATAGCACAGACAAGCCAAGTGGTCTTCCATGTGACATTCAATTAACCCCAACTGAGCCCAGACAATGCAGGTTCACTCCTGTCATTATCTCTACAGGTTTTGGATTGATTTCATTCCTCTGTTCCTCTTTATTGATTGGGCACCTCCCTTGTCTCTCTCTCCCACAGCCTGGGGGATGTGTGGGGCAAGTGCTGCCAGGGTTTTTGGGATTTTTGTGGGGTTTTTGTTGTTGTTGTTGTTGTTGTTTGTTTTGTTTTTTGGGTTTGGTTTTTTTTTTTTTGAGGTGTTATCTCCCTCACTTTCTTTCCTCCTGACACAGTAGAGGGTGGAAAGGTACAGAGACAATCAGCCTGTAAATCAGAACATACCTTACTTGGAGGGTTTTTGGATGGGTCATAGTTTCTGTCCATGTCTGAATTACCGTTTATTTAGAATGCCCTGCTCTTCTTACTTCTGAAATGACATTGTGACATAGTGTCATAGATTTGGAGTTAAATCACCTCATTTCAGGTAGATGAGCTCTGTAGAGTTACTGAAAAGAGAGGAACATGCCCATCTTCCTTCTCACCACATCTCTTAACACTAAGCCCATGTAAGCCTTCCTTAAGCTTCCATAAGCTTTCTGCCCTGGAGCACATTGCATGTCTAAGACCTTAATTATGGTTTCATTTATGGCTCATAACGATTTGTTTTTCAATCTGTTATGTAATCCCTTTTAGGATGACCAGTCCTGGGGAGACACTAGTAACACCATGTCTGAAGTCACAGAAGAAATTTTAGAGTGTTAGATTAAGAAGGATCCTGGAAATCATTCTCCAAGTCCAGTCTCCTTTTTTTGGAAAAGGAGAAACAGACCTAGAGAAGTTACCTGACCTACCCAAGAGCAATGAAGGGGTAACAGGAGTAGAACACACAATGCTGTCAGATAAAATAGAATTTTTGAATGGCTGTCTCTGTTCTATTGTAAACAGTGTCCTCAAGACAAAAATAGAGATGGCCTACCATTCTCACTAATTCTCACCTTCATTCTTTAAAGAGTAAAGTGTAGGGATGCCTAGGTGGCTCAGTCAGTTGAGTGTCTAACTCTTGATTTCAGCTCAGGTCATGATCTCAGGGTCATGATCTCAGGGTCATGAGATGGATTCTTAGGATTCTCTCTCTCCCTCTCCCTTAGGATTCTCTCCCTCCCTCTTCCTCTGCTCCTCCCCACTCATGCTCTTTCTCTCTCAATAATTAATTAATTAATAATAAAGATTAAAGTGGGAAAAAAAAGACATTACTCAATATGATGAAACAACCCATAATCTAATGTTCATTAGAAGCAGTTAGGGCTTTCTCCATATGGTATTTGATAGTGCCTGTTTGAAATGAGACTTGGCTTGCACGCAGAGCAATGAACCCTCATTAAGAAAAGTGTTATTATATTTTAGTGATTATCAAATTTCAAAATAAAGTAAAACTAGTTTAACATAATTTGATGAAACCTAACCTGAATTTGTTTTAAAAAAAAAAGAGGGAGCCTTGAATAGCCAGGAATTTATAATAAGGCAGTCAAAGTAGGTTTTTTAAATTATTTAAATTTTCATCAGAAATAAATCAAAAAGTCTTTAGAGAAATGTTTGAGCTCACCGAAAATGACTTTCAAGGATATATATTTGAGAAAAGTTAAAGTAAAAAAAATTGTAAATAATAAATTGCCAGGGGCACCTGGGTGGCTCAGTCGGTTAAGCCTCTGCCTTCAGCTCAGGTCATGATCTTAGGGTCCTAGGATGGAGATCCCAGTCGGGCTCTCTGCTCAGCAAGGAGCCTGCTTCCCCCTCTCCCTCTCTGCCTACTTGTGATCTCTTTCTCGGTGTCAAATAAATAAATAAAATCTTAAAAAAAAATAAAAATAAAAATAAATTGCCATTATATAGCCCACATCTATGAAATTCCTAGAGGATGATAGATCTTTAAAAGCATGCTTTATAACTCCAGTTTTTACAAAAGCGATACAATCATGCTTTGACAGAAACATTTGTTTATATTCTTTGCATTTTTTATAACATTGAGTAAAAGCTGAAATATATGTTGCGTAAGAATTATTGATCATTTTAGTTAAATTTAATTTTTCTAGCAAGCAGTTCTTGAGTGACTGCTGCAACAGGAAAGGGAATTGAAGGAGCGTGCAGAAAGATAAATCACATCAGAGTGAGGAGCTTAGAGTCTGTCTGAGGACACCTACTGCCCTGCCCATTCACCTTAAGCTACTTGGGAAAGCATTTTAACATATAAAAGTATCACAATTGATTCCTAAGGTGCTAATTAGAGTTTTTTTTTTTTTAAATCTTCAAAGATAGATGAAAATCCCACTAATACGTGTTTCTGTCCCAATATTTTGACCGTGAAGCCTTCTGTAGTAAATGACTTAAAAGGAAGGGTCATGCCACTCCCTCATTAATCTTGCCTCAGAATCTACTCCAGCTATTATGCATTTCTTAGTCTCTTTGTACTTCCAGAATGGTTTGAAACACCTATTTCCCTCCTGCAGTGAAGATTATTTAACATAGTTTATTGGCAGGGAAATGAAAGTGAAGAGGGAGGAAAGGATTGTCTTCAATAAAACAACCTAGAATCTTTTTTTTTTTTTTAACCTAGAATCTTTTATTTGAGGTTTGTTTTTAACCATATGTACCTGCTGGAGGTTTTACAGTTATTTGAGTGGAGACACTGCCTGTGTGAGACAATTTAGAATATCGCCACCAAGTCTTTTGGGATAAGCCTAAGGAGGAATTGTAGAAAAAAAGAAAATAGTGAAATGCTAGGGGGAATTAAATCCCTACTGAAAATTTCATCAACCTAATTAGATCAGCTCAGGCTTTAATTACACTGAGAAACTTTTAGCACTACAAATTTGGAAGATGCTGCAACGTGGATGAGAGTCAGAAACTATCCTCTTATGTAAGCATCCCTCCCCCCACCCCATTAAAAAAAAATTGTTGATTCCCCCATATAATCAGCATGGTCCTCTCTGCCATTTCCAGTGGCAGTTCTGTAATTCCCACGGGGTACCAGCATCAGCAATGGGAAAGAGGTACACAATATCCTTTTTGCAAATACCCCTTAATTCCTAACTTTCTTCTTTTGGACAATTGTGAAGGCTTCCCAATTTAAACCCTTCTGTGGTAGAACCAGCTCGGCCAATATGTGTCCTCAGGTGTCCTTCTGTTCTTATTTCCTTCATTACTCAGGGAAGACTAGAGTGTCTGTTGTTTGTATGTAAGAATGAAGATCCATGGCCAAATTTGCATTTTAAGTTACCTTCCTGAGTTTGCAAGAGAAGACTTTGTGACCTCTTGTAGAAATTTGACCTAGGGTGAACTTTGGAGGATAAGGAGGTCTTCACTCATGTCTGTAAATTATGCAACTTGGGAAGAGCGAGGACTTGTTTAGGTGAGAGGACTTTCTCATAGGAGCTCCACAGTAGTCATGCAACACATTTCTCCCGAGGTTTTCATTTCCTCCAGACTCTTCCGTGTTGGGGGCCCTGATACCTATACATACTTTCTGCCTTTGCTCTCTTCCTTCCTGTGCCGTCACAACCTGTGCCTCAGTAGGTAGCATTTGACAGTTTATGCTGTCCTTTCACAGGCCTCTTTCACTCACCCAGGAAGGGAACTGCATTTTGCATTTCCTTGTCATCTCTTCCTACACATGTCCCATTCAGATCTGAATTTTTTTTTTTTTTTTACTTGCCATATTATTAGATAACTAGGAATAATACTAGGGATAATAGCACTGTAACTATTTGGTAAAATGTCCTCACTTGAGTTAACCATTTCAGGTTAGGTTTTGCTAACGATCCTCAAAATAAAAGACTCCAAAAAATAGAGAGGTATTCCTGCAACTCAAGGACTCATGTTTGCTTGGGGCTGACTTTCTAGAGGCAGAGTCTTGGCTTAGTGACGCCAGAGAGAGCTTGGTTTAGTCCAACTGGAAAGGAGGCAGACTGGCCTGTAGTGTTTTGGGCAGAGGTTCTTGTCTAGAAAGAAAATGAGTTTTCTCCATCTGATTTAAAACACAGAAGATGGCAGTTTGCCTTTAAAACCGTAACAAGAAAATGAGATAGAATTTGTGGGAATGTCAAAGAACTTGACAAATTTTTATGTGCCATTAGGCCCTATCTGATTTCTTCAGATCTTGGAAATACTGAACTGTGTTTTATCTCTTCTGCTGTAATAAAGTGTCAGCACTAAAATGCAAACAGGTCAATTACCTTTGCCTCCTTTCATTTGCAGGACAGCAGATCACAGTCTTTTTTTAAGTCAGAAATCCCTTCTTCCTTTTAAGGGTGTCTTTCTAAGAACCCATGTGAGGTAAAAATACTAATACTAGTACGATGATAATATCCCCAAGAGTCCTGCAAATGAGGACTCTTGAGATCTCAGCAGAACACATGTCTCTGAGTGATGAGGTTGAAAATGACCTTCATATTCCATCTGTAAGTTGAGTGCTCATCCCGATTAGACTGCGTTGCTTCAATGAGACCATCCAAATAAACTCCAGTGATATAAGCTCTGTGGTACCTAACTGTGTCTAGGATTATACTAGACACTCTATAAAGGGATATTATAAGTCAGAGCTATGACTGAAAGGATAACGTAGTTGGTATATTCCAGAGTAGTAATAATAATGTATTAATCATTTTCTATTTCTCACATAATATCTACAACATCCTGAATTACCTAATAAGCTTGTGCTGGGGGCACCAGCAACACAACAAAAATAATTTACTTTAAAAAAAATAAATGGAACTGTGAAATAATTTGATATTTAGTATTTCAAGCTTAGCAGCAAGAGAGTCATGGAAGAAAAGAAAAATTTGTGTGTGTGCGTGTGCGTGTGTATGTGTGTGTGAACTTAGGGCATTTTATCTTTAGTACTGCTCTTATTATTAAATCCCATAATGGTGTGCACTGTCATTTTTTTCAGTGTTCTGTATATTCAAAGGTAATACTCTGAGCATGACAATAGTTGCACATTAGTATTATTCCTACCTGACAGAGGACATGGAGACAAGAGAAGTTAGGCAACTGACCTAGGAGAAAGCAATGACTTAGTAGCAGAGCTAAGATCTGAACCTGAAAAATCTGACCACAGAATCCTTGCCTTTAACTGCTGTTCTATGTTGCTTCCTCTACTCTCTTCTCATTCCTTGTTCTCAATATTTTTATTAAAGTAAAATTAGATGAAATGAGCTTTTTTTAAAGGTTTATTTCTTTATTTTAGAGAGAGAGAGTGAACAAGCAGGGGAGGGGCAGAGAGAGAATCCTCAAGCAGACATTCCACTGAGCACAGAGCCCAGCAAGGGGCTTGATCCCGGGATCCTGAGATCATGACCTGAGCCAAAATCAAGAGTCAGCCACCTAACCAACTGAGCCACCTAGGTGCCCCAGATGAAATGAACTTTGTAAGAAGCTTGAGGGGAAAGAAAAAGAAAAAAACAACACAGCCTAGATTGCTAGGACATTGAAGATTGTGTCAAAGAGGGAGGAAAAGGAGCAGGAAAAAATTTCCTGGATGCCCAGTTATGGATGAGCTTCCGGTGGGATTATTTCTCCCACAGTTCTAACTGCTACTGAGATATCACCTCCATGAGCCTCTTCTTTCCTTTAGCAGCCTACATAGCTTTCCTCTAAGAGGGTAAATAAGATAAAAATGCTTGTCATAAATTTCTGTGCTCTGTAGCCAACCATATAAACAAGGATACACAGAAAACACATTTGTAAGTACTTTGTAGACTTCTCTGAAGTATTGGCTTCATACATTGCTAAGACTAAGTTTCCCTCTGTATATTGTAGCCTTGGGGACAAGGGAGATAAGCACTTGGGGCAGAAACCAGGCATTTTGCCATAGATACTCTTCGAGACTGGGTTCAGGGAGTCCCATCTGCTCAGGTCCCCAAGGAAATGGAATTCAGCTCTTTAGTTTACAAAGCATCTGGTGAGTCCTTGCCTGGAATTCAGCTTTTTGGACATAGCAGCCTCCCTTCCAGGAGACCCACAGATTTTTATTTCCCATCATTTTTGGCAGAAGCCCCCATAGCCTGGAACTATATCAGCAGTTGGCATAATGGATTGTAGTGCTTTCAAATATCAAGCTAGCATAACATTATTTGGTAGGGGGTTCAATGACATTTTAATTCTGAGGACTTGATACATTTTATAGAAGATGACATTTTCTAGCCCAGCAGAAAGCAGTAATGAATAATGTCTAAGACTGAACGTCTCCTCTTAATTTCAGCACCCACTAGAGTATCTCATTTAAATTGTTCCATTTGCTTACACATTAACACTTGCATGGGTGCATTCAATGAGTCAACATTAATCAATATCCACTATGTGCCAGGCTCAGTACTAGACACTGGGGACACCCACTAGAGCCTGACAAAGAAACAGGTAATTACAAGTTCTTTAAGTAAGGAATGAAAAAGTGCTCTAGAAATACAGCAGAAGCTGTAATTAATTCTACCAGGGGAAATCATACCACTTCAAAGAGAAGGCGACAAAGTAATCCAAGTTGTCCTGTCTCTTTTTGCTCAGCTCTGTAATGGGTTTGCTATTACATGGGATTGAAACACAATTAATTTTCTCCACTTTCAGAATTGGAAAAGAATAGGAAAGACAAAATGACTATAAAGGATTAGAAAATACATTACAAAGAAAAGTAAAAATTCCATATAAGTGCAGGTTTGCACTTTACCAAGTTTGAGCCATATTTTAAAAATCTGAAATCCATCCAAAACAAAGTGAACATTTTGGATTTCATCTGAATTTCTATTATGAAATGATATACTCTATATACTTTAGTTCAAGTGCTATGTTTGGAAGAAAATTATTCCTGTGCACAGTAATTAGTCTTTTTCAAGAAAAATTTTACTAATGAAACACATTTAAAACAAATTAATTACTTTAAAATAAAAATAATTCTGGTATCATTCAGAAGCATGTGATTTTAAATAATAGGAAAATGAGATTTTTGTCTTTGTTGAGTAAATATCCTGTGTACGGAGAAATTGGTAACTCCCAGGATTCAGTTTATTTCCCTGTGTATTATATGACTATGTCCTATATACCAGGCTCCATACAAAGTACCAGGATCTAAAATAATTGTGTTGATGCAGGTCATCTAATCAAGGTCTTAATAATTGAATTGCCTTTCAAGTATGCATATTTTTTCTGAGCCTAAGTTTGCAAATAAAATCAAATGAGGATGACAATAACCAGTTGGAGATTGGTATTACCTTAAACTAGTTAAGATAAATGGCTTTGGAAACAGACAGACCTGACTCTCCCTGAAGTTGGTCTCGTAGAACCTGAGAAAAGTTACTTAATGTTTTTGTGCTGCAGTTTTCTTCTCTCTAAAGGATTAAGTGAAGCTATGTAATTGAAGCATAGTGCCTGGTATGCTGTAATATTTCAATAATTAGTGAGTAGTAGCTACTATTGTATTGCAGAAAGGACATGCAACCTGCATATGCTTCATGGACACATGACCTATATAGGCACTCAGGGCCCCACATGTATTCTTGGTTTAATATCTTCCTGTTGCCATGTTGAGATTCCTAATAACTTTTAAACAAGGAGCCCGTTATTTTCACTTTTTCCTGGACCCTACAAAGCATGAGGATTTTCCTGACTGCAGATGAGTTCATGAGATTCGACACACAGTATCTCACTTTAAAAGTTACTTCATTTAACTATCCTAACAGCTTTGTGAGGAAATTGAATTAGCTTGGGAATCACAAATTATTTTTTAATATCATTAAGGCCACATCACAAATACGTAAAGTAATTCAGAAAACCTATGTTCATTGATTCTCAACCCAGTGTGCTTTCCTTGTTTGTTCTCCTAAATTATAAAATATCCACCTTCTGCTGCATCAGAAATTAGTAACGCTAATTGAGAAACTCTGATTTTTTTTGAGAAAAAAAGTCAGTTAATCTTTACAGTTCAGATACATTTTTTTTTTTTTACCTTTTATAGATATTATCATCATCATATTTCAGGTAACATTACTCTCCAAAAACAATTGCTGTACCCTTGCTGGTGCCTACCACCTGTAGACAAAGCAGAGCCTCAGATGGGAGACTTAAATGTTTGACAGAGCAAATTAACATTTTCTTCCACAGTGTCTCCAGGCGAAAAGATATGGTCACCAAAGATTGACATCAATCTTTCACTATCACTACCTTTAGTTATTATTTAATAATTATTTGATTATGTATTAATCAACATATTTATATAAAATTACATGGAATTTATGTAGGACAACTTCTAAACAATAGCATGCAACTAAAAGCTGTAGTTTTTAGGTAGTTTAAAAAGAAATAAAGCCCACCAACCCCTGTTAGCCCCCTTAGGGATTTATTCCTCCTCGAGGCATGGCCTGAAACAAGCTCACCTGGGAGCTTGTTAGATGAAAAACCTCATGCTCCTCCCCAGATCTACTAAATCAGAATCCACAGTTTAATAAGATCCCCAGGTGATTTCCTATGCAAATTAAAGTTTGAAAATCACTCCCGTATTTTATTGACTTCATTGACTATAAGATGCACAATTACATTAAAGTCACTAAGCACTGCCAATTAACCTAGGTTAGTATGCATCTCAGCTGCCACTCAGATCTGAATTTTAAAGATCTTAAAATATAAAACAATGTACAACCTAGTAGCTTAGTAGTAGCTATGAATCTTACAGCGAGAGCCTCAGCATCTGAAAGTGCCCTGATCCCATGGAAACCCCCCCCCCCCCCAGGCTCAGTTCCCTCCAAGACCTTGTATGGGCTCAGCCTTCTTTTCAGAGATGGACATCAGGATCTGATTGCACTCAGGGCAGAGAAGCCACCAGGACATACACAGGGCCAGTCCCCCAACAGTTTAAATTTAGGTGTGAATATAGTCTTGGGATGAGTCATATTTACTATCCAAGCAATAAGCTTTTGCTTCTGAAATCGTTGGAACTAAGCCCATGACCATTAAACTGAAACTCCTTCGTGTTTTAATAACAATTTTAAACTAGGCCTCTTAACCTTTATTTCACTTTAGGAGTACTGCTTTCATAGCAGAATTTTTTCCCTTGCCAAATGCTAAAAATTACTGTGTGCAGGTTTACTTGGGTTAATTATCATTTTTGCATGGTAATATTCTTATGCTGAATTCCATATATACTGTTTATAGTTTTTTAGGCCATGGTTTCTATAGGATTATTTTACCTTACCACAATTTGCTAACTTAAACAGATTTCTATGTATTTATTTACATTTTAACAACTTTGTAATATAATGGGTTATGCTCTAAAGGAAATAAACTCTTCCTTGGGTATAAATTAGACAGTTGGGGATTTGAGGCATTAAAGAACCATTTGGAGAAACGCAGCTTCCGCAACATGAATTTTAATAAGAGCCCCCTAGAGGCAGCTAAGAAGTATGGCACCTTTCTAAACTGATTAAATGAACAGAGATGCCTTTAACGGACATAAATGAGAAAACCATTAATCCCAGGAAGTGTGCCGTGTGATGCATTATAAATAGACGTGTCTATCTGAAGCAAGGTGACTGCAGATTTTTACTAGAAGAAGGAGGTTTCACAAACCCCCCTGAAAATTTCTTTAACACATATGAATTTTAACGACATTTTGTATATTTCCCTACTATTTTCTCCTAAACCCAGTTTGTAATTGGAGGCTATTTGTTCTTGAAAATATATTCATATTAAATTACCTTGGTTTTAAAAAAAAATAAAATAAAAAAAAAAAAAATAAATAAATAAATTACCTTGGCTTTATTAGATAGAGAATAACACTGAAAATACCACCACTTACCCTCATCTTCCACCCAAGGAAATGCAGCCTTTTTTCACTTCATACAACTTTGCTTGGCATGTTTAATAAACTCTTTCTTTTTCTCTTTGAAATATATGTAACATAGAAAGCAATTAAATTTAAAGCGAGATACCCAGAAATGTAGTTTAAGTAATAGGGCAGATTTTTACATTCCTATGACTTTTTCTTTAGGTAGTACTTAACAATCCTTGAGCAACAACTCTTCTAAATTTGTTCATTTATTCAGTGTCAAAAAAAAAAGGGTTTCTCATGGAGCTAATATGTGAGTTTGGCCTTGAAAGAAAAGTAGTGTATCTCCAAGTGAATGGGATGTGAGAAGGGAAGTTGAGACAGAGGAAAAATTGGAGAGAGGGCACGTTTGTAAAAGAACACATATCATGTTTGAGGGAACCAGGTCAGTCAGTGTGTCTAGGCAAGGGTACATGGAAGACAGGCGAACAGTGATGCTGGGTAAAAACTGGGGGAGATGAGACATGGATAAAATGATGGCAAGTGTGACTGCTGCACTGGTTGAAAGTTGTATGTGTGAGAATCACTTGAGAGTTTATTAGACTGCAGATCCCTATCTCCACAGCCTCTGGTTTAGCAGCGAGCCTGCACTTTTATTAACAATTTAGGGTATTACAGAGGCAAATGATGCAAGGACTTTAACAAAGGCTACTATTTGTTACCAACTGCCTGGGACGTTTCTAGAAAGGTCTCTGATAGGGCCAGAAATCAGTAGGAATGATCAAAAGACCCCAAGACTCCAGGGGAAAAAAAAAAGTACAGCAGATCAAGGGAGAGATGTGAAGGGTTGATCTAGGGGCAAGAGAAGAACCAGGAATACCAAACAGTCCAGGGGTGCCAGAGGTAGAATCAAGATGACATGAGTTCTGGAGAAGAAAACAATAAAAGATGTGAACAATAAGAAAAAATCTACATGTTTTTACCAAAACAAAGCAATCAAACGAGTTATTCTTCTGATTAGAATTAAAAGGAGTGAGGGACAAGAGTGACGGGAAGCAGGAAGAAAGGAGGAAAACTGGCTGCAATTTTTCATCGTTCGAACTGTACATCTCTAACAGTTGACTAGCGCATGCAAAGGCTAACCCAGTGTCTTTGTCTGGAGCTCTGTGAGCACCTGGTGTTTCACCCGTTGAGTGTAGGGATTAAGCTTTGTATCCTTTGAGGTCCCTTCCTACGATAAGACTTACGTAAAAGCTAAAACCCTTGCTGTGGTAGTGGTTATCTGTACAAAGGTAAATATTTTGGATATAAAGCTCTCTTAAAAGCCTACTCTCAAAAGTGTTCTAGCCAAAGGGGTTCTGACATATCATTCTGAGTGACTTAATTATCCTCAAAAGATAATTAAGAATTTCCCACCACCACGACTTCCCTGATCAAAAACAAAGCAACAAACAAAATACTTCTGAAATCCAAGAAAAGCATATGTGGGTTCAAAGAGATCCCTATCTGTTTGCTTGATTATTTATTTATTTATTTATTTACTTATTTATTTATATTTTCCCCTTAAGGAAAGGTAGGTAAAGCATCCGGAATCAGACTATTAAGGAACAGGGCAAATGTAAGAAGAGTCTTTTTCTGCCCAGGCCCTTGAAGCCTTTCTGAGGCACCCACCTGCTTTGATGCTCAGAGCCCCGCATTCTCATTACATTTTACAGGTTCCCATCAAATAAGCTTCATGGTTTTAAGCCTGTAGCTGGGCCCACAGTCCAGTCATAGGGCATATGATCAAAACACTTGGTATTGTCAAAAATTCAAAATACTGGGTATGCTTCCACTGCTCTACACCTACCCAGCAAAGGTAGCTGGATGAGCTCTGCATGTAATTGCCTCATAGTCCGTTTTTATTTTTATTTATTTATTTTTTAAAGATTTTATTTATTTATTTGACAGAGAGAGAGAGATCACAAGTAGGCAGAGAGGCAGGTAGAGAGGAGGGGAAAGCAGGCTCCCTGCTGAGCAGAGAGCTTGATGTGGGGGCTCAATCCCAGGATCCTGAGATCACGACCTGAGCCAAAGGCGAGGCTTTAACCCACTGAGCCACCCAGGCGCCCCCGTAGTCCATTTTTAAATAATAATTTGATCCCAGGAGGGGAATGGTGCTTGTGAACAGGTGAGTAGATGTGAAGAATGATACCATTAGCAATTGGCTTCTAGGATGTTTTCTAGCGGAAATTCTTGGCATGGACCAGGGATATACCAGAGGCCAACTATGTCTTCTGTTCTTTGAAGAGAGTGTTCTCAGACCAATCTATCCCTCCTGACTCTAAAACTGGACTCCGCTAAAGAATGGAAATGAGAGGAGCCATGTCTATAGTTGATCCTGTGATCGTACATGCTAAGCAGTGTGCACGTGTGGGAGGAGGTAAAAGAGCCAGTGGAAAGAGTGATGAGATTCAAAAAGTGCTTTGCCTTACTTTGGGTCATTAAAATCTATTTTAATTCATACTCTGTTTTATTCTATTAAGAACTGAATGTGCACCTAACTCTTTGATAATATTATTAGGAAGGAAGGAAGTGGGGAGAGACGGAGCAGAGGGACACGCACACAGAGAAAGAGCGGAAGAGAAAGAACTTCTTTTTGATAGTCTTTTTTCTTAGTGGAAAAATAAGTGTAAAAAATCCAAAGATAAGAGCAACTATAAGAAGGTGAATAATGACTTAATTTGAAGAAAAAAATCTGAACGAGAAGCGATCTTTAAAGATACACATAATTAAAACCTTAAATGGGGGGGGATCTCTGTGGAGCTTGAAAGAAAGAATTAGGAGACATGATCTAATCTAGCTTTCAGTGGAATTTTCCAGGATGCCCAAACCGGGAGGAGATAGGGCAACACGTTCACTATCTCTTTCCTGTTCACAAATCTGCAATGCTGTATTTTTTGTTTTGGTCCTAAGATCTCATACCCAATATAGTAAATGTGTGGTTTTCTGTGTTTTCTATGTCAATTTGAATTGTTAGACCTTCAGATTGCCAACCTCTTCCATAAAGCCATGTAATTTTAAAGAAAAAAAAAACAAAAAACAGTTGGGATCATTTAGTCCATTCAAAATGAAAAGAGAACTAAAGAGACATGTTTTGGCTTCAGTGTTAACCATTAGTAGGGTTAGGTAGAGAAGTGAGTCTTACAGTCCCTGCTCCATCCAGACTCTCTCACAATATAACTCTCTCCATTAGTTTCCTTCCCTAGCTAGCTCCATGGAAGCAGCAAGCAATGCAGATACCAAAGATGTCGTAGTTCTGTTTGATAACACAGGGTTTGTGTCTGACTAACCAAGGAGATAAAATTGCCTCAGAGCAAAGGAGCTAAACCTATCTTACGCAACAGTACATTTACATGGTATTTAAATACACTCTAATCTATAATGTGCACGGCAGACCTGGCAAACACTGACAAAATTGAAGTCGTTTTTAAATCTGCCAGGTCAACACTATACTAACTTAGGAAAGTCCACTTAAAACAGATTTTAATAAACAGTAAAATTATCGTGAAAAATTTTTAAAAATATGTGGGGTTAATTTCAAATTTCGTACTCTTCTCACCACTCTTCCCAATACTTAAGCACTTTCTAAGATGATCATTTTGGACCTTCTTGAACACCTGTCTTTCTTAGAATTCCATGGCAGACGTCAAGGTTGTGGTTTCTGAGAGTTAATCTCACAATCATTTGGGTTCACTCAAGCCTTTGACATACTATATCTGACACCATTCATCAGAATTTCTCTTGTTCTAGTAGCATCCTAAAAATCATGTGTCTAGCATACTTGTCAAACCCAATATACTATTTGAAGGGCAGATCCAAGTGTTAAATTCTCAAATGCCTAAGCATATCAGATCTTTGCAGCACTCTGATTTAATTTACTTATAACTGTTTTTCTTAGATAGTCATCTTACTCTATAAACAGCAAATGTTGACATCAGAAAAAAGTACAGCAATGTATATATCATAGTGCTTAGGGGAAAAATGCTAATTATACAAGTGAGGAAACTAAGGCACAGCCAGATTAAGTGACTTTCCCAAGTATTATCATTATTTTTTGCAAAGATGTGTCCGATAATTTGCTTATCCTTGACCCATCCAATAAAATCTTCAGTTTTACAAAATAAAAACCATGTTGGTTGAAGTGTCCACAACATTACCCAATACTTCTTTCCCTTAATGTTTCACTTACAAATAAATTTAGAATGTGAGGAGGCATTTTCTCATTGCCAGTTTTTAAATGTCAGAATCTTTTGTGTCATTTTACTCTTTCTATATTCTTACCTGAACTTTAATGATCACATGAATCTTCATGCATCTCTCAAATTAATCTTACCTTTCTTGTCTGTCATCATATGACTAAAAAGTTTCTCAAATGGTGTTAGAGAAATGTAAACGTTTCAGTTATTTCTTTCTCTAGAAACTTTACTTCTAAGTAAATTTATGAGCTTTGCAGGGTCCATAAGACATGTCTTTCACATTTATTACTATTTCTTGGCACAGAAATCAAATCTTAGTATGTTACTTAGAAATTCCCCCAGCTCCCTCAAATTTTCAGTCTCTAGTTATAGCCAAACTGTGCAGGTTATGCTGTTTCTATGCCTGCAACTGTGTAACTATAATTAAGTAATAGAACGCTAATTAAGCAATTATATTGTGTGTGTTCTTATCATTTTCAGGGGAAAAAAAACAAGATCATTTTAGTTTGTCGTGTGTGTGTGTGTGTGTGTTTAAGCTTTTCAACAACCTGCTGTGCTTGAACAGTTCTTCTTACTTTTGGAGTCAGATACATCCCTTCTAAATTACTGTTTTCGTTTCTCATTTAATCTCAAACTCTGTCTAGGTAATTTGCAATATTAATTTCCTATGTCAGCAATCAGTCTGCTTTCATCCATTTGGTTTTGCACCCCCCATTTTCTGATATGCCTTTCTGCATTCCTTCAATTAAACTTATAGTCAGTGTGAGGACTGAAACCCGACCCACCAACTGACAAAACAATTATTCACTATTCACCCTTTCTACCCTGCTTAAAATGCATTAAATTTCTATCCACCACTTGAATTATAATGTGTTCTTTAGCTTCTCATAGAAAACATCAAAACATTTCTGATGTTTTCTTTTCATCAAGTGCAACTGCTTCGACACCAATTAGCAGGACAAATTTCCTAACCATGTATTTATTCCCTATTCTGATGAAGAAATTACTGCTTGGTTGCTGGGATGTTGACTTATACAACTTGCAGTGAAACACGTTTGCTCTGAATTGCTTCCCATTTATCCTTTCTTAAAATTCCTCTCCATGCAGGAAGAGGAATGAAACACCCCTACCCTCATGTCTTTGGAAAAACATTGCCAAGTATTTTTCCTTATTACATCATAATCTCTAAGTCAAGAATATTTCTTGGCTGGGGGACACCTGGGTGACTCAGCCAGTTAAGCCTCAGTCTCTGGTTTCTACTCAGGTCATGGTCTCAAGGCCGGAAGATTGAGCCCAGTGTCAGGCTCCATGCTCGATGTGGAGTCTGCTTGAAATTGTCTCCCTCTCCCTCTGTCCCTCCCCCTGCTCAGTCTCTCTCCAAAATGAATAAAGTAAAAAAAAATTCTTTAAAAAAAGAATATTTATTGGGCATATTGCACTTAGCGTTGTGGGGGATAAAGTTTCCCCTGAAATGGTTTATCAAACGGGAAGGTCAGATTTCATGCAATAAACGTATTTGTTTATTCCTTCAGTATTTAGTGACCACATTCTAAAGGTTCAGTTTACTTGGAGCCCTGTGGTTTATCCATTTTTAAAAGATCTAAATCCTATCTCTTAGTGAACTTGCAGTCTAAGAGTGAGATGGTTTATTGCATGGACTTTAGAGTAATACTGCCTAGGACTTGATTTTTGTGTGAGCGTGGGCAAATAGGTGGCATTCTCTGTCCCTCTGTTTCCTTTTCACCTCATCTAGAAAGTAGAAATATAAAAGTACATACAAAAATATTAAAAAGGGGCTCCTGGGTGGCTCAATCATTGAGCAGCTGCATTTGGCTCAGGTCATGATCCCGGGGTCCTGGGATCGAGCCCCACATCAGGCTCCCTGCTTGGCCAGAAGCCTGCTTCTTCCTCTCCCACTCCCTCTGCTTGTGTTCCCTCTCTTGCTGTGTCTCTCTCTGTCAAATAAATAAATAAATCTTTAAAAAAATATATTAAAAAAGTATATATGTAAAATATAAAATATCTCAAGAGGTATTTGTGAAAGTTAAATGAGATCGTCAATGTACTTTTAAAAGTACTAGGAGAGGTAGGAATGAGGGCTGATAAGGAAGGGTCTCACTGGAGCTGAGGTTATGTAGCAATACTATTTCATCTTCACAATAAACAAGCAGAGTGATGATTATTCTCTGTGATTTTTTTTTAAAGGAGGTGGCTCAGGAAAGCTAAGTAATTTGCCTGAGGCTTCATCCTATTAATAGATTGAACAAAGATTCAAACTAATTCAGTACTATGCTCAAACCTGTTTCAGGGCAGTGGCAGGGAGAGTATTGGATAAAGATGGGAAAAAATGAGTTTTGCTTTAGACTCATTCATTTATTTGTTCAACAAATTCACATGGAGGAGGTATTGAAGCTCATCACGGCAGGCTCATCACGAAAGGTAATGAGGAGAGACAGGAAGAGACTCATTCATTTATTTGTTCAACAAACATTTCTTGAACACTGACTGCTGAGGAGCGAACAAGAAATCACGCAATGTATTTAATCTGCAATTGTATGCAAATTATACAATCTTTGTTGTAGTGCCTTAAAAACCTGCAGAGAGATTCCGCTGCTGCTGTGGAATGTTCAAGAGAGAGATTAGGAGCAGTCACATGGAGGAGGTATTGAAGATTTCAGAATGGGCATGCCCATCTGGGAAGGAAATGAAGAGAGATGGGAGGAGAATGGAACTACCAGAAGCTTGAGAAGCATCCATGTTAGGAAATAAGGGCAGGGAGAGAAAATGGGAAAAAGAGGGGGTCTGAAGGAAAGGGTTGTGTCCCAGAGTCTAGGGAAGTAGCCTAGACAGATAAGACCACAGGAGGGGACAGCTTGAAAGGGGGCCTTATGACTGGGGAGGAAGAGGTAGATCTTTAAAAATAGATTCTCAGCTGCTGCAACAGATCAGAGAGACCGTGACCCTGCTGACACATCAGTCAAAAGTTTAAGGGACTGTGACATGGCTAGAGAGTTGGTCTCATCTGAGACAGCCAGGTCAAAGACCCACATCAGTCCATGTCCCTCCCCACAGCAGACTCTTCCATATGGCTCTGCTCATTAAGAACTATGTCCTAGGACATTTTCATAGTCCTCATAAAGACCTGAGGAGTAGTCAACCAGGATTCTTCTTCCAGACAGACCAGGGAAATCCCTACTGCAATGTCCTTTGTATGGTGGGGCCCCTGAAGACTGCCAAGCCAGATGGGCAGTGGGGCACTTCTCCCAGGGAGGACTGGCAAAGCTCGCCATCTGTTCTGTTAGAGACAAAGCTTTTCCTTTGCAATTCTGACCTGACCAGCCCTCTCTTCTAATAGTTGTGATGAGATCATTGTAAATTACACAGCATCCCTGTCTAGGCACAGTGGAAGAGGAGGAGAGTTAAAGATCTGGAGTTAGACAAATCTGCATTCCAATCCTGAGTCCAGCACCATTGATAAATTACACCATCTCTTTGAATGTGACTTTTTTGTGTAATGAGAGAGGATAGCAAAATTAAAATGAAATGGCATATAGCAACATGGAAGCACATAGGGGATGTTCCAAAAAACAGATGTGTATGTTTAACAGCATGGCCTATGTAATGAATGACAGAAACTGCTGTTTAAACAGGCAGGGAAGATCTGAGAAAAAGTAATGGGGCAGCTCTGAAAGAGCAGTTGTCCCAAGAACTCAGATGGCAGGAGGCTAAGGAAGAAGTGGCTGGTGAAGAGATGGAAGCTGAGAATTGTTTTTGTGTTTTTAAGAAAGCTGACCATGAGCAGAAGGAGAGAGAAGGGCTGTTGCTGGAGGAAGTCTAATGCTGAAGGGAAGTTCCTAACTCCTGATCGTAACTGAAATCAAAACAAACACAAAACTTAGTACTACTCTCACTAAGAATAAATATGCTTTCCAAAAAGTTAGTTTTCTTACAGGAAATCACTGCAAGAGTTTTAGGGAGCCATTCGGAGAGAGAAATGGAAAATGCTGGAAAGATAATAGCTTCTGTAGTGTGTAGTTTATTCTTGTTTTACAACCTGTGTTTACTTTTGCATTGTTTTAGCACTTTGGCCCTCATTTCCCCATGCCACAGTAGGCTAGAGGAGAGCTCTGAAGAAGCACAGATACTAATAGCAATGGAGGTTAAAAGCATGTTTGACTCTAAGCCCTGACTTGAGAAAATAGTGGGGATGTCGAGCCCCTCAAGTCCTTCCTCTCTATGGCAGAATACTAAGAGATGTGCCTTGTCTGAGGCAGCCTTTCCAATCTTACTGGGACTACCACAAATGCTCTTCTTTGATCTGTTTCCATGAATCTTTTATGTGTCTGTCAGGGAGAATTATTCATACTTACAGTCTCAAATGCTGACCTGGCAGTCTTGCTAAGGTGCTTCCCTCACTTGGAGTAGGGACTGTGGGGAGGCGTTGGGGTGGAGTAGGGTGGTGTGGGCCTCTTTTCTTATTCTGGCCCATAAATCACAATAGAGGACTTTGGACCATACCCCACCCCCTGCAACAACAACAACAACAACAACAACATATAGTCCAGAGAACAATTGAGTAACCCCGAAAGTATCTCTTATTTCTCAAAAAAATTAATCAGAGACCAAATTCCTTCCTGCTTTAAAAATTCAGAACATATTTTCTGTCAAATCGGATCACAGCCTAAGAAGGGGTTCTTTTTTCTTGGTTAAGTGTTACACTGAGTACACTAGGGTCTCACCATAATTTCCAAAGTCCTCATTATATTTTATTCCAGATGTCTACCAGGACCTCATAAAATACACACCCGATGCTCGATTTCCCTAGCACAGCAGAATTTCTAACCTGGTCATGCAAATTGGGTCCCCATTCTAGTGTCCCATTAGTGTTTTGTTGGTTTCTTCAAAGCAAAGGTCTTCTTTTATTTCTTCTAGAATTCATCCTAGAGCTTGGAGAGTCACCTGGGCATAGGCACAAAATACTGGACTACTGTATAAACAAGAGAATTGGATCTAGAGCATTACAGAAGGCTTGGCCCTAAGTAGTATGAGAGTCTTTCCTAAATTCAGAAGAAGGGAGAGGAAAACCCTATGGTGAAGGGTGGAGGGAAGAGAGAATGAGAAAACCCCAGGTTTAGCACTTTTCTTTTTTTAGGATTCAGGTAGGACTAGACTGAATGGAATAAAGAACCAAAACACAAACATAAATCATTTCTTTAATATTAAGTAGCGCACAATCCATTTATCCTATTTCTGTGAGTCTTTTGGAAGAGACGTGCTTCAGCCCCTTTCCTCCAGCCTCGGCTGTGTATTAAAAGGCTTTCCTTTTTGGCTTAATGGAACTCTTTTAGCAAAGCACACATTACCACGTCCAGTAAAGTTATCAGGAGGCCTTTCTCCATGTTTAATGATCTGGAGCAAGCAGCTCGTTCTATGATGCTCTCACACAGATGCCTACAGGTGTTGAAGGTTGCTGGGCAGTTCTAATGTGTATTTTGATTTTTGAGGACAAAAAAACTTATAGATCGATACACGAATGAAGTTTCAGTTTACATAGATATGATCCTATGTCCTGATATACCTTAATGTTAAATATGAAATACAAAATAAAGGAAGTATAATCATATTTTCATAAATGCAAATATACTTTCTTCAGTTTGGAAGTATCTTTAGCTGTGATACATAGTCGATTATATTATTGTTTCAGATTGCTAATTTTAAAGGAATATATCACTATGAATGTTTCCTTTTTATAATTTTCACCTTTTTTAAATGCCTTTCTGTGGGCTGAGATAACAAGGGTATCATCGTCAGACAGCTTGAAGTGTATGATAATATCTACTTTTCTTTAATGTTTTTAATATATGTCATGTTTCATCCAATAACATGTTTTAAACAGCCTAGATGGTCTGGATATAAGAATAACTATCACATACCATTTAAAACATTTCTTTAATCTGTAAAGCATGGCCAAAACATGTAGATGTTACTATGTAAGTCAAGAGAATTTTGGTTGCTTTCCTCTTTGCAAGCAACAAATAAAATGGTATTTTGTTATTTTTTATTTTTTTTCCCAAATACTTTTATTTTATTTTTTCAGTGTTACAAGATTCATTGTTCATGTACCACACCCCGTGCTCCATGCAATACATGCCCTCCTCAATACCCACCACCAGACTCACCCAACCCCCCACCCACATCCCTCCAAAACCCTCAGTCTGTTGCTCAGAGTTCAGTCTCTCATGGTTCATTGCTCCTCCGATTTCCTCCAATTCACCCCCCCTTCCCTCTCACAATGTCCTCCATGTTTTTCCTTATGCTCCACACGTGAGACCATATGATAATTTACTCT
>CM052885.1:61625632-61680215 GCA_028534135.1 Potos flavus
GACTCATTTCACTCAGCATAATCTCTTCCAGTCCAGTCCATGTTGAAACAAAAATTGGGTATTCATCCTTTCTGATGGAGGCATAATATTCCATTGTATTTATGGACCATATCTTCTTTATCCATTCATCTGTTGAAGGGCATCTTGGCTCTTTCCACAGTTTGGCAATTGTGGCCATTGCTGCTATGAACATTGGGGTACATGTGACCCTTCTTTGTACTGCATCTGCATCTTTGGGGTAAATACCCAGTAGTGCAATTGCAGGGCCATAGGGTAGCTCTATTTTTAAATTCTTCAAGAATCTCCACGCTGTTTTCCAAAGTGGCTGCACCAACTTGCATTCCCACCAACAGTGGAAGAGAGTTTCCCTTTCTCCACATCCTCTCCAACATTTGTTGTTTACTGTCTTGTTGATTTTGGCCATTCTAACTGGTGTAAGGTGGTATCTCAGTGTGGTTTTGATTTGAATCTCCCTGATCGCTAATGATGATGAACATTTTTTCATGTATCTGTTAGCCATTTGAATGTCTTCTTTGGAGAAGTGTCTGTTCATGTCTTCCGCCCATTTTTTGACGTGAGTATCTGTTTCTCCAGTGTTGAGTTTGAGGAGTTCTTTATAGATCTTAGATATCAGACCTTTGTCTGTACTGTCATTTGCAAATATCTTCTCCCATTCTGTGGGTTGCCTGTTTTGTTGACTGTTTCCTTTGCCGTGCAGAAGCTTTTTATCTTGATGAAGTCCCAAAAGTTAATTTTCGCTTGTTTCCTTTGCCTTTGGAGACATGTCCTGAAAGAAGTTGTTGTGGCTGATGTCAAAGAGGTTACTGCCTATGTTCTCCTCTAGGATTTTGATAGATTCCTGCCTCACGTTGAGGTCTTTTATCCATTTCGAGTTTATCTTTGTGTATGGTGTAAGAGAATGGTCAATTTTCGTTCTTCTACATATAACTGTCCAATTTTCCCAGCACCATTTATTGAAGAGACTGTCTTTTTTCCACTGGATATTTTTTCCTGCTTTGTCAAAGATTATTTGACCATAGAGTTGCGGGTCCATATCTGGGCTCTCTAATCTGTTCCACTGGTCCATGTGTCTGTTTTTGTGCCAGTACCATGCTGTCTTGGTGATCACCGCTTTTTAGTAAAGCTTGAAATCAGTCAATGTGATGCTCCCAGCTTTGTTTTTCTTTTTTAACATTTCCTTAGCAAATCGGGGGCTTTTCTGGTTCCATACAAATTTTAGGATTATTTATTCCAGCCCTTTGAAAAATTCCGGTGGAATTTTGATCAGGATGGCATTGAAAGTATAGATTGCTCTGGGCAGTACAGACATTTTAACAATGTTTATTCTTCCGATCCATGAGCATGGAATGCTTTTCCACCTTTTTGTGTCTTCTTCAATTTCTTTTATGAGTGTTCTGTAGTTCCTCGAGTACAGATCCTTTACTTCTTTGGTTAGATTTATTCCGCATTTTGTTATTAATACACAGAATCTATTCTGTTAGAACCACTGACCAGTGAGATCAAAGCTACCCCCAAAATAAAGCATTTTATTTGGGTCCATTTGATCATAAAATGTTTTCCTTTCCCCCATCTAAATCTTTTTTTTTTTTTTATTTTTATTTTATCAGTCATGGCTTTTAAAATTGATAGTATTCAAGACAAATGGTGAGTGTCTTACCATATTTTTTATGCGGCACAGTTTGTATCATTTTCAAAAGGGGAAATATGGGAGAAACGTACTTTTAAATCCAGTGCCCTGTACGTATATCATCCTGGTCTCCACTGGGGCTAGATGACACAGGTTCCGTGAGCTCTTGTCCAATCCCCTTGTCAGTGCAGAAGTACTGAGGCAGACCTGGACCGACTGGAATGAAGAAAATATACCCGAAACATGTCTCATGCATTCACATGAAATGGACCACCTTAGTTATCCTATCATAGTGGTTATTCACCTGATCATGCTCAAGTTGATAAGATTCACAAGAAATAACACTTGATCTGCTAAACTGATGATTTCCATTTAGATAAACTGCACAAACATTCTGATCTTAGAGAATTTCATTTTGAAGTGTCTGAGAATAGGGCATCCAGGTGGAGGGAGAGGAAAACAATGTGCTCACGTGGCCCAGGCCACGGGCTGTTGAGGGCTGGCAATTATTGATCACTACATTGATTTTGGCCTATTTGGCTAGGATGCCTTCCTAAATAAAGTGCTCCAAGAAGATGCTCTGTTTCCCCAACTTCATGATAACCTTCCTGCCGTTGTCTTTCAGTACCAGTTTTGTCCTCTGCACTCGGATGAAATGATTTTTTTTCTTCCCAGAATTTTTTTCCTCTAAATCCTTGTGTGACCACGCACACCTCACACACAGGTGTTTCTCACTGTGAGATTCCTTTCCACTGAACTAGCTGCCTTAAAGGAAGAAAAGGGGGGAGGGGACATCAAAAGGATCAAGTTCACCACAACAGATTATACAGTCTTATAGGTGGACAGTGTCTGTGCTCTGAAACCTATAACCCTCTCTGCCCTGGTTAAAGAGAAGATCTTTGAGAAGTCTTGCACTTTGCTCCTTGGGCCAGAACAAGCTCCTTTTCCAGAGTTACCTCTCCTGACTCTGTTGCCACCACAATCCCAAAGAACCCTCCTGTGTTGTTACTTTGAAACTTCTGTCCCTCCTCACAGATGCTCTCTTAGCTTATATACTTGCTACCTAAGTGCATGAAAACGCATGACCAACTCTTCTCTTCCTTCTAGGGTGCACAGACTGTAGCAGGAGTCCATTTCTGCACTGGATTGATGGCTTGCATCATTAGGAAGCCTGTCTAGATGTTTCTAGTGTCATTTGCCCTTGCAAACTCTGGAAGTTGGCTGATGACCTTTCAAATCTGGCTTTAACAGTTAGTTTGTGTAACTTGACAAGTTTCTTTATTTCATCTGCAAATACAGTAATAAGAGTAATCATAGCAGCGAGCAGACAGGGCTTCTGGTAAGGATTAAATGCCATGCTGCCTTCAGAGTCGAGCACAGTGATGGGCACAGAGTAAGTGATCACTAAGCAGTAGATTTTACTTTTATGCTTTCCTTTATTATGTGTTCTTGGAGTTTGCTCCCAGGGGCTTGGCTGGAAAGGATTCGGGCTTGCTTAACCAAGGTAGAAATTTAGATCCAGCACAATAATTGTTTGAGATCCACACAAAGGGTTTTAGAAGCCTCAGACATGTAGTAATTCTGTGGAAATGGAGCTTAATAGCCAAGGGAAGGAAGCCAAGCCTGAATCTTCACTGAAGGGTGCTTGACTCCCGTTTAACACACGCAGACTGGGGCGCACTTCCCCCGCTCAGCTCTGGTGCATCTGCTGAGGGATAAGAAAGATGCACCTTCCCACCTGATGGACAGCCTCCTCCCCAGCCCGGCACAGACACCTTGCTGATGTCAGCTCCCTCAGGAAGAACCTTTGAGTGCAAGAGAGTATCATAAGAGCAAGAAGGGAACCGAAATAAGATTTAGTGAAACATCAAGGAGCAAAGAATCATAGGCATGTGATGATTAAAATCAGATAACCCAGAAAGTCCCTGGACCTACATTTCTTCCATCACCGTCATCTTTTATCCTAGTTTTTCTCCTTTCTGCAGGTCATCATCCATCTTTCATTAAAGGCCTGACTCAAAAGTATATATATATATCGTAGAACCTTCCTTGACTGTCCTATTTATGAAAAGAGAGACAGCTTCAGACTCTATACCAAACGGCCCTTCTTACCTTATGTATCTATTCTTTTCCCTTTATCGTCTCATTAGACATTTATTATGTGCTCATTTTATACAAGAAATCAAGCTTAGAGCTGGGGATAAAATGTTCAACAAACTTCAGCCTCTGATCTCAAAGAGCTGACTCTACTTATGCCCTCCTCTCACCAGATTATTAGCTGAACTGCTAAAATGCCATGGACACTTTCTCTGCCTCTTTTCAGCACACTGATCCCCAGCGTTTGGCATATTTCATCATCCATTATATCAGAACTGTTCACCAAACGGGAGAAAACCATGTTTGGTACAGAACATTCTCTATTCTGGACAGGGAGCTGGAGTATTTAGAGTGTAGTGAGACAATTGCTGAAAGTGTTTGGTGAGTAAATGCTAGTTGTCCAGGGAAATGCCATAGAGTGCCCCATGCTCTCGCTGGTTAGTAATGTATTCAGATCATGGGGAAAGTTGTCTATACTAGCAGAATAGTCTGGATTGTTCCATAGATACAATGGCATTGCAGAAAATAGTTCATAGGTGATATTATAAAGAACCAGCACTTCATTGAGCTATGAAACAGAGCGTGTATTGTGCAAGCACATTCTGTGACCATAGCAGCATAAAATTCCAGTTTTTGAAAAAGTAAATGCAATCCTGACAAAATCTTCAGTTGAGAACTTATCTAATAGTTCTGATTTAAAACTGTGTGTAACTGATTTTTAAAAAGACCAGAAAGAATATCTAAAAATATATTTGTAACATCTCACATTTACAAGGGCCTACAGAGTTTACAGTGTGTTTTCATGTATTTCTTTTTTTCTTTTTTCCCCAAATACTTTTATTTTATTTTTTCAGTGTTACAAGATTCATTGTTTATGTACCACACCCAGTGCTCCATGCAATACGTGCCCTCCTCAATACCCACCACCAGGCTCACCCATTTCACTATGCTTAATACTTGAGCAACAAGGAACTTTACACAGAACAGGGACCCCATACATACATTTATTTATTTGTGTCTCCATTTCATTCAAATATTTGTGAAAAATTGACTACGTGCCAGGGTACTGCGGATGTGACAGTGATTAAAGCTGAATGGTTTCTGACTCTCCATAGTTTACAATCTTATAAGAGAGATGCATGCCTAGAAAGTCAATAAGTTAGATCCCTGCCTATTTCTGGAACAGATAAAATTAATTTTTGATTAATGAGAGAAAATTAAGAGAAGTAATAGGTAACTAAGTAAACTTAGAAAAGCTAGTAAGTAAAGGAAAACAGTCTAAAATGGAGATGTATTGTGTGAACCATGGTGCGTCTTTACCATGGCACACCAGTCGGGGCCCGCTGAGGGAGCGAGTCCGCCTCCTCCCGAAAGCCCTCTAGGGCTTGCTGCGTTTCTCCCACGTGGTCCCGTCAACATGCGCACTATGTCTATTCTGCATACCTCCCATTAAAATACATGGTTTTATGAGGTTCACATTCATTGAGTCCGTTCTGTGAAAGACCCAATATCCCAATTATCGTTTGAGTTTAACAATGCTAATGTTATTATTTGATATTGATCGGTATGGCTCTAATTCTGTTTTTGCACAGCGCCACATAGTGAGACATGAGGAACGTGTAAAAGAGCAGCCTCCTCATGTGCAAAGTTGGCCTGTTGGTTTAAAGAAAAAAAAAATTATTGATTTCTGATTGCCATTCCTGAAACTTTCACTCTTCTAGAGCATGGGCTAGGATGAGCAGAACCGGATTTCTGGCATGGGTACATGATGTGAGGGAATGGTCACTGTGATATGCCCAGCTTCCAGTGGGTTTGTTTGTAGGGGTTTTGCTTATAGGTGAAATGCTTAGCTTTTACTGAGTGCCAAGAACATAACAAGCACTTGGCCAGCGGGGAAGGGGGTGGATAACTTTTACTAGAATAATCATTACAATACTTTATTTTATTTACATTTATTTAATACTAATACCATCCTATGGTGGTTGGCACAGTTAACTTTGAAAAGAGCAACCATATGTCATCACGGTTGAGCTTCATAAGACTCTCCCAAGCCTCAGTTGTTTGGGTACCATTTTCTAATTATACCCTAATTATAGGTTACCTCTATTATGATTTGCCTAACATTTTACACTTAAACTTAATTTACTTTTGAAATTAATCTCATCCTAACTGATTATTCATAAAATGACAACTTCAATATGCTAGTTACACTTTTTTTTCTTCCAAGTACACATTAAAATAATTATAACTTGCAAATTAAATACAGTTTTGACTTACCTAACATCATCCAGCATATTCTCCCCGGTATGAGCCTCGATCTTCCAAGTTACAAGGCAACTATGTGAAATAGGCAAAACAGGGAATGTTATGTTCATGTCAACAGTGAGGCAGCTGTGGCTCAGAGAAGTTCAGGTATGTTTGTAGTGTTGCCCCATCTTTATAGCCAGAGATGGAGAGATTATATCTTACCCGAGGTCAGGGAGCTGGATGGAGACAGTGTTGGCACTGGAACTCAAATGGCATATCTCACTGTTGTAAATTCATTCTAGCAGTCTTTCTCTTTTTGGAAGTTCTCTCTCCTAATGCAGAGCAGAACCAATTTATTGGTACTACCTGCAAGGAAAATAATTGATTTCTTTGTGTTGAATAAGGCTTTGACCAATATATACATTTATTCAAAAAGATTTGAATATGTACATACTATGTTTCAGACAGTTTTAGGTGGGAATAAGGTAGTGAACAAAGGGGGAAAAATCTGCCTTTATGGAGCTTATATTGTACTGGAAAGACACAGACACTAAACAGATTTTTTTTTTTTATTTTTAAGATTTTATTTACTTATTTGACAGAGAGATAGAGAGCACAAGTAGGCAGAGCGGCAGGCAGAGGGAGAGGGAGGAGGACGCTCTCTGCTGAGCAGGGAACCCAGACTCGGGGCTCCATTCCACGACCTTGAGATCGTGACCTGAGCCAAAGGCAGCCGCTTAAACGACTGAGCCACTCAGGTGCCCCTTAAACAGATTTTTAAAATAGATAATTAATCTGTCACTTGTATGTGTTTTTGAGAAAAATCAAGAAGGTTGTCACTGGGCTAGGAGAGGAGGAGAGTAGCATTTCCATGTAAGATGGTCACAGAATTCTTACACTGAGAAGTTCACGAGGGAGTGAAACTTGAGGAAGGTAAAAGAGTGATCTCTGTGGCTCCACTGAGGAAGAACGTTCTGGGAAGAGAGAAGAGTACGTAAGTGCTCTGTAAGTAAGATCTAAATACATAAGATCTGGGGTGTCCCAGAAATAGCAAAAGGCCAGTATGGCTGGAGCAACGTGAGCAAGAGGAAGTGGATCAGAGAGGTAAGGGTGGGGGACAGTTGGGGAAGGACTTTGGCTGCTTGCCTACAAATAGCACACATGTGACCAGCCCATTTTCTCCAGCAAAAATCTGTGTGGCTCTGTTCTCAGTAGTAGGCGCTTAGAAATTGTCGTTGCTTACCAGAATGCCTGAATGAATGCTACCACATAGGACTGAATGACCCCTTTCGGGAGACTAGCACTTCCCCGGGTTAGCACTTACCACTTCCCTAAAAGAGTCACATGAATCACTGATGTGAGTGACTGGGCCCAGAGTGATCTGGGCTGATTTTCCATCAACAGCCAGCTGACACAGTGACTGAGTAAGAAAATCATTCACTGAATCAGTAGAAATTTCTCTGAAATGATAATTTGCATTGTTTCATTGAAGAAAGAACAATAGCTTCTATTTCTAAAGAACACTGACAATGCCAGGTTCTGGGTAAAGTACTTCACGCTGATTTTTAAGAATTTAAACTTCACTATAATTCCCTCAGGTAGTTTTTATTTATTTTTTTTTATTGTGGCTAAAAATAAAAACACATAACATAAAATTTATCATCTTAACCATTTTTAAGTTCAGTAAAGTATATTCACATTGTTATGCAACAGATCTCCAAACTTTTTGTCCTGCAAAACTGAAATTCTCTATTCATTAACAACTCTGAATTTCCCCTTTCCCAGCACCTGGTAACCACCATTCTACTTTCTGTTTCTAGGTGTTTGACTATTTTAGATAGCTTGTGTAAATGGAATCATGCATGATTTGCCCTTTGTGACTGGCTTATTTCCATTAGAGACAGTTCGGTTGTTTTTGTTCTTAATTCTAGTCTTACACCTGAAGAAACTAAGCTTTAAAGAGTTTAACTTGCTTAAAAGTCATCCATTTACTAAGCAGCACTGAGAACTTGATTCTATATCTGGTATGGCATCCATGCACCTAACTACTATCTCACTATTTCTCAAACCAGAATGTGCAGAATGCATGGAGGGAGGGTGATGTATATATATTTATTCTTGGGGATCTTCAGGGTTTTTTTTTTTTTCCTTTTAAAGTTTGCATACACTGGTCAAGTTTGAGAAACAAAGGGCCATACTGAGTCTGTGACTTTATGCCAGACTCAAGAACATTCCAGACTCCCTCACCTGTTAGTTCTGTTTGACACATTGACCTTTTCATTTGTGTATAGAGCTGATATTCAGAACTCTCTTTCATATTTCCATCGCATTCTCGTAGGTATACTATCACTGAAGCATTTTATGTAATACGCCTAACTATAATGACAGTATTGATACTGACCATGTGCATACCAAGATGGCCCATTTATTTCAGTTTTTCAACCTTATGTCAAGGAAAACCCATTATCTAATAGAGGGAAATGTTGTCTTTCTTGCTCCACCACCTGCACATTTCCTAGTCGTTTGATATTGAAATAAGAAAAATTCATTATATTCATCTTCTCTGCCAATAGCTGCCCATTTGTTCCTTACTTTTTTTCAGAAAGAGAGCTAAGATAATTTTAAAATTGTTAAACATAAAAGAGAAACTTTGGATGGTTGGTAGGAAATAAATAGAACATTTACAGTGACCACATTTTCCAAACCAACAAAACCAGGACAGACGGGCTGACGAATACAAGTGTATTTATGGGGTACATGGAAGAGACTATTTGATCAAGACTGACCTAGAAATGTAGGAACATATGGTCATCCAAACAACTTGGTATTTTCCCTTTTTAGCATATTGAGTTTAAAAGATAATTGTTGGCTTGCCTTGAACAAAAGTAGAACTTTCTGAGCACAGCAGGTCTTTGAAGCTATTAACTTTGGGAATGGATGGGGAAGTTATCTCTATGCAGACTCCAACACATAACTTCTTACTCTGCTTCAAAATATTCTGTGGCCAAAACTTGAAATCAAACATTTTCAAGGACATACTAGTACAATGCATTGGGTAGACTTTTCTTTTCCATATACTTAAAAGAAGGAAAGGAGAATTGTGTCAATTCCATGGTGTCCATTCAACAAACATTCCTGGGCTCCAGCCATCATTGGTTACTTCGGGTCAAGATAAGGAGCAGGGATCAGAGATCTAAAGTATACAGAGCACAATGAGAGGGATACTGATAATAATTTTAATGTAATATTTTGTGTATCATTATCTTAGTTTTTAAATAAGACTTGACAGTTGGAGATTCATGAGGACTGGGACATCTGTTCTGGATCTTAAACTTTCAAACTTTACCTTGTGGGAGAAGAATTTCTAGATTCTGTAAACCTTAAACATAATATACTCAGTACAATACTTGGTATGTTGAAGGTTCTCAGTAAATTTTGGCTATTTACTCAGCCTTTGCATATTTGGTGAGTATCACTCTATGCCAGGTGTTGTGCTAGGTGCTAAGATACGAAAGTTAACATGTTGTAGTGTCTGATTTCAGTAAATATGCATTCATCATAGAAACAGGCAGGTAAGGAAGCAATTGCAGTACTCCATTGTAAGTCTGTGTTTTGAGAAAACACTTGATACTAAGGGAGACCCAGAGAGCAGTGGCAGAGAAGGCTTTTCAGCCTTTGATATACAAGTGAGTTTTAAAAGCCAAGTTAATTAAGTGAAAAGCGGGAGGGGGGGGGTTAATGCATCAAATGAATAAACAATGGGCTCAGAGAAAAAGGAGAGATGAAAGAAATGAAGAGAGTGAGTCAATATATACAAAAGCATGCATTTCTTAGGGAAAGAACCAAAGTTTGTAGTGAATGGACCTTAGGGTTTCTGAAAGTGAGTGACAGATGACAAGGTTAAGAGGATACATGGGTTCAATTATGATGGCCAATATGAGGACTGAGGCAACTCGAACTCATAGGATTCAAGTTCGGATACTCAAAGCTGCTGGAGGTGTTCCCGAGGAAGTACTTATATAAGTATTTTAGACATAAACGCAATTCTAAAAATATAAGATTTTTATTTTTTTCTTATCAGATCCCAAGGTGTGGTGATTAAGAGCTGAGAACTATTTAGACTGTTAGTATGTTAACTTTACTAGTGGTATTCCCCTTCTCTGTTTCCTTTTTGCTATCTTTATTTTATCCTATTTTATCTTTTCTTCCATCTGCTAAGTAATTATTTTTATAGCCTATTTTTAGGGTCAGAATTTTGTTAGCTATATATAAAACCAATATTTAAATGAAATCTGCAATTTATATCAAGAAATCCGTTAGCTATGCAGCTAAGAAAACTTTTTGAAGATCAGAAAAAAATGTCCTGGATATTAACATATTGAATTACTGTGAACTATCATATACTCCCAAACAGAATCTTACTAATTTATGGCTGTTTTTATCAGAAAAGCCATAACCTCTCCATAATGGTATACTAGGGTGAAATTTCACTATGTACACTGTATGTTTTTTTCCCTTAAAATGTCATTGCCCACCATGGCCTAAACCATGTTTCAAGGAGAATCTAGTTTATAATACCTATAATACTTGGCTCATCGTCTTGGGTCTGCCTCTAAATAACTGTATGTTCTTGGATAAATCAGTATTATGTTCCAGCTCTTAAATATAACCCAGTTTGGCTCCACCATTCCTAGCTGTTTGCCTTATTGCCCAGGGGACGGCCTCACACTCTGTCCTCGGCACTCTCAAGAGACTTGAGAGGTTCCTATAGTCTTTTTTCCTCACAATCCTGACATTCCCACTTGTGATCCCCCCAAATGCTATTTAATATTAAACCCATTTCTCTTCGTTGGTTCCCTTTGCACCAGAAAAGATTATTATAGAAAATTCTTAAGAATTTAGCACATATTTGTTGAAAACAAGAGTTAAATTCAACTCTTTAGTTTTCTTTTACTGGGCTACAAATCTGTCATATCAATCACATATCTGAAACATAGCCAATTTTAGTTTCTTTGATTTTTTTATTGTCTGAAGAGAGATGAATAAGCTATCTATAAAAGTGGGAGTAGTAATAGGAGTACTGATTATTACTTGAACTAGTTATTATCAGGACTTTGGCATTCACAGGTAAAATATGCTGCCACATTAAACTGAAAGGTGTAGGTCAAGTAAGCATATTTCCATCAACCATTTTTAAAAATTTTTTATTTAAATTCAATTAATTAACATATAGTGTATTATTAGTTTCAGAGGTAGAGTTCAGTGATACATGAGTCTTACATAATACCCAGTGCTCATCTTGAGCCCTCCTTAATGCCCATCACCCAGTTACCCTCCAGCTACCCTCAGTTTGTTTCCTATGATTGAGTCTCTTATGATTTGTCTCCCTCTCTGATTCCAACTTGTTTCATTTTTCCCTCCCTTCCCTTATACTCCTCTGTTTCTTAAATCCCACATATGAGTGAGATCATATAGTATTTATCTTTCTCTGTTTGACTTATTTCACTGAGCATAATACCTTCTAGTTCTATTCACGTCATTGCAAATGACAAGATGTTTTTTTGATGGCTGAGTAATATTTCATTGTATATATACACCACATCTTCTCTATCCATTCACCTGTTGATGGACATCTGGGGTCTTTCCGTAGTTTGGCTATTGTGGACATTGCTGCTGTAAACATTGGGGTGCAGGTGCCCCTTTGGATCACTACATCTGTATCTTTGGAATAAATACCCAGTAGTGCAATGCTGGGTCATAGGTTAACTCTATTTTTGACTTCTTGAGGAACCTCCATACTGTTTTCCTGAGTGGCTGCACCAGCTTGCATTTCCACCAACAGTGTAAGAGGGTTTCCCTTTCTCCACATCCTCACCCACATCTGTCCTTTCCTGACTTGTTAATTTCAGCCATTCTGACCGGTGTTAAGTGGTATCTCACTGTAGTTTTGATTTGTATTTCCCTGATGCCAAGTGATGTTGAGCATTTTTTTTTCATATGTCTGTTGGCCATTTGGATGTCTTCTTTGGAGAAATGTCTGTTCATGTCTTCAGCCCATTTCTTGATTGGATTATTTGTTCTTTGGGTGTTGAGCTTGATAAAATCTTTATAGACTTCGGATACTGGCCCTTTATCTGATATGTCATTTGCAAATATCTTCTCCCATTCTGTTGGTTGTCTTTTGGTGTTGTCGACTGTTTCCCTTGCTGTGCAAAAGCTTTTTATCTTGATGAAGTCGCAATAGTTCATTTTTGCCTTTGTTTTCCTTTCCTTTGGAGATATGTGACATGTCTAGCAAGAAGTTGCTGCGGCCAAAGTCACAGAGATTGCTGCCATTTGTTCTCCTGTAGGATTTAGATAGATTCCTGCCTCACATTTAGGTCTTTCATCCATTTTGAGTCTAATTTGTGTACAGTGGAAGAAAATGGCCCAGTTTCATTCTTCTGCATGTGGCTGTCCAGTTTTTCCAACACCGTTTTTTGAAGAGACTGTGTTTCTTCCATTGGATATTCTTTCCTGCTTTGATGAAGATTAGTTGACCACAGAGTTGAGGGTCCATTTCTGAGTTCTATTCTATTCCATTGATCTGTGTCTGTTTGTGTCAGTACCATACCGTCTTGGTGATTACAGCTTCGTAATACAGTGTGAAGTCTGGAATTGTGAAGCCACCCGCTTTGGTTTTCTTTTTCAACATTCCGTTGGCTATTCAGGGTCTTTTCTGCTTTCCTACAAATTTTAGGATTATTTTTTCCATCTCTGTGAAAAAAAAAGTTGATGGTATTTTGATAAGGATCTCATTGAATGTATACATTGCTCCAGGTAGCATAGACATTTTAATAATATTTGTTCTTCCAATCCATGAGCATGGAATGTTTTTCCATTGCTTTGTGTATTCCTCAGTTTCTTTCATCAGTGTTCTGTAGTTTTCAGAGTACAGATCCTTTGCCTCTTTGGTTAGGTTTATTCTTTGGTATCTTATGATTTTGGTGCAAATGCAAATGGGATCAACTCCTTAATTTCTCTTTCTTTTGTCTCATTGTTACTGTATAGGAATGCAACTGATTTCTGTGCATTGACTTTATATCCTGACACTTTACTGAATTTCTATATGATTTCTAGCAATTTTGGGGTGGAGTCTCTTGGGTTTTCCACGTAGAATATCATGTCATCTGAGAATAGTGAGAGTTTGACTTCTTTTTTGCCAATTCAGTTGCCTTTTATTTCTTTTTGTTGTCTGATTGCTGAAACTAGGACTTCTAGTACTATGTTGAACAACAGTGGTGACAGGGGACAAGCCTGTTCTGTTCCTGACCTTACTGGAAAAGCTCTCAGATTCTCCCCATTGAGAATGATATTTGCTGTGGGATTTTCTACATGGCTTTTATGATACTGATGTATGTTCCCTCTATCGCTACAATGTAAAGAGAACCAAACAATTTTGAAAGCCATTAATCCTTTCATCATTTTTTTAAAATGCTTACTATGTGGCATCCAGTGTTTGAGATTCAAGAAGTGTGGCGTTTCTCAAAACAGACAAAAATTACTGCCGTTACAAAGCACCTAGTCTTAAATTTCTGTTTCCGTTTTATAGATGTCAAATATGTATGGGAAAGCTAAACCTCAAATCCCAAATCCCTAATTCTGTTGATTTGTTTTGACATAGAATATTCTCGGGGCACCTGGGTGGTTCAGTGGGTTAAAGCCTCTGCCTTCGGCTCAGGTCATGATCTTAGGGTCCTGGGATCGAGCCCCACATCGGGCTCTCTGCTCAGCAGGGAGCCTGCTCCCCCCCCCCCCCGCCTCTCTGCCTACTTGTGATCTCTCTCTCTCTCTCTCTGTCAAATAAATAAATAAAATCTTTAAAAATAAAATATTCTCCTCCAAAAAAAATTTTTAATGAAAGAATTATTACATTTTTAAGATTATAACCTTCAAATAAAGCAATTTAGTTATGTGTATGGCCACATTCTAAGACTTTTCTTGACTTCATTAAATTACATTTAATTCTTTGTCATTATTTTCATTAGTAAGTATTTGGGCCCAATAGTGTTCTAGATGGTGTAGGAAAGGGGACATATGTCATGTCTCAGTCCTTTGTAGCTCTCTCTTCCAGTATCTACTAGAGAAACTGGTGAGTCGGAGTTTTCTTGTAAACTGTTCCTCTAAGTTTTATTTCTAGAAAAAAAAAAGTAATATAGTTCCCTATGTCAATCAAGTAACCACTAAAAATAATTATATTCTCAGACCACAATTAACACCAATATGCTGAATTAATGTAAGATCATTTTGAAATACTCTTATTTTCTAAACATTTAAAAGGAGAATTCCTGTGACTATCTTTGTACATGGATATGGGTTTCGGGCAGTTATAGGAAGAACGGATGCTATCAATAAACAATAGAGCTAAAATTGAAAACTAGACCCAGCACCATACTTTAGGGAATTTTCATCTCTGAATTGATTATTTGCTGGTCTGTTTTGGAATTACCTTTTTCTTCTTTCAAAATATGTGCATGGGATTTCTTCTGGAAATATTAAACTTGGGCACAATTTATTTATGTAAGTATTTATTGAATATTTATTACATGCAATTAGCTAGTTTAAAATCTGCAGGGGATATAAAGAAGAATAAGATCTATTTTCAAACCTCAGGGGAAAAGAGTTTTGCAAGAGGGGAAATAAAGCAAATAACTTGGAGCAGAAAACACCCTTTCTGCATTGAAACATTCGTCTTTAAAAAGCCACTGTCAGAAAATGCAACCCTTTCATGATAACTTTGGTGACACTGCTGTCTTTTCTATGTGGATCTCAGGGAAGGATGCATTTGACATTCGAACTGTCTCCAGTGGTGGGATTGTTTGAGCTCACGGGGTCATATGTTCCCATTAGTTTCTTCTTCTTTCTTCAGCGCATGCTCATTTGTAGGGTAAGCCAGGGAATCTGGTTGCGTTCAGATACGGGGAGTACCCAGCTCACTCTCCCCGCCCCCTCACTCCAAATTAGGTGGAGGCTCTTCGTGACTCTGTGGTCTCTCTAGGAGTCTACTATAGACTCTCCCTATTTAGCCATGCCACCCTCGCAGCATAAAGTATAAAATGAAATCAATCATGCCCTCGACTTTTTAGTCGCTGAAGAATCAGTTTTCCTTCCTTCCTCCCAGCTCTGTGAACTGAGTGGCAGCTGCCCTGTGTTAGAAGTTTATACAAAACCAGGCATTTTATTTTACTCACAGTTTGGTGAGGAGGGCTCATGTTGTTAAGATTACCATCATTTGACTTCAATATAAAATACTAATTTTTGGAATGATCTCTGTTGAGGAACATGTCAAATAAGAAAAGAAATCTAAAAATGGAACATGTGCTTGAGATAAAGTAGTGATGGTCTCGTGATACCTAATGCAAGGCAAAGTCTAGATGCCTTCGGTGTTGAAAGCAAGTTGGGGAAGGTTAGTAGTAAGAGGGTGGATTTAATGCTATGAAAATTGTCATCAGTGCCTCGCCAGTGATCCCAAATCAAAATAATAATAGTACAATTGCTTGATGTGAACAATTTACATCTTCTCACATGTATTTAAGGCATAAATTTAAAAAATTAGCATATTTTGCTGTTTTTACCTACTGTACCATACAATACAATAAAAAAATACGGGGCTGTGGTGGTAGTTACATAAAGCTACACATGTGAGGTAAAATTGCAGGGAACTAAGTACGTGCACACTCACAGATACATCCCTACAAATGAGTACAAAGTCGGGGAATCTGAATAAGATAGGTGGGTTGTATCAATGTCCATATCTGGGTTATGATATTCCAAAATTTTTCATTTTAGAGGAAAATTAGTATGAGATCAATGGGATTTCTCTGTGCTTTCTTACAACTATATATGAAGCTACATTTATCTCACTACAAAATCTTTAAAAACTCACAGTCTCCCTGTGAAAATGCAGCTTCATAATGAGTCTCCTGAGAAGTTCTTTCAAACACTGTGCATCCTAACCCCTCCTGTCATCATTCTAGAACAGACCCTGTCCTGAGCCCTGGACAGGATTCGCCTGCTGTGAACAAATATAAAAAGAGTGATTTATGAAAAATAGAAAATTTGTTTAGTTTTTCCCAAGAGCTCTAAGAATGAAGAGTCCAAGGAAATCTAGGGCACTGAATTCGGTTTTGAAATTAGAGATATTCAGGGCCATTGTGTGCCTCATAATATTTTTCTTGAACTTGCCATGGGGTGGGTGGGTAGCACCAAATTTTTAGCCTTTAATGATTTTTATGAAATTAATAAGAAAAATAATTCCTTCTTTGCTCAATTTAGATTTCAGTTTTCCTAGCTTTTCATTTGCATTTAAATATGATTTCAGGAAGCCAAGCCAGACCTCGTAATTCTTACATATGTACAAATGCCCAAATAAAAAGATAACTAGATCATATTATTGCATGCTCCACATAAGTTTATTGGTTAATACCTGTTGTAACAATCTTCCGTTTCTTCCATTTCTTAAAAACTTGCTTTTTCCAATAAAATATTTCAATTTAGTTTTTTTTCCTTCAGAAGGACATACCACTGGGCATCTATAAAAATATGTATCTATCAGGTCCTATTACCGTGACCGTATGTACTATGGCAGAGTTTTCTTAATATTGGTTCCAAGTCTTCAATCTTAATGATAGATGTAATACCCTATATATTCTCAGTTGGTATTCTTATATAACATTTAATTTACCTATAGGTTATAAAACTACTTATTAATATTCTTCAACTAAACATTTAGTTAAAATAAAGTAAAACTGGACTTCCATGTATCATGTGACCTCAGGAACTAAAATATGGAATGTTTTCGGGCACTAATGTTAAGGCAAAATCAGTCTTAAAAGTCTACTTAGAATTAGATATTTTTACCAGTTATTACCTTGTCAGATAAATCTTCAGCTAGTGTATATGCAGCTCATAATTATCCATTTACTGTTTAGGCTTACTGTGTACTTACAGATAGTACAACCATTTTATTTTGGACTCCAAATTTTTACTTGTGCTAGTAACAGGGAGAAAAATGAACACATTAGAATTTCATCTCTTATTTCTCCACACCATTCTCAGAGTTGTCCATCAGCTGACATTATTTATTCATTGATTTTTTTATGTGAAGCATCACACTGAGAATGATTTGGAAGTGAAAAAATGCTGAGATTAGGAATTGGAATAAAAGTTCAGAATATTCGCAACCAATAGGTAGTAGTTTATCACTTGCTATGATGGAAATACAGATACAAGTTCTGGGGGAGACTCTAGCTGCTAACCACAAGGAGCTTATTATTAAGGTGGCAGAAAAGTTTAGCAAGAATGTAATAAATTCTAGCACAGAGGTATGGTATTTGCGAGTTATAGCTCCACAGAAGGGTTAACCACAGAGGGGCTGGGGAAAAGAGTAAGGAGGCCAGAGAGAAGAGGATGAGAGGATAAAAAAGAGAATCAGCAATGCCTTGGTTTAGAAATAGGAATTGGCAATGCTTTCAAAAGAGAGCCACTGTCATTGTATGCCCTGACCAATCTGGATGCAAACAAATTCCCTTTTTGTGATGCAGGACACGCATCTATTTACATAAAATGCATAAAGGAAATTTGGAGGCATTTTGAAGGGCTGTGTGTGTGTGTTGGTGTGTTTGGTAATTAGCGAAAGTGAAGCTATTGAATTTAAGTTTACAAGTAAAAAAAAAATCAGGTAGCTTAAAATCAAGCTATTTTGGACACCAATGTTGTATAATATAGTGAAAAAAAAGAGTAAAAATATGATTCAACAGGAAGGCAATCAGGAATACACTAGTTTTAGTTTGAAATGGAAATATAAAAAGTACTTTTAAGGTTTGTGTGTATGTGTGTGTGTTTCTGTCTGTCTGTTTTGGACCTCAGTGTATATGACACTCAAAAATAGCCAGTGAAGTCTGTAACTGACAATAACTTGTACCTGGAATTTTGTCACTAAAAAGCTACAATATATAAAAATGTTATTATAAGGTAATATGAATTCTATAATTCATACATAAATTTTCTTGTTTATTTATAGTCACCCCCACAACATAAACTTTGTGTGGGTGGATATCTTTTTAGAAAGTAAAGAGTTTTCTGAAAATATGTGTATGAAAAATGTCTGGTAAAGTCCTATTAATAACCAAATTATTTTTTTCTTTCTCTCTCTCTCCCCACCTTCCTTCCTTCCTTCTTCTTTCTCTCTTTCTTTCTTTTCTTTCTTTCTTTCTTTTTCTTTCTTTTCTCTGATTTTCATGTTTTATAAATAAAAATCATCTTCTTAGGTTCATTTTAGCAAGGTCTATAGGTTAAAAACATTTCTTTAAAAAGAACTGCCATTACTTATCATTATCAGATGCAATTTAATTTTTGCCTATGAGGGAGGGCAATTACATTTTTGAAGGAAGTCATGCTCTGCTTCCAGAGAAAATTTGCTGATGAAATAGTTCTATTGTTAAAGAGAAGCCTGACTATTAATGCATTGAATAGATATTTACTGAACACTTTCTTCAGGCCAAACACAGTGCCCAGGGAAAAAGTGGTCAGCAAAATAGATGTGGTCTCTGTCCTCATGGAATGTGCATCTAGCAACAAATTATAGATAATAAAAAATGACAATAGAAGAAAGCCTAATGCCTATTTTTAGAATTTGTAAATTGCTAATTTTCTTAAAGTTACCCCACCCTTTCATTCACTAAAATGAGTGATCAGAGAGATCAGAATTCTGTGGTGCACACAACTCTAGTCATGCAGACCCTGTCATTAAAGAGAATGCAAAATTCGGATGCAAAAAGTAGATGCACAGAGCTTTTTGCCTCTAAGAAGCAGATCCAGTTGGCTCCCATGTTTCCTGCCCAAGGCCCACCACTAGCCCATATGGTGGACCTGGAGTGGATGCAGCCTAGCACCAGGGCCCATGCTGAGGACTGGATTTCAAGGCTGATTGTAACAGCCCTGCACACAGACCTCTTCACTCACTCTCTGTCACACTCAGGTGAAGCTCAATTACTGAATGTTCCTATTAAAAATGATACGCAGTCAGAATGTTTTTCGTGATGGGTAAAAGCACTGAATTCCAAAGATCGACGGTAACAGAATTCCAAAATGCATCTTCCAAACCACCAAAAAGGTGATACAGACATCATTCAATGCTAAACATTAGAAATTAAGTCTTTAAAACATGCCTCTGGCCACCATTTCTGCCTCCCATGGCTATACATCATATAAGCTAAAGCATTTCGGTGATGTATGGCTCTAATACACCCCAGAGAGTGTGCTCTAAGAGCATATTAGTGCAATGCGTCATCTCTGGGGGAGGCTGTGTGAGGCACACCTGGGAGGCTATGGCCCAGAGGGAACAGAGCATCACTTCAGCTCCTCCAGCTAAAGCACGGGGGAACCCTGATGCGGTGGCTGCCCAGGGATCAAGGTAAGGATGCCACACAGCCTGTGGGCTGTGAAAGGAGCCTGGGTTCCTGCTGACTCTCAGCAAGTGTTCAGTAAAAACCCAGAGAACTATAGCGTCATCAGTAGGAACCCTGACCGTACAATGGGATAATTCACTGTGTGCCATTCCCTTCTGGAAATCACATTCTCGTTAGATTTTGCAGTGATCTTGGGTGAAGTTAATATTTGGATTTCTCTCTTGGGTAGATATTAGGAGACCTTAGAGAGTTGGAGTGAGATGATGTTACAGTTTGTTACTTCCTTTCTGTATGCATCTAACCTCCTCTGTTTGAAGTTAATTTGATTTTGCCTGCATAGGAAAGGAGCCTCGGGAAATGATTTTTTATTAGAGATATGCTGAACCGTTCATTTTCCAAACTTGCAAACTGGAGGAAACTGCAAGGTCCTTGAAGACTGAACCTTTTGGTGCATGACTGAACTTACTTCAGGTTGCCTTTCTTGAAAAATCCCAAACCTCAAGCAGTTCTGAGGGACATGGCCTTACAGTCATTTGACAGTTTAAGTGAGCTTATAAGATGTCCATCAGTTTATTGTATTTCTGTTGGTTAGATGCCATTTTACATTACAGCTCCCTTTTACTGATATTTAACACACACAGGGTTTTTCATCTCTTCCTTGGTATTTGTTTATTGACATACTAGAAGAGACGTAGAGATGGACTCTTCTTATAGATCTTCTATCAGCAGTCTAAGGCCTTCTAAAACCCAGTGCTTTGTACACATGCTAGGAGAAAGTTTTTGAGACTGTTTTTGCGTATGTAACAATACAAATAGTGAAAGAAATTTTAATAGCATGTGTATATTTTATATGATAATAAAAGGAGATAGATGATAGATAGATAGATAGATAGATAGATAGATAGATAGATAGATAGATAGATAGATGTTGCTTGCTGCTAGATTTCCTAGAGCAGTGGCTGTTGTCTTCACACCTCCAGGATGCATTGGAAGAGTTTACTAGGGAAGTTAATCCTTGCACTTGACCCATGGCCTAATGACCAGCCATCTTTTATGTGTGCAGTTAGAGTGATGGAGTTGAGAAAAAATAACCCTATTATTTCTTCCCCATAATTTCCAAAGTAGCTTTTGCATCAATGTGTACCCAGTCTTTTTCCTTTGTAGTTTACACATTGTTGTAGCCAAGGGGGCAGTGTAGTAGACAGGAGTTAGGAACTAGGAGTAAGGGTTGTGGAGCCACGTTATCTGGGTTCTACGCTCCCTTCCAGTTATGAGGCTGTTAGTGGCTTGGTTGGGACAAGCCACTTTAGTTTTCTAACTCTCGGTTTCCTTTATCTGTGAAATGGCGATGAAACTAGTACTTACCATATGGGGCTATAAGGAAGAAAAATGAAATTAGAATATCCCTATAAAGGTCTTTGTACAATGCTTGGTACAAAGAAAATAAACAATAAATGGTAGCTGTTATTATTATGCAGGTGAAGAATTCATATTGTCAAGGAAATCTGACTTCTCCATCATGTTTTTTTAAACTACTCAGTTTTACATCCTTAGGGGAGCTCCATCTCAAATGAGCAGCTCATTACTAACTTTTACTTGCTTGTGACATGGACAAAAATATAATTATATTTGTAAGCCTCTGAAATGTCTTGAATTTTCTCTTACTATCTAATAACTAAACTTACACCTTTTAGGATGCTTCTGTTTCTCACAAACCAATTCAAAAATTACCACAACCACACAACTATGGATGATACACACTTCTCACCTAAAAGAACTTAAGTTCTTTTGCATATTATCCACATCTACTACAATTAAGACAAGACTAGAAATACTTGTAATGCTGAAAAGGAAATAAGACTGTTGTTATTCCTATTGATCAAATGAGAAAAATGAAAAGATCCTTACCCAAATTCACACAATTAATGGCAGTGTTGAAACTAGAACCAAGTTTCTCAAGATGTTGAAACTCATGCCAGTGCCCAGTAGGTTCTGTCTACTGAGAAAACGAATAATCTTGAAGACAAATGTTGGGTAGGGAAAAAGAAAATTAGCCCTTTTTTTTCCACAGACCTCTCCATTTCTCAGAGGTCCATTCATTCCTTAGAACTCATTTGTTGGGATTTAGTGTGGTATAATGGAATGAGCTTTTACTAGCCGTGTAACTTTGGGAAAGTTACTTAAACTCTCTGAGCTTTGATTACTGTAAGTGGGGAATTGATATAATAATTAGTGAAAATGGCTTCAGTGCCTACTGATACTAGGCATTAATCAATGGTAGCTCTTACTGTTCTCTTTAACTATGGGATGAATAATATCCTCCTTATAAGAGATGGGCTAAATAAGTCTATTTTTATAAAAGAGATATGCTTGTGGAAGCAGAAGAAGCCAGATCAGACAAGAAAGATCCTTATATTTAAAAAAATAAAATAAAATAGTATAATAATATTCTTTTTGTCCGGAGTCCTTTGGAAACGATTTCTGGCTGCAGAATTTAGCAAAGCATCATCTTTATTACCTGTCTGGAGTTGACCACATATTTTAAGCATCACAAAACCTTCACTATACAGACAGCCTTACTACTACTGTAGTAGGATGGGAGTGGAAAGATATAAAAATTTATACAATTTAGAGAAGTTATGCAGGGAAAAAAAATAAATTATTTCCTTTCGTAGTACTAATCTTGTTTTTAACATCCCATTTCTGTTGTTAGTACTCTGAGCTCAAGTGATGCAAAAAATTTCCAATTCTTGGTCACTCGCATTTTTCTTGTTTAAAAATACTTCTTTTAAGTAAATGTTCAGTCAACTAAGATTTCATAATCTCTATCAGAGTTTCTTTCTGTCTCTGAAGGGGGAATTTCTTTTTCCATCATCCCCAGCACCTGGGGGAGAGGTTTCTGGTATGAAGGCTTTCTTGGGGATTATCTCTGGCCTCCCTGAGTCTAGTCTCTAGCCATTCTTTTGAGAACTGAGACATGGGTGGCCCTGGCTCATCTTTTGGGCACTCTGTTGATGTAGATCTTTCAGAATGGAGGATTTTGTGTTTGCCTTTGGGCCCAAGATTCCAGAAGTTTCATTGTCTGGTCTCTAGGGCTTTTCTGGACTCGGTTCTCCTACTGTCTCTGAGTCCATCTGGAGATCTCAAGAACTTCTCTACAATCTCCTGGGGTCTTTGGGACTTCTCTAGTATATCCCTCTCTGCCATTGCCCCCTCTTCTCCCAGTGTTGGTGAGTAGAGCACCGGGCTTGAAATCGGGGCTTCTCTGAGAGGCTTTCAATTTCTCCAAGGGAGTATGGCTGCAGCACCAATATTTTCTGAGTTCTCCAGTCATATCTGGCTGTTTGATCTTCTTAAGGTTCAAGTCAGGTAAGGAGACCAGACTATCTGTCTGCCTCCTTTTCCATTTATTTTCCCCTCTTTCTAAGCTCTTCCCTCCAAGCATCTGAATGGTCTTTGTTCCTTCCTGTGTGGCAGGAAGTAATTTGTGCTTTGTGGTTTGCTCTGTGGTTCACCTCTACTCTGCACTGAAATGTTAAAGTGCTTTTAGATCTGAAAGATCAAATCCTTTTAGATTTTGATTTTTCCCTTCGAAAATTGTAGCTTTTATAAACAAATTCACAAAAATATAAATGCTCATTTTATGACCTCATTGCAGACTTAAAAAAAACGTACAGACTCAAAACTGAGCAGGACTGCACATTTCTCAGATGTGTGCAGCCATAAACTGTGGGTCAAGGAATCAAGAGAAAACAAGAAAAGATACTACTTTAGACAAAAATACACTGGACAATTAGGAATTAAGATTACAAAGGATAAAACTATACAGGCTTAACCTCTAACAAATTTTATCTCCATTGAATCTAAAAATCTATAAGGCACTTCTTTCTTGGCCCTCTCAAGACCCAGAAGACTTAATACAGTTTTCTCCAAATTTCTAATTTATTGATTGAGTTTCCTTCCCTGTGCAAACCTAATCTTCTCAATGAGTTTTTATAATTTACCTTTTCGAAGAAATCAGCTCTTAGAGTTGTGCTTCTCTTAAGTATTGCTCTGGGAAACATTTTATATTGTGGTAATTTAAACTTGTATCTCTTTTAGAGGCTTCCTGGTGTCAACTAGATTCTTTACGAAACAGATCCTTGGGATTATAGCTAAAGCTGTGATCAGCAAACATTTATATATTGCTCCAGTGTAGATGCCGTGATTTTGGATTTAAACTTAGGCCTGCTTCTCAAAGGAGAGAGTCTTTATTTGATAAGTGATTTCTTGTGACCTGGTTAAAAACAGGTGCACATTGTAATTGATGAGTGACTGTCCAAACCCCTTCTTCCATCCCCACCTCCCTTTTTGTTTGCTTGGTGGTATATATCATAAGATAAAAAGTATTACCATTAGTGCCTCATTTAGAAAAAAATGCCAGGAAAAGCAATTACATTATTATCATTATCATTACCAATATTTTTCCATTGATATTTATTCAACAAATATGGAGAGATTTACATCTTCCTACCATGAAGTGTGGTCTTAGAATACACACTTCTTTTTGATTCAATCAGAAAGGTGACCAGGCTATAGAAAACACTTTGATTTCAAAATAAAATAATTTCTAGGATCTTTAGCAGCACTTTGAGTCTTTATTTAATAAAAGTCATCATTCTATGGACATCATGAAAGGTATTGTATCATAAATTTGTCATAAAATAGGTATACAATAATAATGATATATAAAAAGAATACTTCCGAGCCTCCCATCACTGGTCCTGCATGCCCATTAGTGGTTTTTCTTCTAGTTTAGATGAGTTTACTTTAATCTACCCACATTTGTATCTCTTTCTTTTCATGACCTGTGGATCACATGTATAGTCCTGCTGCCAGGGCTTAGCATTGCTTTCTGCAGGCCAACCACAGAGCAGAGCAAAGACTCAAATGAACAGCTCATAGTGAGAGTATGGGATCTATGAATGAAGACACCCCTGAATCCAGTAAAAGTAAGGTTTTTCTTCAGTGACACCTTAACACGAGGAAGAAGGAAACAAAGACAATTAGATTACCACATTTATAAGAAATTAATTGTAAATGGAATTCTAAATCTCAGTTAACAATGTGTAATGAATAGTACCAACCTACTTACCAGTACTCTAGAAACACCCAGATTTTTGTGTGGAAGAAAGGCATTTTATCTTCTACTTCTCCTTGGCTTTTCTGCCTTTGAATCTTCCTCTCAATACTCTGCTACCAGCCCATGTCCTAACCCCTCTTCCTCTCTGAAATAACATTTTCCCAAGAGCCAAGCTTACATCTTTTTGCTCCTTAAAGATTCTCCTAGCCTGATACTGGTTTATTATAGGCCTAAAAATGTATCAATAGTAGATATTCTACAGTAGGACCATTGAAGCTTTTGTTTTTTGCTTCATTTACTAGTAAACCAGATAATCAGAAATCTACATGTATGAACAGCATGAACTGGTGCTAGTGATTACTTGAAAGGACCCATGTATTAGTCATGATATAAAGGCTTTATTCTGGATTATTTATCCTTTTGTTTGTAATCCTTTACAATGTTCTAGTTATATAATTATAGTGCTGTTGAACATGGGGATGAAATTTATGTAATTATTATATTTCATTTTGATAATTCTTTAATATAAGAACACTGTGCACCTGTAGGAGTTAGTTTATCAGCAATGGCAGAGGCTAGGGGGCTGGATTTTATTGGCCTTTCAGTGCCCATGAGCTCCTGAATTAATTTTTACTTATTCATCACAATTTTGTAAAAATATCTTGCGTGGGTTGTTGAGTTTGTATACTTGACCTGTAGATTGATGGGTGATGACAGAGATCTACTGTAGTTCTCAAGTCAATATGATTGACTCTCAAGGTGATTTCAATGACAAGTCATTGAATTTGATATAGGTATGTATGTATGTGTATATATATATATATATTCAAGCCTTGAAGTTTTGACTAGTTTCTGTAAAAGTTCATGCCCCCACCATCTGTATTCTTGGGCTTGTGATTATTATCAAAGTTAACTGCCATGTAAGATTGTTTGGAAAAAAATGTCGAGGTAGGCATAGGCAAGATTATTTGGTCTTTGAGGGGCTTGGCTTGTTTTTATAATGCTGTTAAGAGCAAGGAGCCTGGATTCAGACTGCCCAGGTTTGAAACTTGGTCCTGCCACTTACTGTATGAGTCAGTTTGCTTATCTGTAGAAAGGGGACTGCAGTATAGCCAGAGTCACTGTGCACAGCTCCATAGACATTATAGTCTAAGGAATGTGCCCCTGGGGATTCTGCAGCCCTGGGCTTGTTCTTCTACCTTGGCAGGTTACCCTGAGGGCAGGGTCTGACTAAACACTATAATTGTTTGCCATCATTATCATTTGGGTAAAAGTGGTTTTTTCAGTTTTAAAAAAAGTGGTTTTTTTCTTTTTTAGATTTTATTTATTTGACAGAGAGAGAGATAGTGAGAGAGTGAACACAAGCCAAGGGAGAAGGAGAGGGAGAAGCAGGCTTCCTGCTGAGCAGGGAGCCCAATGTGGGGCTCCATCCCAGGACCCTGGGATCATGACCTGACCCGAAGGCAGACGCTTAACGACCAAGCCACTCAAGCACCCAGTAAAAGTGGTTTTATTAATGACTAGTACACCTTAAAAATTGATAGTGTATTCTAGTTCTAATTTTAATGATCTCCAGTGATGGCTTTCCTTCCCCACCCCCAGCCCCAAATACTTCTAGTTACTAGTACTTGTTCTAACAAATAGATTTTCAACAAATTAATTTGGACTCTTTAATCCTACAAAAATATTATATTGTGGTGCTGTATCAGGCCATATTGGAGCCTGAGGCAAAAGGAAAAATCAGTAATACTGATTTTATTTTATTTAAATTTTTGATATTTCATTCACCATAGGATTTTTTTTTGCATTGGTTTAAAAAATTGCATTGAAATATTTTTCTTGTTTACTGAGTTTTTAGTACTTCCCCCCCTTTATATTTTACATCTCAGGTGAGTACCTCACTCACTTCACCCATTTTATCCTAGTCCTGGTCCTGCTTTACTGGACTTCACCTGTTGTCATGGAAAAAAGAAAAAAAAGTCTCAAATCTATGCTGACTCAAGGGGGCTGTAGCAGCCAAATCTAAATCTAGACCCTGGAAACTGACCTTAAAATGTCATTCCTGCTCATGCTAAATCTCATTTTTATTTTCCAGTTACAAGCTAACTTAGAAACCCTTAGTTTAAGGAATTCTTCAAAGTCAAAACAAGTTTTGTATTCACTTGATAACATGGCTGGGTAATTTGGTCTTCAGAGTGAAATGAGCACAAAGTAAGCATGACACCAAATCAGAGTATCCTAGGAAAGCCATGAGAACAATGTTATCCTGAAATCAAGAGATAAAGAGAATAGGATAGAACCAAAGGGGATTTTTTTTTTTTTTTTTTACCAGTAGTGTTAAGAGAATCCCACCTAGGCAAAGGAGCCAGATCATGGAGGAACAGAAAGGGAATAAATGTCCTTTTACTTACTGATGACGAGGTTGAGAAAATGTGCCAGAACCAGTGTTGGCTAAGTAAACAGGAACTCAGCCAATATCCCATGACATGGTAAGGAACATGAACTAAAAACCACATCTATGAGTTTGTAATCAGATAAATGTTGAGTTGAATTACTGTTCTGTCATCTATTAGCTGCGTGATTTGGACAAATACTTAAATTCTCTGAACCTTGGGATGGAGATAAAAATTATGAGAAATAAGAGTGTCTACGTAATGGAGCTAAAAACGCGTGGGACACATAGAAGGTGCTTAGTGATTGGTTATTGGTGCTATTACGATTCCTATTAATATATATCAAGCAACATGCTAGCTAATTAAGGGCAATTAGTAACAAGTGGGTGTAGATGGTCAAACCCAGTAAACTGTCTGCTGGGGGAGTGGTACAGTCCTGAGCCAGGATAGATGACAGCCAAGCAATTAGGCCTGAAGAAGAGAACACATGTGTCCATTTAGCTACCTGAGAGATGGCCAACCTAGCATCAGATTAGCATTTACATGCTGATAAGCCCAGCCCTTTTTGAATAATGTGAGAAAATGACACCAAACAGACAGGAACCCAGAGAGCTAGCCAGGCCTCTGATCACCCAAGATGTAGGGAGCGTCCAGTAAACCGGTAGAGAGAGAGAGCTAGGCTAACTCAGGAAATAGCTCTTCCAGAGAGGGAAGGAGGTTGGGAAATGGGCTGTCAGGGTGCATAGAATTGAAAGAAGGAGCCGATGACAGTGATACCCAGGAGGAGATGACTGCCACAGGCCTTCCTTCTGCACGAGACAGGATATTCACATAGCAACAGCAAGCAGGCTAGTGCTCTCCATCTTATGTTACTGAAAAATACATTCTTATCTTTATTGTCTCAAATCTGTGTTTAATTTTTAAAATCTCTGATTCCCTCCTCATTTTGTAGTACTGCTGAGTAAAAATAATAATGATAATAATAAATAATCTTTTGGTGGATTAGGGACTTTTCAGAACCTACATAATATTTCAGGGCTTTCTTTTTTTTTTTTTTCCTCTTCCCAGTCCTTAAAGAAAACATACCTGGTAACTGATGCTTATACGATATCTAGGTTCCTGGCCAAACCATTTTAAAAATATAGCCATCTGGATGTTTGTTTTAGAATGCTCAGTCATTGCTGCTGCAGTTTAAAAAAAAAATGCAATTACTATTTCTTAGGTGAAATGAATAAACTGATTATATCTTTTGATAACATAAAAATAGGTTTAGATTCATCTCCGTAAAGAAGAAACATGTGAGAAATTATATATGACTCCATTTTATTTCTCTTAGCAGCTAATTGAGTATCCCAAGCAAGACATTTAAGCCCATTGTCATTCTCTTTAGCAAAGGGATCTCATTCCTGTTTCCCTCCCGAAATTGGGAAGCATTTCCCTCACTTCTATTCATAGGCCACCTGAGATACTCGAATCCAGCATTCGTTTAATCCTAGACACCGAAGTCAGTTTTCCTTGCATTGTGTGTGAGTTTGGTCTTGGCATTTTTTATTTTAGTGTATTTTCCTTGGCAGAGGCCCTGCTCCTGCCTGGGAGCTGATTGAGCTTCCGTAGAGCCAATATGTTTCTCAGTTCTCCAATTTAAATTCTGCCAAGAATTTCCTAACGTGTGCCATGAGAAATTCAGCAGCACATAAAACCCCATTCATTAAATAAACAGTTAACTAAGCAACCCTTGGCAAAAGGCACAACCCATCTGACACTTGAAGCATTAGGGACCTTCCAAAGGAAATAATTAAAGAATGCATTAAAGAAGAAATACCTCAGTGCTGAGCAGCCATAACTGAAAAATAACAGTTCACAACCTAGAGTCTCTATACTTTTTTAAGGTCCTCGAAATTAGAAATGAAGAACAGTTATGTATGCTGAGTATTTCAACAAATCTAGGAAAGGCTACATACTTACCCACTCTTAGCATAATTTAAATAAAACAGCTATTTGCATCAGGCTGGAGTTCTTTCAACTCAGTGTGATTATAGAGGCAATCTCATTATGCCTTTGATAAATTTAAGATTACAAACAAAGTATTCCTTAATGAATACCTTTTGTTTAGTAGATGAAATCTTTCACAGTGTAAAGTTCATGGGAGATAAGGAATTAAGTTATCAAATTTAGGAAGTAATCATGTAAACATGAAGATTTGAGGGTGATTAATTACTTCAAAGCATGCTTCTTTACTTTTTAGAGAAGAACCCACTTATTTATTTAAATGACCAGCATTCCTCTCTTATACATTTAATATCATAATAATAAGAATAATGGCTACTCTTTACTCAGTGTCCAAGACCAAACACTTAGCGCTGTATGTGCTTAAATAATACTACAAAATAAGTTTCAGCTTTATTTGAAAAAGGGGAAACTACTTCAGAGAAACTCAGAAACTTTCCCAAGACACTGTAGTTAAGTAGCAGAGCAGGAATTCAAACCTAAAGCTGTTTGAATCTATATTCATATCTCTATCTATACTTATGTATCATACGATGCATTGCCTTCAGATAATATGAAAATTATGGGGCACACTTTACATACAACTTCTAGTTTGCAAAATATTTTCATTGTGGATGGGGAAAACAGCAGCATTAGCAGCATTAGTCTTAAAGATTCGCTTCCCTGTTTCCTTTGTGGGTGCTCAGGTAGAGGGGTGATCAAGAAAGGAACGGCTGACAGCCAAGGCAAGAGAGGGGATTGAGACAGGGTGAGTAATCACAAATTTGATAATCTGATCTTGAAATCTCAAGTCAACAGGGCTTAATAGACTTGTCAGGCTCTTATTGCTGAAGGAAACTTAATTATCATCCCATGCAAAGAAAACAAACAAAAAAATTACACAGTCTATTCCCGGGTCTGGAAAAAGACATTCAGATTCTGTCTTGCCCACCACCGAGGAGCTAGACACGAGCTGTGTGTCCTCAGGCAAACAGCCTAGCCTCTTGAGGAGAGCCACAGTAAAGCGGAGTGCACTGGTCTTTCTCCTGCCTGGAGAGTCATTCAGCCTGTCCTCCAAATCTCTCCAATGGACTGGCCTCCCACTCCTAGCATTTTACTGCAAGGAGCTCTACCAGGCCTTATGATTATTGAAACAGAATTAGTGTGCTTATAATTTCATTTTTCCCCTAAATTTATTTTTCTCTATAGTTGTACAGCTATTCTCCAACTAAAAATTAATACAATTTTCTGACATGAGACCAGATTCTCTGATGTGTTAAAGTCAAAATTATTATAATCACTTATGGATGATAACTTTACAAATAGTTATAATAACAGGAATGTAATTCTAAGCAAGGTATAGTTTCCTTTTGCTCTTCAAAAGTCTTTTATGGCGCCTGGGTGGCTCAGCTCATTAAGCGTCTGACTCTTGATTTCAGCTCAGGTCATGGTCTCAGGGTCTAAGATCAAGCCCCATGTTGGGCTCTGTGCTGGACGTGGAGCCTGCTTGAGATTCTCATCTCTCCCTCTGCCCGTTCCCCCCTCCCCCGCTTGCATGTGTGCGCAAGCTCGCTCTCTCTGAAAAAAAAAAAAAAAAAAAGAAAAAATCTCTTTAAGTGAGTTTGAATGAATAATTTGCCACCAACTTTAGCTGGCTATATTTTGAAAAGCTAAATCAGAGCAACTACAATAGTTCTGTTATATATATTTATCTTATTTATGCAGAAAACAAAATTATATGATGCAACATATAAACATTATTAGAACAATTAATGTAAATAGCTTAGTAGGAGAGACTTAACATTTCTTAGAACACACTATAGAGATAAGATAATTAAATGAAGTGGAACTGGATGAAAGAGAGAAAACAGTAAAATGCTCAGAAACTGGTACAGTATATGGAAGAATTTAAAAATGTAGTAGGCTTAAAAAATAAATAAATAAAAATTTGGTAGGTTTTACAAATCAGTAGAAAAAAGAAATTATTCAAAAAATGTGCTGGCTCAAATAAGTAACTATCTGGGCAGGGGACTCAATTTGGATTTCCGTCTTCAAAGAAAGACAAAATATTTTCAAAAAGATTAAAAAGTTACATATACACACACAAACATCTATAAAATTAAGTAATAACCATTGTACATAATGATATGTTTGTCAAATCTCTCTTCAGGGAGGATTTTCTAAGCTAAAGTGTGATGAACACCATCAAAAAGTGATAGTAGAATGAAATGTTAAAACTGTGACATATCCACATGACATACAGCATGTTGTGGTAAATCAATGAAGGAAGGACCAACTATATAATTATATGGTATTTTGCATACATACATACATCCATGCATACTGTGGACATCCATATACTAGATGGTATAGTATATGATAATAGCCATCCCTTTAGAAAAATGTAAAATTAGATGATGGGAGCTTTACTGAGCTCATGAGGCTGGGAATGCAAAAGAACATGAATTGGTTAATCCAGACAACATTCAATGCCACTATTTTGTTATGATCAGTTCAAAGATACCATTCTTGCTTCATGGTAGTATTCCCTTAAAAAAAAAATAATGCGGCCTTTTGTCCCTCATTGAGACTGGTAGAGGTTTTAAAAGTTTTGGGATAAAGCAGACATGCATTGTCCTTATTAGGAGCATCTGCCAGCTTCGAATAGAAGCTTTAAACCCTAATTTATGGCGTGTCACATTCTGCAAGATTATGAAAGACTGATGCTGAAAATATCTTCATCACTTAGTAGCAAAATAGCAGTAAACTTTGCAAGTTTATTGTTTCTAGTTAACTTTTCCAGTGTCTTTGTCAATGCCATTAGTGGGGGAAATAACTGCAAGATTTTTCCCCCTCAGGACTTTTATTTTTATATTTGAATTTTGGCTTATTGTGAAGCTATCACAGTTTTAAAGATAGAATTGCCTTTAAATCAGTTACGGTTCCCTTTCTGTCATGTTGCTGGAAAGATGGCTGCTCTTCATTTGTAATTGCTCTAGAGCCTCTCCTACTCCACACCTGTGCTAGAGACGGCTCATTGGTCCATCATTCCATTTGTTTGTTTTTGAACAGAGCCAAAAAAGAACAGAACACCAAATTCCTCGATACTTGTTCATGGGTAGAGCTTGATGCCAACTGAGACCATCCCTTCGCTTATCTGAGCCTCCGTTTCCTCATCTGAAAACAGGAGGATGGATCTAGTTTTCAGCTTTTACTTTTCAAAAATGGACATCTCAAATCTCATGTTACTGAAATACGTTCATTTTTCCAATTTTTCCCCCCAAGGGCATTAGTGAATTACTGAATCTTTCATTTGAAATAGACATTCCTATGTAGTGGAACTCAAGTCACCACACACCCAGATGCCACTGAAAGCTTCATTAAATTGAGCTGTTAGCCCCGGGACAACACAGCCTTTTTGCTCCCCCAGCTGACTTGTACAGATGGCACCCAAGGTTGTCTAGATAACTTAAGGCCCTTTGCTGATGGTGGTATGAAGGAAGGGCAAAGAAAGAGGGTGTTTTCTTTTGCTTTTCCTTCTTTTCATGAATAAGATGTAGTTGGTCATGTTTAATTGGAACGAAGCAAAAAGATTTCTTTCTCTACATTGCTTTAAAAAAATTGTTATTTTTTTGCCCTTTCCAAAGTTCAACTAATTCTGGGGTTCAAAATTAATAAGTTACAGGCCTTTACTGAGAAATGATGTTTTCGTAGTCTGTTTTTACATTCTGTAGTTAGTTTATTTATTTATTTCTTTAGTTAATGGGGAAAGTTGCAATTTAGTTGAAAATTTTATCTGCACATAATCTCTGGAGAGTATTAGATTATAAGGGGAAAAAAAAAACACCAACTCTGCTGTTTCCCACCCCACTCCCTGCCCCCAAAAAACCAACCTTCTTATCTTTCAAAAGTCCTTATGTAACTCTCTTTCAAACTAGATTTTCTGAATGCCAGGTATTGTTTTATGGTGGCATTGAGCTACTTTGAACAGGGCTTGTGCATTTCCCATCTGCCTCCCCTTCTCTGACTCACGCTCAGCCCATGAATCTCTGCAGCTGGACACAAGTCTGTCTCAGTGGGCATATTCAAAGCATAGATGAAAACTTTTGTGGTGTGACATTCTCAGGAAAGCTAAAATCCTGTCGGTCCCTTAGTTAAGTTCAACGAACTTTTTTTTCACCTTTTTATTATAAGCACGTCCTGTGCTAGGCTCTCAGTATAAGAAAGTGAACAACGTTGGCAACTTGACCTTGGGTGGAAGAAAGGACAAAAATAAATGCAATGATTTTTTTTGTTTGTTTTTTAAGTGACCACTTTGCCTCTACTCTCCTCTTATAATTGTCTCTTCATGGTGGCAGGAACATTGAAGAAAATCTGTTTCATTTTCTATTTTTTTTAATAATAAAAGAATCTTTTTTTTTTTCTTTTTTTTGCGGGGGCTGTAGCCCTTCCTTTGGAGAGAGCCAAGCTTATAAGTGCTGTTATTTGTTTTTAGGCCATGACATTTTTGATTCCAAATGAGTAAGACCATCTGTGTGTTTTAACCAAGAGCCTCTAATTTCTGAAATTATTAAATGCTATTAGTGTATGTATATTTGTATTTTGATGTGTATATGGTATATATGCATATGTGTTATCTACTTATCCATCTAGAGGTGTACTATATATTCTAATATATATGTAAAATTTTTCTGGACATCAATTTTAGCAGGTTTGACCTATTATATATAAACACATTTATATTAGGTAATGTATAAGCTGTGTGTGTATGTGTTCACGTATAGTTTACACATTACAGATAAATACACCAATAACAAATATTCATGAGAAATTATACTGGTTTATTCTAATATATATATATATGTATGTATGTGTGTATATATATATATATATATATCCTAATATTATATATATATCCAAAAGACATACCTTTGAAAAACTACACTATAGTTCTAGAAACAGAAATAACCCCATTACTTAAATTGGATTTGAAGAGACTTTTTTTTAAAGATTTTTGTTTGTTTATTTATTAGAGAGAGAGAGAGAACACAAGCAGGAAGAGCTACAGAAGGAGAAGGAGAAGAAGACTCCCTGCTCAGCAGGGAGCCTGCGGTGGGGATCCATCCCAAGACCCTGGGATCATGACCTGAGCCAAAGGCAGACGTGTAACCAAGTGAGCCACCCAGGAGCCCCAGAAGAGACATTTTAACCAATAAGCACACAAAAACACTCTCCTGCTCTGTTGTGATATTTGATTCATTTAGAGGTATTTTAGGAAGGACAAATAGAAGGAAAGATACTGTTTTTGTAATCCCTGTAATTCATAGCAAGGTCATCCTTTCGCATGGTGGCAAATAGCTGTTTGTGACTCTCTTGCCCTGCTATCAGAAAATGTAAGTGAGTGGTGCCTGGGTGGCTCAGTCGTTAAGCATCTGCCTTCAGCTCAGGTCATGATCCCAGGGTCCTGGGATCAAGTCCCACAGCGGGCTCCCTACTTGGCGTGAAGCCTGCTTCTCTCTCTCCCACTCCCCCTGCTTGTGTCCCCTTTCTCGTTTTGTCTCTCTCTGTCAAATGGATAAATAAAATCTTAAAAAAAAAAAAAAGTGTAAATGAACCTATAAATGAAAACTGTAAGTGAAACTTACTGCTGAGACAAACACAGAGTTTGAAGTTAATATCATTAGCTATTCACAGTATTTGACATAGCTAGAATAGAAAGCATTCAGTGAGCTCGGGACCTTCACATATTTACTGATAAAATAGGATAATGTTTTCTATTTCCTAGGATGCTTATGAGGAACAAACACGTAAAACATATAAATTTCTTTTAACGGAGTCTGACAGAAAATAAACACTCAAGAAATCTTAGCTGATTCTTATTATAGTGCTAGTGGTGGTTTTGTTGATCTCAAATGCCATGGAAGTTCTCTCTTGAGTGAAAGGAAAAGCCCCAGGTTGGCTAGCTTCCTATGTATGTGTTCTGGTTAAGAAACCTCAGATATATAGAAAGCCTGCAAACCGCAATATACATGCCAAGACACAAAAAGAAGCCCAATCAGCTTTGATCTCGTTGATCCTGCTGGTTGCAGCCCTGTTAATTACTGTAAAACACTGAGCAGTCATCTACTTTGTACCATGTTAGCTGTTACCTTTGTTACAACTCCATTCATTCACTCCCAGAATAATAATATTGTTACTTATGATAACAACACTAAGGAGCACAGCTGATATTCACCTGGGCCCTTTCTCTGTGCCAGGCCCTGTTGTTAGCACTTCCATTGAAACATAATTTATTACTGACAATACCCCTAATGTGGTAGATAGGATTACTCCATTTTACAGATAAAAGTGAACCTCTGTGAGGTTGAAGGACTTGCACGAGGTCACAGGATTGCAAGTGGGTGAGCTGCAATTCTCTTTGAAATCTTGAGAACCAGATTCTTAGCCCTTACTTATTATTATTCCCAAGAAAGGAAGAGAACCAAGACTCAGATTAGAATAAGCCATTCATGTTCTCAGGGAGGTCACAACTGAGTCTGGATCCCTACATCACTTTTGACTTCACATGCAGTGCCCATCTCATCACCCTGTGTACTCTCCTAGTTAAGATATGAAAAGCCTTGATCGATGCATGTTAATGTATTCAAGAGCCTCATGAAGATTTCTAAGCTGAAACATTTATTTATAACAACAAAAAAAAGTCATTATTTGAGTAGCAAGTGCTTTCTACTGATGTGCATGTTTCACACACTCCCACTTCCTGTGGAAAGGGCCTTATATCTCAGCCACCAGTTCTGTACCATCTGTACAAATCTTAGATAGATAGAATCCTTGATGTATGTCTGTGTACCTTAAGATGTAGTGAACATTCTCTTTACCTAACGGATTAGTGTTTCAATGTATCTCAAAATAGAGAGCAATATCCTGACATGAAAACCACAACTGGAAAAAGCCAGACAGAGAGAAGGAAAAATAGGACGTCTTTTACCTTTGTCCCAAATCACATAGATTAAGGGGGAGAAAGCTCAAGGATTGATAGATAGGACATGCTTTTCCTACACACACACACACACACACACACACACACACACACACATATATTAGAAATTAAGCAACTTAGAGGTAGAGGTTAGGCAAGTTGACTTAGATAAGAGCTTTGTGATTAAGCTATGTCTATACTCTCAAACTTTTTTTTTTTTTTCACTTATTTCCCTTGCCATTTAGGATTAATATGAAGATCAAATAAAATACTCAGCGACTATCTACCTCAAATATCAAGCCTAGGAATATAAAAATACAGACATATTGCTCCTGTTCTTGGATATTTAAGTGTCAGGGGCATTTAAAAAGAATTTATAGATGACAAAAAAAAAACAAAAACCAAAAACACCAGTCTCTTTCATGTTTTCATCCCTTTGCAGTTTATGATATTAGCCCATGAAGCAGAGAAGTGAAATTCAACATTGTGAATTACTCTTCAAAAAAACAAAAGGAAAAATCAATATCCCCCCAAAATCTTAATTTTATGAACAGACCCAAATGAGCGTGCAATAATACTATCACTAATTGTAGAGTATATAGATATTTTTTGAAAGTTGAAACTATTGAATAAATTACAACTTTTGACATAAGTAAAAAAGATATATGAAAAAAGATATATGAATAATCGTAAATGATTCAGAATCATATCTCAGAAAGAAGCAAAAAATAGCTTACATGTGAATTTTTAAAAGATTTGGAGTGCTTGCTGTCTACTTATTATTATAATTGAACTATATTCAGGTCATTTGAAGAGTACGCCTAACTTTGGAAAAGTAAGGTGATTATGAAATCTGGGTCAGATGAAGTAGTAGTGTAGTTGTAAGAGCTATCAGCCTGCCTATCCAAAATTGCTTTTCTGTCTTCCGGAGTTGCCTTTCAAAGAATACAAAATGAGAAGGAAAAAAAAAGTACATCACGCTTCTCCTCAAGATAGTTCTTCTAGGAAAATGATTCTACCTCTGGAGAATTTTAACTCAGGTGTTTTTCATTCTAAGAGTAATTTAAATCCCCCAATATGAGTTTTCAGGTAAAGTTTTCCAATACACCAGCCGTCTTGCCGTTTATAACTGAACATGCACAGCAGTTTCCACATTTTTCTAAAGAAGTAGACTAAAAATAGTAGCCAGTTTGTGAGATTAGTCTGCAATACCACATTCTGCTTTACATAACTACATTTGTAAATATTCTTAATGTCTATAATCTGAGACTAGGTTAAAAAAAGTGAATAAAGAATTTTATTCAATTCTCAGCAAATATTTATTGAGTGTCTGCTTTGTGCCAGACACTGATCTCGATGGTTGACTATAGTAAGCAAGAACCCTGTCTGCACAAAGCATAAATTATAGTGGAGATTTTTTTTGAGGGGGGGGGAGCTGGTCATGGAGGCAGTTTGTGTGTGCATGGCTAAACCTAAGTTATCTTATCAAAGGAATCCCTGCTTTTCTTCTCCATTTTCTTGAACCTCCTTTTCACCAGGGCATCCAACTTACTCATGAGATTGTAAGTCACTCGCTGAAATCCTTACCTAGAATTACCCTAACCCCATATCCCTCAACATTTTTATAGCTGGTATTGGACTCATGAGGCAATATACCCAGCCTTCTACCTCCTTAATCACATCAGAAACACCTGACTCTTGCGATGGTTCTATTTCACGGGCAATGTGTTAGCATAGGTCAACATTATCATCTGCATCAATTGGGTGAGAAAATACTATCCTCATTCTCGATCAATATCTTTGTCAAGGGAATCTCCAAATAATAAAATATATATCTCCAAGAAAAGTGAAAAAAATATAGGCTTGGGTAGCTTGAAAGTCATGGTGAGAGGTTATAAAACTTGGAAACTCATCCACAGAAACCATTTTCTCCACTTCTAAACATCCCCAAAGAAAGACAATCCTAAATCAACTTTCCCAAGGCTTAGTAGCTCTTTCTCTCTTCAAGTAGCTCTTTCTCTCTTAAGAATTAATCTAATTCCCTTCTGTTATTGCTTAAGTTCATTTTCTTTTCTTTTGTTGTCAGTATTTGCTTATTAAACCATTATATATATTTGCTCAAAGAATAATGGATATAGTATTCTTTATAATAATCCTCCCTTCAGGGGTGCCTGGGTGACTCAGTGGTGTAAAGCCTCTGCCTGTGGCTCAGGTCATGATCTCAGGGTCCTGGGATCGAGCCCCACATCGAGCTCTTGCTCAGCAGGGAGCCTGCTTCCCCCTCTCTCTCTGCCTGCCTCTCTGCCTACTTGTGATCTCTCTCTCTGTGTCAAATAAATAAAATATTTTTTAAAAAAAATTCCTCCCTTCAAGATAAAGGTAAACGGAAACACCAGGACTAGTAGTGGAAGATGTGACTTCTTTGCTTCACACAAATCAGGTATAAAATACCAATTATATGTGCGTGTTTAATTTCTAAGCATTTCCTTAAAATGAATTAATTTACATTATTTTTGTGTCTACTAGATGATGATGAAGGGATGGTTTTTATTATCATGTAGTTTGATGTAGTTGATATTTATTGAAAATCTCACAATGTACCTTGCATTGGATTGATTGCCTTTATATAGATTCTCTCACTTACATTCATTTTCTTCTTTAATAATTACAACCATCCTGTAAGGTGTTATTTCTCTAAAAGGGAAAAAAAAGTAAGGTTTAAAGAGATCATGCAGTTAGGTAATGCTAGCACTAGAATTTGAACTCAGAGAGTCTGATACTAGAGCCTACACTCTTAATCACTGAAAAATACAGTATCCATTAACAAATCATATCAGGAAATTCATTAGCCACACTAACTGTTGGCTTAGTTAGGTTTTACCATAGGTTCAGAGGAAATAAACTGCTGTATTGACTAGTTTATAGCACTAATCAGACACAGGTTATCTTTTATTTTTCCTATTATATAAATATAAATGAATTTCTAACCTGTCAGTGTTGGCTGCTATGAACTTTTGAATGGCTTCTTAAAATATTTTAGATAGTTCTCTGGACATAGATAGCTAATTTATTCTTAAGTCAGTATGACATATCTCTTTTGGAAATGTAATTATTCATGGTAGGCATTTTATAGAGGCAGGATGTGAATCTCTATCTTTATGTCAGAATGGCTTCAAGTTTATTAAGGTGATGTGATAGCAGATGCATGGTATTGGGAGCCCTGCCAGTGGGTTTGTCCAATGTGCCATTTGGAGTCCAAAAAGCCATAGGACTATCAACAAGCAATCAGAACCACCTAGCCAATTCAGATGAAGTGTCTTGGTAAATGAGAGTACAGGACAAACTCTGTTCCTCATTCGTATATTTTAAAGTAAAATGGAACACAAGTAACAGGCTGAATGGATTTAGAGCCAACATTGTTCCAAAGTTACCCAACATTATTCAAACAGTTGTTAATGTAGGCCATGGCGAAAGAGAGCTTCTGCATTTTAGTTGTATTTTATGATTTTTCTGAGGAAATCCATGATTTTTTTCTATCTCAACTTGTGATTATCTTACAAAGTTTATACCCATTGTGGCTATATAGCCCATAGACGAGATCCTATATTTTAGGGAACTGTTGTACAAAATATCTAATTTCAAATACTTTAGTAGTAGGAAAACTGAAAAACCTTTACATTTAACAAACAAATTATAATAGCCAACAACAAAAGCAAATATATGTTTGAGTCTATACATGTTTGAAATAATGAAAACTGTATGCAGATTCACTCAAATTATTTGGATCGTCTACAACCAGTGTAGATGTGTGTATACAGACATTATTTGAGTGAAATTAGATTGGAGTGGTTACTGTTTAATGAGTTGATACTTGAATTTTATTTGCCTGAAAAAGCTATCTTATATATCAAAATGCACTAAACATTGTGTTGTGTTGCAAATATGTGTTGCAAGTTACATTAACTGAAGACAAGTTCTAATTATTAAAATATGGTTTTTCACTGCTATCCTCTGCCCACAGGTTGTATATAAAAATAATGATGTAAGGCTGGAATTATCTCGACTTGCCAAGCAAGGAGACCCTAAGATGAAGATCCACGGAGTGGTGGCATTTAAATGTGAGAATGTTGCAACTTTGGACCCAATCACCTTTGAAACCCCAGAGTCTTTCATCTCTTTGCCTAAATGGAATGCAAAGAAAACAGGCTCTATATCATTTGATTTCCGCACAACAGAGCCAAATGGCCTCATTTTATTTAGCCATGGCAAGCCAAGACACCAAAAAGATGCCAAGCACCCTCAGATGATAAAGGTTGACTTCTTTGCTATTGAGATGCTAGATGGCCATCTCTACCTCCTCCTGGACATGGGGTCAGGTACAATAAAAATCAAAGCCCTACAGAAGAAGGTGAATGATGGAGAATGGTATCATGTGGACTTCCAGAGAGATGGACGGTCAGGTAATTTATCATTTTTTCTATACTCTTTACTTGTTGGAACACTCCTTTCACCCCTCACCAAGGGAAATAAAACCAAGACATATTGAAGATTTCCTGCATTTCTGTCTTTAGGGTAAAAGAAATTGTCTGTTATTATTTCTGTTTCACATCATATACAAATCAGAAGGAGCTAATTAATCATTATAGTTGGGCATAAAAAATTCCACATGCTCAAATGGCTTCTGGAATCACTTCTTAAATGAACATTTATTGGATAATCAAGTGCCAAATCTTGCAAGACATTTTATCTTGAATTTGCAAGTGACAAAATTCAGGGTTCTTGTATTCTTAATTATTGCTTCTATCATTGGATGTTTGGAGGTGCCTGGAGCGGCAAATACAAAATATGAAAAAAGAAAATTCAGCAATCCACATAGAAAATCCTTAGTTTAGGGGCGCCTGGGTGGCTCAGTGGATTGAAGTCTCTGCCTTCGGCTCGGGGGTCCTGACATCGAGCCCCGCATCAGGCTCTCTGCTCAGCAGAGAGCTCTCTCTGCCTGCCTCTCTGCCTACTTGTGATCTTTCTCCTCTCTGTCAAATAAAATAAATAAATAAATAAATACACTTTAATCAATGCCATAGGATTTTACGAACATGGGCACAACTCTGTTGACTTCCAAATAGCTTCCCTGTCTAATGAAAGATGTTTAGAATTGAGCCAATAGGAATTCTTTCCTCTGGCTTCCTTTTGCTATGCTTTTTTTCCTAGAGATGTGTGTGTGTGTGTATGAGTGACTGTGTTGTGTATGTGTATACATGCATGTGACCGGGGAAAGGAGGGGGCATGGTAGGGAAGGCCTGAAGAAATAATATTTACTTACTTTGAAATTTGAGAATGTATTAGGAGGCTTAGGGAATTGACTAGCATTAGGTTTGTGGGGGCAAGGATCACCCAGGCAGAGGAAATAGCATTTGTGGAAACCAAGGACGTGAGAGAGACAGAGAAAAGAAGAGAAAGAGGGAGAAAGAGAGGAAAAAAGAGAAGCAATTTATTTTAGGTATATAACTATATATTATATATATATATATATATATATATATTTTTTTTTTTTTTACTTTCTTCACCTTGTGCTCCCACGCTTTAATTGTTCCTCTCACTTACAAATCAAATTAGCTTCATATAATAGAAGACAACTGAATTTAGACCTAACTATTCTCCTCCCTTCTCTCCTCGCACTTCCTTATTTACTTACATACCATACCATGCACTCTGGATTTTCCACTAAATAGAGGTGGAAGCTTAGCCAAGGCATTTTTTTGTGGGTCTGAATTTCTTCCTTTGTAAAACATATTGGGAAAGACCCAGTATTGACTGGCTCCCAGACCCGATGAAGGGGTATCAACAGTGATGGGATCTAGGATTCTGTATTTTTACAAAGTTTTCCAGCCGATGATCAACACAGACCAGAAAACACTTAGTGCTTCTTTCAGATCCAGTCATCTGTGATCACCATTCTATTTTAGGAGGGCCATGCTGCAGTCCTGAGGTGAATGCTCCTTTCGTAGACCCCCTTGTCACTTCTGTCCTCCCAGCTTCCCTCAGCAGAACTGTATCCTGTTTCACTTTTAATCATGCCTTGTTTTCCTGCTTATCAATCAAGAAGATTGTGATTGACATTCTACAAATTTTTTTTCTCTTTTTACCCAATAAAACAGAAAAATGAAACAAATAGGAATTGGGAACCAGGAGTGAGGACAGAGAATTGAAGGAAGGTCAGAACCCATTGCTCTGGTCCTCAGATATCTTGGAGATGATTTCAGATTCATCCCTTTCTGGAAACTTGGTCTCCCTCCATTCTTTCATTTCCCTGAAATCTTCCACAGGGAAGATTAGCTACCATTCTGTGCTATCTGTACTTTTTTTTTTTTTTTATCAGTTCTGCTATCTTAAATGACTGAGGGTAGAGGACATTTTTTTTTCCTGCTACATTATACTGTTTCCATTAGAAATTAGATTCCTCTTTTGTTTTTGTTTTTTTTCTGATTTAAGCGGAGAAGTGTACATGGAGGGGAATACAAAAATATAGCAATAGAGTACTTCCCTTTCACTTCCTCCAGACTGTTTCTATCATAGCAGTCAATTGACTACTTAGGAACTTTCAAACAGAAGTCTTAGAAAGAGGAATGAAGCATGGACTTGTGCTTTGAAATATTAACTTCTGGATGATATAGTTTGACTTAAAATACATCTAGAATAAAATTTTTAAATTACCATCAAGTATGTGTATGTACATGTTAGACTTCATAATAATTTATTTTTATTTGTTTATTTATTCATTGAGAGACATAGAGATAACAAGCACAAGCCAGGGAAGGGGCAAGGGAGAGACTCTCAAGCAGACTCCACACTGAACCCGATGTTCGGCTTGATCTCATGACCCTGAGGTCATGACCTGAGTCAAATCAAGTGTCGGACACTTAACTGAGCCACCCAGGCATTCCAGACTTCATAATAATTTAAAACATAACTGATTAGGTTAAGTGAACAGTTTTTTTTTTTTTAAGTTTTTATTTATTTATTTGAGAGAGAGAGCATGAGTAGGGGGAGAAACAGAGGGAGAGGGAGAAGCAGACTCCCCCACTGAGCAAGGAGCCCGATTTGGGTCTCGATGCAGGGCTCAGTTCAGGGCTCCATCCCAGGACCCTGAGATCATGACCCGAGCTAAAGGTGGATGCTTAACCAACTGAGCCACGCAGGCACCCCATTAAGTGAACATCTTTCGGAAGTTCAGAGGAGCAAAAATTATTGTACTTCAGATCATTTGTATTTCATTCACCTAGAAATGAGGTATTTTCTAACCAGATGAAGAAATACATGGTTAATGTCAAAACTTTAATAAATACAATGTCTAAAGGAAAACAAAACCAGCCATTATTCATTTGATAATGGTAATTTATTCTAGTCTTAAGTGTTGATGTGGTCTAATTAGATTCCCAACTTCCTTGGATGACCTATTACAATAAGAATTGGATAAATGCCTTAATCCTCAGGCCGAATAAAAGCCACTTTTTTTCTCTTTAAGTTCTTTAATTCTCCAAAATTGTCAATAGTTTATTAACTACCCTTTTTGTACCCTGATTGGAAAAGATCAAAAGCAGAGAATATCTGTGTTAATTTAGAAAGCTCAATGCTGGATGGGAAGATGAGAGGGATGCCTTAAGACAGTATAATTTACCTTAAGAAAATAAGACATGAGGGGTGCCTGGGTGGCTCAGTGGGTTAAGACTCTACCTTCGGCTCAGGTCATGATCTCAGGGTCCTGGGATCGAGCCCTGCATCGGGCTCTCTGCTCAGCAGGGAGCCTGCTTCCTCCTCTCTCTCTGCCTGCCTCTCTGCCTATTTGTGATCTCTCCTCTCTGTCAAATAAATAAATAAATAAATCTTTAAAAAAAAAAAGAAATTAAGACATGAGATATTTGTTGGAATCCAAAGCAAAGATTAAGTTAGTATGCTCGGTGATGTGCAGCTCGTAAGGTACTTTTATGCAATTACAATCTCAGATTAGTGAATTGAGACAAACAGTGTAAAAACCAAAGCTTATTCACTACACCAAGTTCTGCCCTTTACTAAATTGAAAGAAAAGAGAGCTCATTTTATGTTGGCCTAGCTCAAGGGAATTTAATGTAATGTTAATAACTACAGCTGTTAATATTTTATATATAGTATTTTAATTAAGTTCTATATTTGCACACTGCATTGGTTTGGTATAAAGCAGCCTTTTAAAAATTGAATGAATAGCTCTACTAGCTTTTTTTTTTTTTTACTTAAAGGATATTACTGAGTTAGGTCGGTGAAATACTAAGATTTATAGCTCAGTTAAAACTGAGAAACATAGAATTTGAAGAAATAATTCATTTTATCCATTTTTTACACCAGTTATATTCAGAGGCTATATGAAAATTAGTCTTAATATAACGTGGGAAAATGATACTTCTAAGACAAGAGGTCAGTGTGGGCTGCTTTCTGACTCATGGATGATGAGGGTTGCCTGGGATACTCTTCAGCTGAATATTTAAAAATATTTGATGAGCCATTTTCTCCGTTATTAAAGTAAAGGGAGCTTAGGGCTGAGAATTATTCTTTCTGCTATTGACCATACTAAAGTTAGTGGGAATAAAGACACGGCCATTAATTTGATGCCGGTAACTAATGGTTACTTCCCTCTGTAGGGTTAAAACCATATTTGGTGGACAGACTAAATTTTTAATATTCTCTAAGCAATTCATAAAAAAAAACTTATGTATGAAAGGGAATGTCTTATTTATGTTTATACCTACAGGTCCTGGTACTTTCTTGTACAATAGGAGTTGTTTAATAAATATTTGGTACAAGGAAAAATAAAGAATAAAAATAGGGGAATGGCTCAGTGCCAACCCACCCCTAATGTTCTAAAACTAGTAGTAGTATCATCTTTACATTTGAAGAGTAATAGCACTCTTTTAGTTGTAATGCAAGTTTTTAAGGAATTTACCTTACTTCCTGAAAACAGTTTACACAATATAAGATCACAGGTGCTGCCTTTTTTATGAATACAAAGCCATCCTCCAGGCCCAGGTGTCCAAAAAAAAAAAAAAAAAAAATCGCAGCAATCAAGTTACGTAATTGTTAGAGAACAAAACACAACAAAAATGACAAGCTTTTAGGAGAACAGAACTGCTCTCTTTGCTTGTTCATGAGATTGCTGTATCATTTAGCAAACATATAGGTAGAAGGAAAATTAAGGGGAAGTGTTCACTTCTTCCTGAGGACTGGGATATGCAGCCACAGTAAGCGTGCTAATGACCAGGAAGATAGACACCCGCGCTGCCCGTCTTTCTGGCAATTTGCCCTTCAGTACTTTGTTCACTACAATATGGATATATGAGCCCCTTGTTTGGTGAGAAATACTGCCTTCAGATGAATTTCTAGAACCTCATTTTCAGCACAGTTAATTGTATTGTGTTGAACCTCCCTTCTTCTGTTCTCTGACCTGGGAAAGAGACATTTTATTTCCACTTTGACTGCTGCTGTTGGCCACAGGTGCTCTCTTGGTACAGTGTTGCTTCTTCCATTGCCTGCTTAGTCTGTGACCAGTGACATGGGGCCTGGTAGGCTGAGCCATGAATGGCCTTTTCAGATCCCGGGTTAGACTGGCAAAGGAGGAACCATGCAAAGTGCAGGCATGACTTCCTGGTCAGAGTGTATGATTTGAGTGCTGCAAAAAGTCAATACCTTCCATGGATAGCTTAGCTACGTAACAGAGCAAAACCCCTAAGTTACTGAGTTAATAAATATGATTGAAGAGGCTCATTACTCTGCAAACTTTGCAGGACTTAGAGCTAAATACTCTCTTACCAGTCCCTTTTCTCTTTCCAGAGTTCTCCTTTCCCTCTCTTTTGCTCCCAAACTTAACACAAAATAACCGTGTCCCAGTCTTTAGCTAAAGTGTGAACTGTACTAAAATTAGGATGAGGTCAATGACTGTTTTCTTGGTGCGTGAATATTGTTTAAATTTGCGTTAAACTCTTTGGCTCAAAGGTATCTTCTTAAGTATTTTTACAGCAAACTGCTAGTATTTTTTTTTTTTTTTTGCAAACCATCATTACACATTGAAATCAAAGAGAAAACTCATTATTATTGTCAAATTCTGCTTGCTTACATCAGGGTACAGCAGATTGTATCAGTTGTTATTCATGGGTAAGCCTACATTTAACAGCTAAGAAACCATTGAGATTGAATTGAAGTCATAGAGTTCCAGTTTAAGAACTAGAAATTACAGTGGGAAAGGCACAAGGCTCTCTCCAGAGCACATAATTAGAGGTTTAGAGTAATCACTGTTTGATGTGAACAGCACTTTCTAGCTATCTATTACCAGCACTGATTTCTGTGTATACCATTCATGAATCACCACACTTAAACATTTCTACTTGAACAACCATTAGACGATTTCTCTGTTTAGGTCTTGGTTTAAACTTGCTCTTTGACTATAAACATTCCTCCCATGCCTCTACCTACTACTCTACCTACTACCTACTAGCTCATTGCAAACACTGAAATAGTTTTAGGTAAATTTATAATATTATTTTATATGCATGTCTCTAAACCTCTACACATTAGTGGGAAAACTGAAGAACTTTATTAATAATTTATTAATTATTTGACTATCCCAATGACTAGATGGAGTCAATTTTGCATAAATTTGTTACATTAAATTTTACTAAATTGATGCTTATATTTATTTCTTTATTTTGAACATTTTTAACAAGAAAAAAGTCATTTTCTTTCCCCAAAAAAATATTTTCAGTTTTGCACATTTTCTTCCGGCTCTGTTAACATGTATATATATAATTCATGTAAAACATACGTACTTACCATTACTATATAATAAATGTAATTCTTCATCGTTACAGTAGATGGGTATAATTGACCAGTTATAGATATATGAGTATTCAGGTTCCTGTTACCAATTAAATTTCCCATCATAAGTGAATAAACATTTGGACTGTAAGCTGGCATCTCATCCTGGCAAAGCTACACAGGAAGCATTCCATATCCTGTGACACTTAATAGCTCATACAGAATTAATAACCTGGCATTCTTATTTTGTACAGCCGTCTTATGGGATTGGTCAATCAGTCAAACCCTGAGAGCTGGAACCTGCTCTCAATCTACCAAATCTCCTTTCTGGGCCTATCAGTTTATTTTTTTTTTAAGATGTTAATATTTATTTGACAGAGAGAGACACAGCAAGAGAGAAGGAACACAAGAAGGGGTAGTGGTCGAGGGAGAAGCAGGCTTCCTGCTGAGTGGGGAGCCCAATGCAGGGCTCGATCCCAGGACCCCGGGATCATGACCTAAGTCAAAGGCAGATGCTTAACGACTGAGCCACCCAGGCGCCCCTGGGCCTATCAGTTTAAAGGGCAGACCTTGAACAACAGTGTCAGTTGCACCCTGAGGTGACCACACCCAGCATTAGTCATTTTTCTGTTGATGGACATTTAACTTTTTGGTTTTAAAAAATTTCACTGTTTTAAACTAATTTATAAAGAAAATTTTCATGTTAGGTCTTTATGCATGTTGATCAGAGTTTTTACAGGATAAATTCTGAGAACTGGAATCGCTGGGTAAATTGCATTTTTAATTTTGAAAGCTAATGACAGGTTATTTTGTTAATAGGCCGTTTCAATTTCCACTTGTCCATAGAACATGATATGCTCTTTCCCCCTTCATTCTTTCCCCTTACAAGATATTATCAAACTTTTAAATTTTTTCTAACATTTATTTCTTCATATGCTTGTTTATTGCTGACATTCCTGGCTCATGGGTGGATCTGAGTAAGGAGAAAACACATAGGAATAAGCAGAAAATAGAATATTAAAATTTTATTTTTCTTTGTTTTTATTTTTATTTTTATTTTATTTTTTCAGTATTCCAAGATTCATTGTTCATGCACCACACCCAGTGCCCCATGCAATATGTGCCTTCCTCAATACCCACCATCAGGCTCACCCAACCCCCCACCCCTCTCCCCTCCAAAACCCTCAGTGTGTTTATCAGAGTCCACAGTCTCTCATGGTTTATCGCCCCTCCGATTTCCCCCAATTCACCCTTCCTTTCCTTCTCCCAAAGTCCTCCATGTTTTTCCTTATGCTCCACACGTAAGTGAAACTATATGATAACTGACTCTCTCTGCTTGACTTATTTCACTCAGCATAATCTCTTCCAGTCCTATCCATGTTGATACAAAAGTTGGGTATTCATCCTTTCTAATGGAGGCATAATATTCCATTGTATATATGGACCATATCTTCTTTATCCATTCATCTGTTGAAGGGCATCTTGGCTCCTTCCATAGTTTGGCAATTGTGGCCATTGCTGCTATGAACATTGGGGTATATGTGGCTCTTCTTTGCACTACATCTGTATCTTTGGGGTAAATACCCAGTAGTGCAATTGCAGGGTCATAGGGTAGCTCTATTTTTAATTTGTTAAGGAATCTCCACACTGTTTTCCAACATGGCTGCACCAACTTGCATTCCCACCAACAGTATAAGAGGTTTTCCCTTTCTCCACATCCTCTCCAACATTTGTTGTTTATTGTCTTGTTGATTTTGGCCATTCTAACTGGTGTAAGGTGGTATCTCAATGTGGTTTTGATTTGAATCTCCCTGATGGATAATGATGATGAACATTTTTCCATGTGTCTGTTAGCCATTTGTATGTCTTCTTTGGAGAAGTGTCTGTTCATGTCTTCTGCCCATTTTTTGACATGATTATCTGTTTTTCGAGTGTTGAATTTGAGGAGTTCTTTATACGTCTTAGATATCAGACCTTTCTCTATAGCGTCATTTGTGAATATCTTCTCCTATTCCGTGGGTTGCCTGTTTGTTTTGTTGACTGTTTCCTTTGCTGTGCAGAAGCTTTTTATCTTGATGAAGTCCCTAAAGTTCATTTTCACTTTTGTTTCCTTTGCCTTCGGAGACATGTTCTGAAAGAAGTTGCTGTGGCTGATGTCAAAGAGGTTACTGCCTATGTTCTCCTCTAGGATTTTGATAGATTCCTGCCTCATGTTGAGGTCTTTTATCCATTTGGAGTTTATCTTTGTGTATGGTGTTTTCTTTGTTTTTAAATAAACTTTAAGTCAGTCCCTATTATAAACCTAACATGTGACATTGTGTTTTTAAAAGACGCAGGAGGCACCTGGGTGACTCAGTGAGTTAAGCATCTGCCTTTGGCTCATGTCATGATCCTGGAATCCTAGGATCAAGACCCTCCTCAGGCTCCCTGCTCCACGGGGAATCTGCTTCTTTCTCTACCTCTCCCTCTGCCCTTCCCCCAGCTTGTGCTCTCTCTTGCTCTCCTTCTCAAATACATAAATAAAATCTTACAAACAAAAAAGACACAGAAAACTAAAAAGAAAGAAACTGTCCACTCATAATCTAAAACTACCATTGTTAATATTATGGCTCATTTTTTTTTTACTATTTTGTTGGAATTCTATATTTTGCATTTTGCATCATACTATATGATTACAATGATTACATTGTTTCATTCTACTTTTAGCACTTTTATTATATCTTGTTACTGAGTTTAAATTTGTTTATAGAATATGCATTTGGGGGCACCTAGGTGGAAAGATTGGTTAAGTGTCCAACTCTTGGTTTCAGCTCAGGTCCTGATCTCAGAGTTATGAGATTGAGCTCCACGTCTGGCTCCATATCTGGCTCCACAGTCAGTGTGGAATCTGCTTGAGATTCTCTCTCCCTCTGCCCCTCTCCCCTCACTCTCTCTCTCTCAAATAAATAAAATCATTAAAAAATATATGAATTTGACCAGTAAATTTTTAAGTTTTTGGAATCTGATTCCCTTCTGAAATGAAGAGGTGAAACTGAATTATGGAAAAATAAAATATGTAACTAAAAATTTATTTTAAGTAGTAATTTCAGAAAATTTTATTCAAAAAGGAACCTCAGTGACACCCAGCCAATTCCTTTATTTTTCCTAAGAGGCACGTTGAGACCTTGTGAATCCGGTATTTGGCTCAGCTTGCCAGCGAGTTAGTTGCAAATCCAGAACACGGAAGCCAGTTTCCTCTGACCTGGCGAAAGCATTCTCATTATAGCACAGTTTTCTACCTCCCATTTCCTGGTCCCTTAAACTTTTGCGGTAATTAAAACCAAATTACCTTATTTTAAATCTCCCCTTCACTCTATGCTTTCTCTCATCCTAAAGTCTAATCTTCTGGAAGTGGAAGGGCCAAGAAAAATTAGATGAAAAAAAAACATGGAAACTAACAAGTTGTAAATACCAGCAAAATAGGAAAGATGATTTCTTTTTTTATAAACTAAGAACTGTTTTCAACAGTTTTTCCCCTTTAATGTATAATTTTACATAAAGCATGAATTCATTACTTATGCTTCATGAATATTCTTAAATAAATATTACTTTGTCTATTTGTCACCTTTGTTTTACCCTTTGCTTATGCAGTGAAAATGATTGGGCTTAAACATTAATATATATTAGTGTGATTCCTATGTTATGATTATAAAAGTCATATGTACATAAATATATTTGTTATTTAGTTGAAATTTTATTTCTTTAAAAGCAAAATTACATAGGAAGGTGCTTTGGATTCTTAAATATTGAAGCATGAAACACTGATCCAAATAAGTCCCCAAATAGGACTATCATCTACAGATTTTTAGCAGCTCAAATATAGCAAAGTTTAAGTAAGATATTTAATTTACCAAAAACGTTAAAGGTAATTATAGTGAAAGAAGGTAAAATGTATGAAATAATCAAGCTATTCCAAAGAGAATACATAAATAGTTGCAGTTCTTTGAATTAGATAGATGGATAAAGCAATAATATACCTAGATTTTTGTTTTCTCTTAAAAATTTATTTACATCTGGTTCTAGCTCAAACTGTAGAAAATTCTCATTTTCTATTGATACATACAGTTATAGTAACTACTCAATTGTGTCCAATTATCAAAAACAAGGTTTAAGAATTCATTTCATATTTTCTTGGTAACCACTGGTTTTGTAACTTAATTATAATAAATAGGCACTTAGGGACCTTAATATTGAAATTTCACTATCCTCATATATATGCGTTAAATTGGTGTAAATGAATTCAGCAATTCTGTGATGAGTCTTTTGCTTATGTGTAAATGTCCTTTGATTCATATCAATAATAAAATCATTAAGGAATTTGGGATTCAAATCCCTGATCAGAAATGTGTACATTTCAGGACATTTGCACATGTGTAGGCCAAATATAATATCAATAGAAGTATAATATCAATATAAATATAATGTAAGTCTGACTCAATAATGTTTAATTATTATTTAAGTACAGTTTTTATTTTATGAATCTTCAGAATATAAAAATAATTGTTTCCATTCCCACTTAAATTAAGTTCTACTCTTTCCCTTTTTTTTGCCATCTCTTTTACAAAGATATTCTAAAATATAAGTGCACATGGATTGGTAAAGCTTGTAGAGAAGATAGCAGTTGCTTTTCAGTCATGATTATCTCATTCTATTATAATTGTTTGCAAAATATTTTTTAAAGATTTTTATTTATTTATTTGAGAGAGAGAGAGAGAGTGAGTGAGGGAGAACATGAGAGGGGAGAAGGTCAGAGGGAGAAGTATCTCCCCACTGACCAGTGTGCCCCATGTGGGAACTGATCCTGGGACTCCGGGATAATGACCTGAGCTGAAGGTAGTTGCTCAACCAACTGAGCCACCCAGGCGCCCTGCAAAATATTTTAATAAATGATATCTGATATATGCATATGCTCAACATATCTCCTTACCTTGAATCCAAGGCTAAATTAAAGTTCTAGTTCTTCTTGGATTGTATTGGAATTGAGGTTAGGATTATATTGCTTTTGATTTCTCTCTAATCTTGCATTACTTCTTCCCATGAGAACTCTAAAATTATCTCTCAAAGGGACAAAGAGGAGCAATGGGGAAAATATCTTATCCTTTATGACAGTAATCTCTCAGTCTGTGTTTTTTGAACTGTGGGTTACAGCCTGTTAATCAGTCCTGAAATCAATTTGGTGGGTCATGTCCAGGATCTGTATTAATAAAATTATGTAAGAAAAAAATACCAGAGTGCCTTAGAAATAATAGAGCCAAATATTTTTCTGTTAAACTTTTGTTTCACTGTGTGTGTGGGTGTGTGTGTGTGTACACTAGACGGTATAAAAACTGTGGATTAATTTAGGTGTTTTGATCAGAAAACTCTAGTCTAATCACAAAGTTATCGTGAACATCATATTCTGGCCACAACAAACACATTCATAAAAACATATTGGAGGGGCACCTGGGTGGCTCGGTGGGTTAAAGCCTCTGCCTTCGACTCAGGCCATGATCTCAGGGTCCTGGGATCGAGCCCCGCATCGGGCTCTCTGCTCAGCGGGGAGCCTGCTTCACCTTCTCTCTCTGCCTGCCTCTCTGCCTACTTGTGATCTCTCTCCTCTCTGTCAAATAAATAAATAAAATCTTAAAAAATTAAAAAAAAACATATTGGAATTTTCTTACAATGTTTTGTTCAAAGCAGGCCCCAACACACCATAAATAAAAATTAGGATACCCAGTCACTCCATCCTCACTGTCAGACAGCTTATAGGTAACCATGTGAAATTCCTGGCCCCAGTGAGGACACTGTGACTATGGAAACTACGTTGTGTGCTGAGCTGAGCAAACGCTATAGGGGAGAGGAGAGCACAGGTGTGATCCATCCACGGAATTCCTCATCTCAGGAACCCTCCAAGCACCTCTTAGTGCAGACTTTTAACACCACGTGTTCACCAAGTGGTTTTGTTTTTGTTTTTGTTTTTTCTTCCTGAGCTGAATCAGGCTTGTTCCATGAGTAAGAAGGCATATGGGAAAATTACATATTTTTTAAAAACAAATCCCCGCTCTTGTAAAACTTTGTCATTGTTCACTTGCTCTGTGTCTCCTAACAGTTATCCCTCAATACCATATATTCATTTCTAAGAAGCCTTTTGAACTAATTAGAAAACGGGGTGTGGCACTCGTCACAGTGTTGTCTTAAAAACAGGAATCACTGTGTTCATTCCATACAACTTTTGCTTAGAATACATATAATGTAGGGGCGCCTGGGTGGCTCAGTGGGTTAAAGCCTCTGCCTTCGGCTCAGGTCATGGTCTCGGGGTCCTGGGATCGAGCCCCGCATCGGGCTCTTTGCTTGGCGGGGAGCCTGCTTCCCCCTCTCTCTCTGCCTGCCTCTCTGCCTACTTGTGATCTCTCTCTCTCTGTCAAATAGAAATAAATCTTTAAAAAAAAAAATACATATAATGTATGTGTGTATATATATACATATATATATATATATTCACTTTTCCTTTTGTCATTAATACACTTTATCATCATTTTCTAACTTCCATTAGCTGCTGCAGAGGATAGGGATCATCTTTTAACTCACTTCTTAAAGCAGTTTGGACAGTTAAAAATGCTTGTAGTGAAATTCTATTAGGAAGAGAAAAATGACACCATTCTATCTCAAAATGATATATTTCATTTCCCCCAAATTATATTTTTTCTAAGTAGGATTTTATGGTACCTATATGTTCCTAAATGAGTTTTCTTCCAGACATTTGCACAAATGTGACCTGTAAAAGTGAATACATTGTCCTTTTGCCTTCTTGCTACCTCCCTCCAAAATCCTTGTTGTGTTCACCTCTTTGGAAGGCCAAAATAGTAATGCCTTTAAGTGTTTCTCCCCTGGGAGCTTTTTCCATTTCTTTCTGTGAAAGTCTAGAGAGACAAATGTCCCCTTAATGACTTGGCTGCCTATGCAGTCTCTGTCAGTGGCGTCCATGGCCTTCTCGGACGCAAAAACAGATCCCGTTACACTGCCCATCTTGAGAAATACCCCTTCTGCTGGGGTTTGGAATGCTTCTGGGGACAGTGCAGAGGCCAGTGGCCCTACATCCTTAGATGCACGTTTGACATTCATCACAGGCTGTATTTTCACTTGAGGATGGATCTTCGGTATTCTGTGAAACTGCTAAAATACATCTTCCTACTTATCCTCTATCCACACTAGACTCTCCCTTTCTGTCCCTACCTTTGTACCCCAACTTCTGCCTCCTGGTATGTCTGCCCCCCAAATCCCTGAGGCTCTCTGTCAACAGACATTTCTAAATCTACTTTCTCTCTTAATACTCTACCTATTCTGCTTTATGGTCTAGACCTGGAAAATAAATCTGGGACAATCTGGTAATGTACAGTGGGGTGTCCTTCTCAGGTATATTATTTTCATTCTTACAATATCTTTCGGGAGGTAGAACATTGGTAGAATTTTGAATAATCTGGTGGTACATGATAGAAGTTTTCATCAAAAACTGCCTTCGGTCTTTCATTTTTTCTTCATATAATGGATCCCACAAATATTTTTTCTGCAATTCTCAATTAATCCCATGTGAATGTCTACCTTTTTATCCTTTGCTTAAATCCAGGGTCCCTGTATATTTGTAAACTAATAGAATTATTCTCCTCTTACCTTGGGAGTGAGTGGGTAAAAACTTACCAATTTAGATGACTGACTAGTTTGGATTAAAACTTTTAAAAAAGTAAACAACCAGTTTGACTTAGTTCTTGTAATGAATCATGATACACAACTTTTATGCATTGCTTATTATAA
>CM052885.1:61680715-61777223 GCA_028534135.1 Potos flavus
ACCCAGGCGCCCCAATCTGTCAAACTATCGTGTTCATTAAAAGCAATCAAGTCAGTTAAAGGTGGGGGCATGCGATCTTTTTTTTTTTTTTTTTTAGTTTGCAGATGTACACCAGCATTGAAAATGAGCACTTGCCAATTGTGAATCTGACTTTATTCCAAAGCGTAGTGTATCATGTCAACTTCTTTCTTTTTTTTTCTTTCCTCACTGAACTGTTGGAGAGTGATACAGAATGGTGATTTCTCTTTCTTTCCTTCCTTCTTTTTTTTTTTAAATCTTCCTTTTTGTTTTCTTTATTAAACTGTTGAAGGCTGATAGACACTCTTGGTTGGCTGTCCACTTTGCTTTTCACTCCCCTGGGAAGGATAAGTCACCCGCGGAACAGAAAGAAGAATCAGAGCTGCCTGCTCTCAAGGAGTGTACCCTCAGGCACACAAAAGGGAGAAAGGGTGATTTTTTGAGCATGTTGTACTCCGTAAAGACCCGTGTGTTCTCTTGTCTCTGCACCAGGTACCATTTCTGTCAACACACTGCGCACGCCCTACACGGCGCCTGGCGAGAGCGAAATTCTGGACCTGGATGATGAGCTGTACCTGGGGGGCTTGCCAGAAAACAAGGCTGGCCTCGTCTTCCCCACCGAGGTGTGGACTGCTCTGCTCAACTACGGCTACGTGGGCTGCATTAGAGATTTGTTCATTGACGGCCAGAGCAAAGATATCCGGCAAATGGCTGAAATTCAAAGTACAGCTGGAGTGAAGCCCTCCTGCTCAAGGGAAACAGCAAAACCGTGCCTTAGCAACCCTTGTAAAAACAACGGCATGTGCAGGGATGGGTGGAACAGATATGTCTGTGATTGTTCCGGAACAGGCTACCTTGGCAGGTCCTGCGAGAGAGGTAAGATTCCAAAAACCAAGCAGCTGACTCCCCTGAGATGAAACAGTGTGTTAAATGTTGACCTCACACCTTAAACTGACCATGGGAGCATAATGCGTGCTCTGAGAGGTAAACGCCTGCAGACCAAGCTGCCTACTGAGTCCTACATGATTTTCAGAGGGGCTGATTCTGGCAAGACGGAGTTTGAAGTGTATTGCAGGAAGAAATATTTGAGTCTTTCGTATCCTCTAGAGTATGGGCTAAAGATGAATAACCAACAGCAATGACAGCGTCTTTTGCCCAGTTTTTAATTTCAGGACCCTAGAAAGTAAAGAAGCTGTGAATTAGAGATATTTATGGCATCCAGTGCTAATATCCATCAGAAAAAGAGCGTGTGAGGCCATTTCCCTAACACTGTGGAGTGAGACTTCAGTTAGCCTGTTCACTTCACTTTGGTCCGCTTCTCCGAGTTTGAAATTTAGAAAGTAAGGTGACTTTAAGTCATCTAATTTACACCGGCAGTTTCAGAAGTGCACCCTAATTTCAAAGACACTTACCTTTGCCTAGAACCTGCGTGATCACAGATTTACCTCTTCTGTATTTACCTCTATGGTATTAAGGCTCAGGTGTGTCTGCCGAGCTTCTGAGCAGCTCCCCCCCTTCTCTAGTAGGAAGCACGGCCACTTTTTTTTTTTTTAATTTCTTTTCCTCTCCCATTAGAAGGAGAAGAATAAGGATTAAAGGAAGAACGAAGTGAAGACAAACCACTGTTTGTCTGCAGACTAAAGGGGGAACAGCCAAGGAACAAAGTCTTCCCATCAACCCGAGTGTCAGAAAAATGCTTTAGTCACTACACCCATTGCCACCCATTTTCAACAATGGAACAGAAAAAGCAATCTGGAAAACTATTGATGAGTCATTCCATTGTCTTCTCATGTTTCAAATAATATCGCTGCATTAGACATTTAGCCTGAAAGCACCTGGCGTGTATTGTATAAACCATGTACATTTAGTTTTCTTTCCCCCTTTCCATCCTAAAATAGTTTTATTTTGTTTAAGTTCACACTTCCTAAAGAACAAAAACAGTGATTTTCTAGAATCCAAAGTTGAGATGTGACTTTGGTTCTTTGTCTTAATGAAGAGGTTCAGTTTATCAGTTCTATTATTAACAGTAACCAATCTAAAAATAATAATAAATAATTTAATAATCTAATAGTGATCTTAAATTACCAACCAAAATACTGTTACTGTTCTGCACTCTACAGTTAGATAGGTCAATAGATGGGTAAGTATTTTAATCACTTAGATTCATTCATTCTCCTAGTACCGAATTGCAATTCCTATCAGTTGTCTTTAGAGGTTAGCTATTTCTGTGTAGTTTCACTTTTAAGGTGTATATTCTCTGTGAATTCCCTCTTCTCATTTCCTCCTCTAATTTCAGTCTGTTTGTTTCAATAGTTTGGTCTTTAGAAACTGGCGAAAGGGCCCAACAACCACCACCAAAAAAGCAACGAAGTTTGTTAGACATAGTACAAGTTAGACATAATGGGAGATTCGCAGACCTGCATGATTTAAGCTGTTGTTTTCTTTTTAATCACTCAGAGAGCTGCCACTTTTACTGATGCCTCCTGCTTAAGTGAAGCTAGAAAAGGATATCACGAACTGTCACACAGATTACAAAATCCTTCAGTTAAATATGCGTGGTGTACCACCCTGTGGCAAGATCCCGCTACTACATATGGCAGAAATAAAAATAGGAATTGTCAAGCTTTCTGAGCCAGAATGAGGGAAAGGGAATATTTATATTTTGCAATAATTAGAAGGAGGGGTGGCAAGCATATGTAGATTTGCAAATGAGAATTTAATAGCAAGCTTCATCACTGGGATTCAGCATACATTTTTATCTGACAGGTGGCTAGAAATTTCTGCAGATTTCTTTGTCTCCAGGTTGGTTGTGTGTTGAGGAAAAAAATGGTCATTTTTGTGTGATTTTTGTTTCCAGACTACCCAGCGTATTGTTAGAAGTCTTTGTTTTTCAGAATTAATTTTCTTGCTCACATTATGGTATCTCCTGAGAACAGTGGTGATGTGGGATGCTTGTCATGCTCAGTACCACAGAATTTGGCTTCTGTCCAGTTCCTAGCTATGCCCTAGTTCAGTCAACATAGGATCGTGCCCAGCCCTTGGGGTTTCCAATTCAAAAGAAAGAGCTTTGACTGTGGTTCTTCTCCAGATACACTCTGATCACATAAGGCTGTTAATCACCTAAGAGTTGATTGATAACTTCAGAAATTAAACAAAAAAATAAAGGTATTAATAGTTTCTATCTTACTATTACTGAGCAATAATTGATAATTTATAAAGATTATTATTTATAGTAATTTAAAAAGTGTGTTCAAGTCCTTGGATAATGCAGCCTGAGGAATAATATTGCAGTCACATTACTATAGGAAATTTTTATTCTGCATTAAGTAAGCAAAGGAATTTATAAGAAAGAACAGAGTATTTGCTGAATTAGGCAACTAAGGAAAATAATATTTTATGTGCATCGATCCCATAAGGAAGAGTAATATAGAAATAATGTGCAATTGAATATAAATTAAATTCAGGATTTTCCCTCCCACTTTATTTTTAATAAAGCTGAGAATTTGTGGAGACTTGGCCGTGTAGAAATTATTCTTGGTTATGTGTATATGTTGTAATCAGAGGTTTGCTTTATACTTGTTTGTTAAAACTCTAACAGATGGAGGGACAGATGTCAGAGCAATATAATTTGGCTCCCTGTCTGATTTTCATCGTTGTGCACAATATGTGACTGCCTTTCGGCAAAACTGAGCACAGGTGTACACTTTAGACGGCAAGAAGGAATAACACAGAAAAGCAAATTTATCAAACTTAACGACAAGGGGGCAGGAGACAAAGCTGAAACTTTTTTCTCCCCCTCTGGGAAGTATTGTTTTGGAATTAGCCTTTTAAAGTACTCTTTTGTGTTCTAAGTGGTAAAATAATTTTACTAATGTGAAAGGATGCTGCCAAATAGCATAACCTTCAAATGTCAGAGTGTTGTTTACAATTTATTTGGCAACTCTAGACTCCAACTTGTGCATTTTCCATTTCTTGTCTAATTAAACATTAACTCTAATTATGAGGAATCATTTAGGTGTTCATTTGTCGTTTATCAGCAAGTTATTTTCACATTGAGAATTATTTAAAATGTACACAAGTTTTATTACTTTACTATGTTATTTCATTCCTGCAGTTTTTTGGAGAATGTTATAGGATAATGATTCTGATTATTTTCCTGCTTTGGATTATATTTCATACTATGTTTATGATCCATTGTCAGTCATCTTTATTTCTGGAAGGACGTTCCCCCTCCTTAGTTTTTAATCGAATTAAGCTGCATTTTATAGAAGATTATAAAATCATTTTTAAATGTGATTATTGAATAATAGACACTAGATTTATAGATTAAGTAAATAAAGGAAAATTAACAACATCTCAGTTCTTTTATCAATATGATGCCAAAGAACTGAGCAATTGATACTGACTTTTAAATGTCTATTCAGGTGTTTGTTGCTCTATGGATATGGACAATGATTGGCTCTAGTTTAGGCAAAGAAATAGTAAAGAACAAATTTCCTTTACTATTATACAAGAAACACATTTTTTCTGAGTTCACCATAGCTTTACAATCATGTTTTAATTATTTTTTAATTAATTAATTAATTTGTGATAGAGAGGAAGAGCATGGGCACAGGGTGTGGGTATGGGAGGAGCAGAGGGAGAGGGAGAGAAAGAGAACCTCAAGCAGACACCCTGCTGATCATGGAGCTTGATGTGGGGCTCAGTCTCACAACCCTGAGATCATGACCTGAGCCGAAATCAAGAGTCAGACACTTAACTGACTGAGCTACCCAGGTGCCCCTTAATTCTGTTTTGAGTAAAGCACTACTAGCTTTTCTTTTAGGAAACTTATCTAGTAAGAAAAATAGGTGGCTTAATATAGAACCACTATATTTTAAAAGAATCATGTTTTATTTTCTCAAAGTCAGGTCAGTGCCTAGCCACAGGACTGGTATTTTGATAAATGGACCTTTTTCCTAGTCTGTCGTCTATGGCACAGTATGTCCTTCAAAGTAGACTTTAGCAAATATTTTGTCCACATACTTTACCAAAATTAGATTCCATTTAACAATAAGCAGAGTAAATACTTAACTTCTTTAGTGAGCATTTATGTAAGCTTGATATCCAAACCGAAATAAGCTCTTTCATATATCTTCAGTATCAAAAGCAATCATTAATTCAGTTATGTACATACTGAGGCTCTTCTATGTGCCTGGCCCTTTTCAGGGCACTTAGCTGCTGCCAGAACAAAGTATAGGAGAGCCTAACCCCTGCCCGCCCTCAAGACACTTCTATTCTGAAGGGTGAAGCAGATAACAGTATATACACAAATAAGAAATGGTAATTGGGAAAAATAATGAGTAAGTCGATATGGAATAATTAGTGGAGGGATCAGTGGGGGGCTTGGAGCAGACCTCTTGAAGTCACATTTGACCAGAGACCTGAATGCCAAAGGAACCAGCCATGTAGGGATAGGGTTAAGCCTTTTAAGACAGAGGGATCCACAAGGGCAGGTACTTGAATGAGGGATGAAATCAGTGTGGCTGGAGTTTACTAAACAAGTAGTGGAGATGCTGAAGTTTTAGACCATTGAGAAGGGCTGGGGCCCGATCACAGAGAACCTTATAGGAAGAAAAGGAGTACAGCTTTTATCCTAACTGCAGTGGAAAACTATTGGTGGGAGGTGGGGAGACATAATTTAAGCAGTGTAGGGATATAGTCTGATTTACTTCTTTAAAAGTTTAGCTTGGCTGCTGTGGATAGAAAGAAAGAGTAGAAATGGGAAAACTGCTGAGGGAGCTAGGATAGTGCTCTAGGTGGGAGATTGGAGCAGAGTCAGAGACACTTTAGGGTAAGAAGCAACAAATTCAGAAAATGGATTGGAATTAGAGCCTACAAGACTTGTAGACTTGCACATAGTTGGGCTTCATAGAGAGTTTAAGAGAAAAATCGGAAAAGCTGAGTTCTGAACAATGGGATTATGCCATTTACTTAGAGAACATTGGTGAAGGAGCATGTGGAGTTTGTTCATTTGGAGGGTGCCTATAGTATTCAAATTGGAAATGTTAAGTGGGCGATGGATGAAAGAGCTTGGGAGAGAAGTCAGGCTATTAATAAATATTAGAGGGAGTTGACCAAAATCCCTTAAGTCAAGAGGTAGATGCAGGAGAACACCAAGAAAGGATACCTGGAAGGAACCTTCCATTCTTTATCAGTTCTGGGTACGCATTCAGTCCCATGATGACAACAACTAATGATTAAATATTTGACTCTCCTGCCTTTTTGAAAGACAGACTTGCAAAACCGCAACTCCAGAAAATAGTCCCAATAATAAGCAACTGTATCAGTAAAGCTAATCGTTGTGTCATGTAAATAGGCAAGATAATGAGAATTTCCAAGTATCCTTTAATTCCAGGTAGTTTTTCTTTTGTTAAACGGTATTCTGAGTTGTCAGAACCAATGAAAAGTGGAATTACTCATACTTGTTTTGCAGCGTTCCACCACCATATGGTGTTTAACATTAAAGGGTTCTATTTCTTAAAGCAGGCAGTTTGGGATCAACAGTTTCTGCTGTCCTCTTCTTTATGTGTTTAATTCAGTATTAAGCAACTTCTCTCTTATAGCAGTCCACTTTGGTTTGGTAGCACAAACTAAAACACACAAACTCTGCAGACCCAGCCCATGTTTATTCAGTATTACCAAAATACATAGCTATTGACTTTTTGGTGATAGCATCACATTTTCAGAACACCAGGGTAGTGCTTATAGAAGACAATTTCAGCAACCCCTTACCTGTACACAAAGCTTAAAATGAAGTTTCAGTTTGTTTCTTTGTAAAAATTAATTACCTTATTAAACAAAGTGACTCAGAAGAAGCATTACGTGTTGTTTAGAACTACTATCTTTTCTTCTCTTTTTGAACATCGCCTTTGGTAAAATGTTGACCTTATTCCTACACTTAAGTCATTTCTTTTTCTTTTTTTGATCCTATGAAGGCAGAAATTACGAAAGAAGATAATGATAGAAACTTCTTCTAGAATCATGGACTTTTAGGGTAGGCTAAGGCCTTAGAGATCCTCTGCTAGCACCTCCTCATTTCATTGATGAAAGACGTGGAGCCAAGGCAGATTTTGCTGAGCTATGGCCTACCCATATATAAACATGCATTAAGGGGCGCCTGGGTGGCTCAGTGGGTTAAGGCCTCTGCCTTCAGCTCAGGTCATGATCTCAGGGTCCTGGGATTGAGCCCCACATCGGGTTCTTTGCTCAGCAGGGAGCCTGCTTCTCCCTCTCTCTCTACCTGCCTCTCTGCCTACTTGTGATCTCTCCCTCTCTGTCAAATAAATAAATAAAATCTTAAAAAAAGTAAAAATAAAAATAAAAAAATAAACATGCATTAAGTAATTGCTGGTGCTTCATCCCAGGCTCCTACTGTGGCTACACACAAAAGAATGTGATCTCTGCCTTTGAGAAGGGAGACACATACATGCACAACGATAAACCAACATGATGAATGCTGTGGATAGAAAGGGCTATGCGATCAAAAAGGGGAGTAGCGCCATCTCTGTGCCTGTACGTTAGCAGAGACGTCACAGAAGTCCTTATCATGGTGACTTCTCTTCCCGGCTTAAAAAAAAAAAAAAAAAAAAAAAAATTGCTCATTTCTGAGGAAGATGAGTTGGGTTTGTAGTGTTGTGTTCTATTGGAAGCCATTAATAGGTCATGCTTTCCCTTTTCAAAGAATAAATTCTTACTAAACTGACCAAGATCTTTTATATTCATTTCCCATCTGTAGAGGCAACGGTTCTGAGTTACGATGGGAGTATGTTTATGAAAATCCAGCTCCCCGTGGTGATGCACACAGAGGCAGAGGACGTGTCCTTACGGTTCCGATCCCAGCGTGCATATGGCATTCTCATGGCAACTACCTCCAGAGACTCAGCAGACACCCTCCGCCTGGAGCTGGATGCAGGGCGTGTGAAACTGACGGTCAATCTAGGTAACCACTCACCTTCCCCCATAAAACTAATACTTTTCACTTTTTTGTTCAGTTTTGCCTGCAAACATGTATTGAGTAGCCTGTTTTGCCATGGAGAGCTAAAACACTTAATGGTCTCATTTTCATCATTTAAATTAATTTAGGTTTTGGGGGCATCTTTTTGATTGTTTCATTTTGTTGAACATGATTTACCATTTTGTGATTTCTACCACTGAGGATTCTTAAAAGGGAAGCCGTATGTATCAATGAGGTCAATTGAAAGTATAAATTGTTAGACTTGAAGAAGTCTCAAATAATTTCCATTGTTATATTTACTGGTATTCTGATTTTCTATAGAGGATACCCTTTCAGATGAATAAAAACCCATCTGCTTTTACTTCGATAACATCTGCACAAAATATCAAATTTCTACTCCATGATATAGATCAACAGTTACTTTTACTCTACTCCGTGGGCTTCTCCTTTGACTAGTCACCTTTGTGGTACCCCATCTTTTCTGTTTGGAAATACTGTGTGGTGATATTTTGCTATCAAACAGCAATCCACAACCCTTCAATGCCCAAAGACTGCGGCCCGTAGCAAACAGCCATGAGAACACTAAAACACAGGCTCTTCTACAGAGAAATAATGCTTTCCTGCTTCACTGTAGCATTAGGGGAGAGTCACTACAGTAAAACCTCAAAAAGCTGTATGAAATACGGGGGAAGGCCAGGCTGAATTAAGAAAGAGTCGGAATTGTAGACTTAAAAAAATATGCAGTTTTGTTTTCGATTACATTCCAAAACACAAATTGATAGCTAGGAAGGTTTCTTAAGGAAAGGTCTTACTAGGCTGATTTTAATGGGTGGATAAGAATTATCAGTAATTAGGATGTCCTTTCATGGAAGTTGTGCCATCAATGTACAGTGAAGTACTTGGATTCAGTTTTCTTCCTGAAGTTGATCTTTTACAAATTGTTTAATTTTTCACAGGCAATCTCTGTTCATCAAGAATTATAAATATTCTGCCCAATAAGTTTCATTACTATCATTAGCTCCAAGAGGAGTACAAATTAATGAGGTTTTACTGTATTTCCTGGAAGTGCTAAACACACACAAAAATAAATTAATGAAGAAAGAAAAATAAAATTTGAAACACAGTTTGACACAAAGAATAGCAAAATGTGATGAGGTGAGGCATTTGTGAAAACTCCACATACACTTTCAAATTGTGCTGGGCAGAATGGTAGCTCATAAAAGATAAAATTATTTCAGTGATAGCTTATTGCATACAATTACATTCGATTAATATTAGTTAAATAAAGTTAAATAATAAGGGTGTTTTTTAAAGATCACTGAAGAACCCACCGCAGTCATTTACTGTTCTGTTAGAGTTCCCTCTAGTGACAATGACAGGTTACTACAACAAATCAAAGGAAATTGCCTAATCTCAGTAAAGGGGCTACTAGCCAAAGTGGAAACACTCAGGGGAATTTTCTAACAGCAAAGCATTCTGTGGAAAGAGTTGTGTAGGTGCTGGTCCTTGGCTGTTTGCAACCACTTTTCTGATGCGGTTGACGACACATGACAAACTCAGCTATATGGAAACAGAATCTAGGTTTATGTTTTTCACGTTCCCCAAAGGCATTAAATACTACAACGAAAACCAACAAATATTTATCTATACATAAAATAAACATAAAGCATCCCACACAATCCTTTAAAGACATCCCTTATAATCACAGTCTGTGTTATTCAGATCAAACATTCTGTTCTTAGAGAATCTGTGTTTATAGAAGAAACAAGTGTAAGAAAAGGAAGATCAGTACCCATGTTAACCATGACACTTAGTACATAGAGATAACATTGTTAGCTCCTAAAAGAGGCATAGGCTCATGCGCTCTGAAGAATGACATTACTCCTTAGCTACTGGAGGCTTCTAAAAGAAAATACAGTTGTTTCTTTCTTCCTCCAATTAATACAAGGCATGGAATCCAGCCAGTCTCTGACTGTTAACGTTTTTGCCTAAGCCAGTGATAATAACAAAAATAAAATACATTAGGGTGAAATTAGAATAACTTCAACTTGCTCTCCATTTGATCACCACCATTCTCAAGAGTTCTGTTGGCCTTTGTGGGATATTAGACTCTGAAGGTCCAAGATGTCTGAGCCTAGTTGGGCTTGCACTGTACCCCATTGTGACGGAGCACTTTTTAATTATGCTGAAAACAATGATATGTTCTTTCACAGATGGGGAGAAAGTCGCAGCCAGTCTAAGCCAAGCATCTTTGACAGTTAACAACGCTTTCTTTCACTTAGATTTGTCACCATGTAGCTTTGTTTGAATTGGCCATTTAAAAAAAAAAAACCTATTGTTGTTTCCAATGTGAAGTTTTATAACAATGAATCTGGGTTCTAGAAGTATGTAAAGAATACATGATATGGAGTGGCCATATTTGCATGTGTCTGTCCCCGGAAGGGTGGACTGTGATTTTATTGGATGTCTGCAGCTATTACCTTGAAGGATAAATTTTCATTTTTCATCTATTCTTCCCCATCTAGATTGTATCAGGATTAACTGTAATTCCAGTAAGTGCCTATTCAAAATTTTTAAAATGTTATTCCTCCATTATGATGTAAGCTAGTCCAGAAAAAAATGAGAGCAAGACAAAGACGTTTATCAAACTCATGAATTCACTTTTGAAGTATACCAGTCCATCATCTGGGTTGTAAAAATTCATTTTGAAATCCACCAGCTGAAGACTTTCCTGCTGTTGTTCCTCTAAGTGGGAAAAGAGGTGACAAATATTTTAGAGCAGAAGATGCACACACCTCTATAGACCTTTGAACAAGGCAAGTAGCATTTGTATTTTGCCTGACCTTGGACTCCAGTAGCTCTCTTCATCACCAAATTAGGAAAAAAATACTGTGGGCTGTATTTCCTTCACTTTTTTTTTTTATCTCTCGACTCAAAATACAGGAAAAAATTTGAATTCCTTTTATTTTGAGAGCTACTATTAAATTCTAAATTCAACCAAAATTTTACTTAGAAAAATGTATTTTTCATTGTTATATGTATATATATAAAGAAAATTACTTGTCTAAGAGTTTTTCTTGTTCATTAGAGTATTTACATGATGAATTTTTACATCCTCATCACATTATCTGCAAAAATAATCAAAACCCTTCAAATCTGTGATATGCATGCCAAATGATGAATCAGAAAAGATGCATGGACTGAGTTTTATTTGACTATGGACTAGAGAACCTGAAAGGATATAAGGACTGTGATTTTATTTTGAGTCGTAGCATTACCTTAAGAATAAATTCATTTTATTTCTTTACATAAATGTTTAGGTTTTCTTCCTTTCCAGTTTTGCTGACCACATTAAGGAATTTCCTCCAATGATACCAACGTTGTTAGCTATGTAAATAAAATTGTTCTAACAAGATTCTAATCTCTCATTGTTATAGTCAATGAGAACAAACATTTTCTATATCCTTGGAAAATGCTGAATGTGAGTTGATGAAGTCTACTCCCAAACACTGGCTGTGTTTGCAAATAGCAATGGCATCCTCTGAGGAACAAAATGGTGGGCTTAAGCATACAAAACAAGAAGCTTTACTAATGAAATACATACTACTTTGAACACCATGTGTCTTATAACTCAGAGTCGTCTTCGAATATTTTAGTATTCATCTTAAAGTAACATAAATGTGAATCTTTCCAATCATATCAAAAAAAAGGTAACTGAATCATGACTTATGAAAAATTAAATTGATACACTATCATACAAGGCATTAAACATCATCTCAAACAGAACAGTTCCTGAAATAATCTCTCAAAACTCTCACACAGGTGGGATTTTTTAAGTTTACATCATCTCCTTTCAAACCCCATCCCATACTTCCTGAGAAGGAGCACAGTTTTTCTGAGTCTCACACCACAATCCAGTTTGCTTTCAGCTCTGGGGCACACATGTGGGCAAAGTGGCAATCACAAAATACTTTCCTGAAGCTAGATTTGTGCCTTAATGCAGTTATAGATGTTCTTGATACATCCTGAGTCTTAGAAAATAATGGGAGGAAAATATTCCCTTCTAGACTCCTGTTTTATGTACTCTTGTTTATTTATATTAAGCATATAATAAAGCATGAATGTTTAAATTTACTAACTGTAACTATATAAACTCTAGTATTTGGAATTCTAGTATGGGAGTTAATGAAATCAAGTGTGATGCTGTGTTTTCTAGCTATACAAGTGACTCTTTTTGAAATAGATATTGATAGTCTAATTACCCTCGTTAGACACTTCTCTTCAGTTGGCTTATATTATGAGATTCTAATATTAAGCAAATGCCTTAACTTGACAGCAGTCACTGAAAAGAACATTTGATGAGCAGGTAATGCTTTCATTTTCTTTTGCCTTTGTTTTATTTGGGGAATAGTGGGCAGATGTGGCAAGAACCCCAACTTCCATCAAGAATTCATGTTTTTACTCAAAGTTAGGAGAGGGAGGAATTTACATATCAAATAATGCAAATCTAACTTACAGTGATTAAATAAGCAGAAATTTCCACCATGAGTGCATTTCCTATTCCATAAAAATATGAATTGAAATATCTGTATCTCAGTATAACTTGTAGTTTGAGTGACTGATTTATTACATTTATCCCCTGTGAACTTTAAGTTTGTCTGAAACAGAAATGAATGTACATTTATTAAATTACAGCCATCTACCATTTATCACTGTCTCTAAAAATTATATCATATCTAAGATATCAACTGTATTATGAAATTAATATGACATACCTCAAGTGATATCTTTAAGAAAATTTCCACAGCAAATATACAAACTGTAACGTAAAAGATTATCTTAGGCTGGGAATTAAAACTAAACTCTAAATTATTAAGGTTGGATGGAAACATTTTTAAACTTCTCTATACTTACTCAGAATTGCTCTGCTGTGTCCTTTGGTGGCTCCATCCTTCATCCCCGACCTCCCCACCCCCAGGGTAGAGCAGATGTTACTTGATAAGGAAAAGTAAATATATATGGTACCAGACTACCCAGTCTTTGCCCTTGAAGAATAAGTAGTAGGTGAAGAGGAAAGAAGATCTAGCTGCATGTATTCAGACGTGTGGGAACATCAGAGATGGCAGGTGCGTTCCTTTTTCAGCCATTTCTGTTTGAGTAGTTTAGATGCAGCAACAGAGTCTTAGGTGGATAGGCTGGGGCACAGTCTTTTGTTTGGGTTCCTTGGAGAAAGGGCAGATTTGAATTCCAGAGAGCATCTCTGGCAGACTCTTTGTTGCTACCATTTTTCCTCTTCATAGGAAAAGCTGTCAAGCATCTTTAAATGGAAAGAGAGCTTGCTTTCATTTAAAAATCAAAAGCTTATTTTCATGTGTGGAGAGGGTACTTTTTAAAAAAAGCCATCTCTATGAATAGCGGTCATCTCAATGTCAAAATCTACGCTTTGGTCTTTCAGATTACAAACGGGATGTCTCAGCACACAGTCCCAGACCAATCCCAGCTCTCTGACATCCATTAGCTTATATCGTTGCTAAAATATGTTTGTTATCTGCAACTTGGAATTAAATTAAGGTCCGTTTGTGCAGATTCATGGCCTGAAAGGTGAGCATGGAAGTGTGTTATTTCCCACACTCCATCCTCCTCTATCCACAATAGAAATAAAGGAATAGTCAGATTTCTTGCACCTTCTCAATCGACTGCAATATTGAGAACAACAGTCTGCCATCATAAAATAATTGTGTATGGAAGTTGCTTAAGCAGCCACCATCTTTTAATGCATATCATTTCTTCTCTGGACGGTATTTCAAAAAGGTAGATGAGAAAGGACTCTAAAGTCACATTCTTCTAACATAAAGAGAAAAAAAAATATTTGAATTAATGAAAAAAGACAAGTTATAGACTATTTTACAAAAAATAATTATTGTAGAAGTTACTAACTAATCATTAACGAGTTATTATCGAGAAAATCCAAATCAGACTGAGTACTACTTTTCTGGCTGACACATGAATTATTTGCATGAAAAGGCATGTTTGACAGTCTCTTCCCTAGGTTCATATTAATGGACTTCATACATCTTTTAAAAGCTATAAAGATTGCAAAGGAAATCTTCTCATCCTTATGAAATTATCCCAAATTCATGATTAGTTGGATCTGTACTGGCCATTGTTCTTACTGTGTATTCTCTTTGTTTGCCTAAGTACATAGTCTACTATCTTGGTTAACTCTGAGGTAGACTTACCAAGACAGTCTCAATCTTAAATTTGGTGTCCAGTAGTTCCCTACAATACTTCCAAATTCATTAAGCTATGTGTTTCTCTGTAATTTTTTTTTGAAAACTTAGATTTGTACTGATACATTGCATATTTAAAAGATCTCAAATTTTATTTTCTCTCTTAAAAATTGTTAGTGCTATAATCCTTAACAGTTTAAATACATTGGACATTTAAAAACAAAATATGTTCCTATCAACTATAGATGAGTCCTATTTGCCCTGTAAATAACTAAATATGTAATGGATTCAGAGAGACCTTTGTGCTTATGTTTTTGTTAGTATTTCTTTGCTTCCTTTTATTTATTGTTTTATTGGTTTGTTTGTTTGGTTTTATCTTTTCAAATCAATGACATAATTACAGAATATTCTTCTTGCTCACAGGAAGGCTTGGGGCCACCTCTGCATCCACATAAAAATTGATTTTAATATAAACTCATGATCTCTGATGTTTGTTTTGCTTGTTGGCATTATTTTGGTTTCTTTATGCCTTGAATATGTGTCTCTTCTCCTGCCCACCTGATCTTTCTTCCTGCCAAGATGTACTCTTCCTCTCCACTTCCAATATTGTTTCCTCCTGTTCTGTTTCCTCTTGTTTTCTTACAAGAATAAAAATTCTCTGGGTTGACAAAGTATTTTAGTAGGCAGACACTCCAATGATTTTTGGCTTCTCATAGAAAATGGTTTATCTAGTGCAATGACAACAAAATTGCAGATCACATTAAAGTGGACAAAATGTCAAAGGTTGAAGTTCAGCTCCTTTTATTTGCAGTTCAGTGTCTAAAGTATCAGAGAGAAAGAAAATGTGAGGCCGAGTACTTAACCTCACTTTGCACTTGGACAGAGTGAAGAAACACTCTGTGTAGTATGCTATTGGAAAATGTACTGTGATGGATGTCTGGAGTGGATAATAAGATCTTTGTATTATCATTTTATTACCAGCATGAAAAGATCAACTGGATATTAGTTATTACCCATTTTTTTATGTAGTAAAAATGGAAAGCAATAAAAGAATGCAAAATGTCAAACAGTGGCACTTAAGCCATATTAGATTGCTTTGACCAGGCTGCTATTTGGCAGCCTCCTTAAAAAGATAGGAGGAAATTTCTGGGGGCTGGTTCTTGTTCACATGCAGCAAATGTTTGGTTCAGAGCGGCTGCCCGGTACCTAAAGAGCAGACAGCTGCGAAAGGAAATCTTCTAGCTCTAGCTCTATACGACAGTTGCCTGATTTGTAGAGTGTGTCAGGTGCTGCTTCTCATGATTGGTGCTCTTCATCTGCCTAGGACAGGAGCTGCCCAAGCAATAAAGGAAGATGACTATATAAATACAGAACATAGGAGTTTTGTTTGTTCTTTTAGTTACTGTCATTTTTGGGGTTTTTTTTTAAGCTGAAAGTAGATTGAAGGAAAAGAGAATAAAAGACAGTTTATATATGATTATTTTTAGCAAAAATCAAAGGGAAATAAAATATTGAGACCATAGATTTCTGATTTAAAAAAAAAAAGCGAAATAGCTAAAACAAAGGGAATTAGCACATGACAATGAATCTTTAGACTAAATATCAAAATTGGAATGAAATTTAAGGAATGCTCATTTGGATTACCCACATTTTAAATTTATAAGAATTAGAAAGAAGAACACAGTTTTTCCCTGCACATGTAAATGGCTACATAGATTGGGTAAATCTTAGTGGGAAGGCCTAAGAAGTAGAAGACACGGGTCCATTTTCATGAACAACTAATCTGTTCATTGCTTATATACAAATACAAAATGCTGCAGGATTTTAAAACACCACTCTTTTGTGCAGGGTAAGAATTCCTCTTGAAATCAGGCTCAATTATTAATTGATTGATTGAAGCATTTTCTTATTGCTGTTGCAAAAGACTCAAAGTGATGTAAAATTCCAGATTAGGGTGGACTGAATCCATCAAATTCTCTTTCATTGTTGAAACTTGGCATTATAACAATGGCCTAGGTAGATATTGTCAGAAAGGCCTACAAAGTTTCAGAAGAACGATTCTGACTTGATATTCCCTTGGTTTCTGTGAAAAGGAATTTTTTTTTATACAACCAAATATCACCAAACGTACAAGACCACAGTCTGTTGGTGAGATGTTTTTGTTTGTTGTGTTATTAGAAAGAGCTGGTTTCTAAATATCCACCACTTCCTCCATAGTTCTGAGTTTCTTTTTTCTTTTCCCTATGTTTATTTATTTATTGCTTTCAGTAGAGATGTAGCATCTCAATATTTATCATTGATCCAGAAAAATCAAGGATAGAAATGTGAATTATATATTTCTTTCCTTTAATAAGATTTTTTTTTTTTGCTTTTAGTTTATTTCATTATGAGATGCATGATTCAAATTTCATTGTTTTAAAGAAAACAATTATAAAATAATAATTTTCTGTATTTGGAGTATTTGGTCTTTTACTTGTACACCCTGATTCAGGTTCATAGAAAGTTAACTCCTAAAAAATCAAAAAGACTAAAAAGAAGTCTATAACTTCTATTTAAAACAGTCTACAATTTTTAGGACAGCCTTAATGTTCAGTGATGATCAAAAGCGCCATGCCATGGCACCCATTTTATTAGTATAGAGAAATACAGATTAGAAAATTTTTACAAGTTTTAGGGAAAGGAAAGGAAAAATAACATAAGACAAAAACAGGGAGACAAACCATAAGAGACTCTTAACTCTAGGAAACAAACTGACAGTTGCTGGAGGGGAGGGGAGTCGAAGGGTGAGGGGAGTAACTGGGTGATGGGCATTAAGGAGGGCATTTGATGTGATGAGCACTGGGTGTTGTATGCAACTGATGAACCACTTAATTCTATCTCTGAAACTAATAATATAGTATATGTTAATTAAATTGAATTTAAATTTAAAAAAAAATTTCTACAAGTTGTGTATTCCTAATTTTACTTAAAAGAAAGCCACTTACAATTTATACCCTCTCCATTGCTTATCTACCAGAGATTATGAAAACAAATAGCATGATCATGGATTTCAATTCCTCCTATGATCACTAGAAAGGAATTATGCATCTGCTGCCTGCTGAAATAGATGCATAATTTAAAAGATGATGCCTTTGTGTACTTCTCTATGGGTCAGATATGATTAATATAAGCATTCCAGCTTAGCTTCCATTTATAGGAGTATACATATTCTTAAACACCATGGTTTAAAACATAGAACGTGAATTTTTTTTAAGATCTTGGAGAACTTTGATGATTTTTAAAAGTTTTAGTCTTGAAAAATGTGTTTTTTAAATTTAATTATTTATATATTTATATATAATATACGTATAATTTATATATATAATATTATATGTATAATATATATATTTTACTATCTTATTGACAGTGTTTTCTGAGAGAATAGCTTAGCTATTTGAAGATGTTTGCATAATTTGAAAATGCTTATTGTCTTTTTAAAAATTGAACAAATTGCAAAAAAAAATAAATGTAAAAGATTTCATAGCCTAAGTTTCAAAGAAATGCTAGGATTCACATTTAGTAAGTTAGTTTCCCTAAAGATTATGGTATACTATATAAACACTCATCAAAACATAAAATATGCTATTTTACATTGATATCTATACACTCAATAATTTGATTTTAACCTAGAATTTTAGAATTTTTTATTACAACAAAAACTCATGAATTTAGTTCCCACTGACTCAAAAGTTATGTTTATTCAAATCTCCTTTAGACTGAATTATTTCACTGTATACAAAAAAATTTGTTAAGCCATTAGAAACTTTTACTAGATAATAAAAGTGTATTTCTAATCCACTTAAGAGAATGTACTTTTTAAAAAATTGAAAAAATATTAAAAATTAAAAAAATTTAAAAATTGAGGATAATTGACACACAATGTTACATTAGTTTCAGATATACAACATAGTGATTCAACAAATTTATACATTATGCTGTGCTCACCACAAGTATAGCTACATATGAATATTCATAAACACTCTATGCATACACACACACACACACACACACACACACACACACAACACGCCCTATCTTCTTTATCCATTCATCTATAAATGGACACTGGGTTGTTTCCATATCTTGGCTATTATAAATAATGCTGCAATAACATGTGGATGCATATATCTTTTCAAGTTAGTGTTTTTCTTTTCTTTGGGTAAATACCCAGTAGTGGAATTATTGGATCATATGGTAATTCTATTTTTAATTATTTGAAGAACCTCCATACTGTTTTCTATAATAGCTGCACGAATTTGCATTCCCACCAATAGTACGCAAGTATTCCTTTTTCTCCATATCTTCATCAACACTTGTTATTTCTTGTCTTTTTTATTTTAGTAAGAAAATGCTTTGAATGCCTGATAAGAATTTAAGTTTGCTCACTATCTTCTCTAGTCATTAAAAATAATCCCTGAAGACTGTTATTGGTCAATACTTTAGAATAATAATATTGATTCTATAACATTTTATGTTAATTATTATTATACCTCTGGGTTCATTTTTTTTTTAGTATTTAAGGAATAGACATATATTCAGGTTTTATTAGTTAATAAAGGTTTATTATAACAACACACTAAGAGTAGATACAGACAAGGAAATCATTCCAGTCACAACATGACAGGTTTCGTGGTGATTAGAATGGGATTCAAGAACTGAAGGATTAAAAAAAACAAAACAAAACAAAAAAAAACTGAAGGATTGTTCAATACACAGTGTAGCTCCAGTGGCCCAGGTATTTTGCCATACTTTCATCTGCTGTCCCTTAAGGCTCCCTTCTCAATGCTGTGCCATTATGATAACTTCATTATCCTCTGTCTTTCCTTTTGGTGTTCCTGCTACTCCTCTCCTCTGTACTGACTTGCTTCAGCTGGATTATAGCTTCTATTTATTCATGTCTTCTCCTTATTCATGGTATCTCATCTTCTGCCTCATGGTTTCTGTTGTCTGTCTTTTCCTGTTCATGTCCTTTGGCTTTTGCTTCTCCTTCACCGACTGTTAACTCTATATAGCTTATGTATTCCAACTCCCCCGGGAAGAGAATATAGTGGATTCATTATTTGTTGTTGTGCTGTTGAGCAGAACTTTCAAATAATGTCACTTCATAAGCTTCTGACCAGATTTTAGCCTGGGTGGTCGATGCCAACAGGTAATCCAATAAGCTGTCATCAGAGCAGGGACCCACATAATATATTCTCCTCAAAGGAATGCAGGAATAGCACGTCTTCCACACAAACATCTTTTCTCTTGGGTATCTGATTAAAAATGGTTTCTCTATACTTATAAGATACTCATGAGGATTAAAATTTCTTCAACATATAACTGGCTAACATATAGTGCATAAATTGAGTGGGGAAGGCTCTTAAAATTGGGGTGGGAGAGAATAAATGGGGCCATCAAAGGATTTGAAGATTGAAAACTTCAGATGTTTAGAGCTCTTATACATTTCTTTCACTTGTTACCAATGGGAGCAAAGGGTGAGATGGAGAAGAAGTGCATTATGAAAACAGCTTCCCCAAAGATAAAGTAAGAAATTCTAAGGGTATTTAAATTGCCTTTATTTTATTTGTACTTCATACTGGATTATTTGCTTGTTGTTATTTGTTCTTTGAATGCATCACTCATAAAGTTGTGAGAATTCTTTATCCTCCCATCACCCTTCCCAGGACATCAGTACATATATAGACTTGAAATATTTAGTGCAAAGTACTATTGATATAAATTAAATTTCAAAGTCAATTGCCTTTTTCTATAGATAATTATTATACTTAAAATTGCTTTGGAAATGTAGGATTTAGAGTAAGAATGATCAATTCTTTTTTAAAATTTGCATACAAATAATATAGCCAGCCTGTGAATATAGGCAATCATTAAACTGTCAGATAAATGGGGGGAAAAAAATCAACCCATTTTAGAAATCGAGAAATTTGCAGTATAAATTAATGTGTACTACTAAAAAATCCTAAGAATTCTGAAATGTCTTACATTTCAGTACGTACAAAGGAAATAGCTAATGTATGTGAAAATTAAAACTCAAATATTATAGAACTAATATACTATAATGGCATGACTTAAAATTGATTTTTCATGCATTATGAAGGTATCCAGGAAAAGAAAATAAAAAATAAATGATTTAATAAGTTATGCAAATTCCCTTAGAATACAGACATATTTACCTAATAATGTTGAAATAGGTGGACCAAAATGGAGGGTGGACCAAAATGGAGGTAGGACCTGATAATGACTTTCTGCCAAAGTATTATAAAGCAGAGCCAGGTCACTGAGCCAGTTGAAGAAAGATAAAATAGAGAGAAAACATATATGTACCAAAGTAAGTTCTATTCCAATTCATCAGTGATCTCACAGCAGTCAAATTAAAACTGATTGGAAGCATCTGTGAGCAAGATCTTGCGAAACAAACCAGATTGGAATAACCATGAATGAAAAGATACTTACAGATAGATGCATTGCTGTAAATTATCATTGACAGGAATCCACTATGTGAAAGCCTAACTGACGGGTAATCTCATCATAGGAATATTGACCAGGAACAATCACGCAGACATAACATTGCTTCTAGCAGTTGGGAGACCAGCTCCAAGGAACCTGCAAACACTATTTCCTCAGGTTGAGCAAGTTAACTTGACATAAGATTTAATTGCTAGTAACTGTTGCTATAGTTGAACAAGCACCTTTTTAGAACACTTCCAGGGCAGGAAGGCAGGCCATTCATTTCAGAAGACTTTGACACAAAGACACCTTCAAATAAAGGAGCAATCTCAATATTTTCCCCATTATTAAAATAAATGGTTGAATGAAGTCATAGCACTCAATAACTAAGTCATAGTACTTAATGACTACAAGTTAGCTTGATAAGTAAGCTAATGACAATAAAAGAAAACAGTCAAGTTAACACTATCTGTTACTGCATTATTAAAATTCACAGTAAAGAAGGATTTTGTAAGTCCTCATATCATTGCTTGGGAAGAAACATATATTATTATTCCAATTTTTATATGATGGATGGATGAATTATCATGTGTTACTTGTCCACAGCTTCCTTTGATGCAGTCATTGAGGAAAGAAAAAAAAGACCAAAACAAATGAGATGGCCATAGTTCAACATTTCTAAAGACGAAATATTTCTTATCACATTCCTTAGAATGTGTTTTATTAAAAAAATCTTTCATAATATTTAAGACAAATACTGAAAAATAGGCTTTCAAGTATCATAATGGCTTCCCAGGGATAAGAAAGGAAGAGGACAAATAAATTAACAAAGCCAGGAACTGAGATTTATTTACTTCTTCCGCTGTGCTTTTTATTTTTGGAGAAAATTTGTTCAAGAATACCCCAAAAATAGTTAAGGAGAGCTAAATTTTATAAATTCAATCTTAAAATATTCTAATGCATTTATATTAACAAGATATGGAAAATAAAACATAGGTAAAGCCATCTTTGCTTGTATTATGCAAAAATATGCATTCTTCTTGGCCTTCTCATAAAAAAAAATTCTATAACTTTTAGAATAGAGTACTCAGATAAAGAATGATGTATTTAATTGAATAATTTCTGTGTTTTATACTCTAATCTCATGGCTTTTTAGTACTTTATCAAATATTTGTAAATTTCTGAATGCTCAATATCTGTATGCTTTTTCATTTTTTCATTCAGACAGCTTGACATTTGTAAGTATTGCATAAGGCGTGTTAAATAAGTATCACTGTAAATCAATATAATCTTTTTCTTTTCATGTTACACCAATGCTGAATACATTTTCCATTTATAATGCTTATTTAAAAGCACATTAACTATTTAGTACTTAATTATACCTGCAAGCTATCCTATTATGTGATAAGCATTTCTTGGAAATGACCTTTTTTCCTTAAAATAAAGTCACAGTCCAAATTTTTTCTTTCAGCATATTAGTTTATTTTATTACTCTTCTTCCTAAACTTGCTAGTCGAGCTAGATTAGATTTAAAGACAGTTATTTTAAAACATTCTTTGAACAGTTTATCAGTATATTTATATAATTTGTGTTCATTTTTACTGTGTTGTAAATATAATTATATTCTTAAAAGGTAATTTGTATTTCTTAAAGTGTATGTTTTTCACATTGAAAATTATTTACATCAGAGATACTTATCCTGGTCTGTCATAAATGGGTACAGTCAATGTCAATGCTAAAGAGGCCAAATGTTTCTTAGTAGATGATTTAAACCTTGTTGATTCATTTCCCTAGAGCTATGATATTAAGCCAGATATGGAGCAGGAGGTGAGGCAGCTACATATACTAAAGTTTATTTTGTGGATAATAGAATAGGGTTGGTATGAGTTAGGAAAATGGCAAAGGAGTCTCTGCAGGGTGTTTCCAGCAGCTCTCCAAAGTCAGATCTTTTTGCAGACAATGCCACTGTTTTCTTATAAATCATTCATTAATTCTTGAATCCCCCAATTCCTAAATCAACTATTTTCTTTGCATTTGGAAATTATTGGCGGCTAGCCTTAGGCTATTTTGTTCTCCTAGGCTCTACACCATATTAAATTTATTTTCAAGGGAACCGAGCAAAAAAGCTATCCAAATAATTAGCCAGATACTTGAGTCACCCAAGCTCTCCAGCTGTATGACTTACCATATTCTGTGCTGCTAAATATGAAAACAAAGCAATGAAGCTTTTTATTTCCTGGTACTTCTTAGTGAATGTAAACATTAAAGGTTAATGGAGTTATTTTTTCTATAACTGTTTGGCTTAATTCAATATCAAGAGATATTTCCTCTACCATACACAGACACACACACGCGCACATACACACAATATCCAACAAACTCTAAACAGATACACCCTTTCAGTAAATAGTTAGTGAATGGCTATTATGTTCAAGACACTGAGCTATAGATCTATGATATTTTCTTTGAAATTTGAACACACTGAAGGGGAGATATAATGATAATATAATAGTGAAAATTATATTATTATTATAACTGAGGGCTTACTGTGTACTAGGCATTACTTTAAATTATTCAAATGAATTAAATCTATTTGTGTTGTGAAGTATCTCCATTACTAACTTATTTTACAGATATAAATACTGAGGCCCAGAGAACTTAAATAGATTACCCAAGTTCACACAGCTAGTAACTTATGGAACTAGGATAAAACCAAACCTGTGAGTCCAGAACACACGCACCAGACCAAGATACAGAGTTCGAGCACTTTTAAAACCACAAGGGCAGATTTAAATAACAATCTAACTCAAACAAATACAATGTAATTAATTAGCATGTTACTATTTTATTTTTCCAGAGAAATCAGTTTATAAAATGCCTTTCTGCTGTTCATATTCATTTTTGAAAAACTAACATCTGAAAGCTGAATGTCTGACATTCTATGATTTACTCAAGTATTTTTTTAATTAAGGAAGGGTATTTTTAATATTTTAGTATAAAGAAACGTGTCTATCCTTAGGACTCTATACACATCACCTTGCTTGTACAGAAAAGGCAAGTAGCTCTCGTCATAACAATATTCCGAATAGTTGTCAAGGACATATCCTCACCTAAATTGAGATGTTGAGGAGAGGTGGAGAAGAGGGAGGAGTTCAGTGGCTTGGCAAGGAGCTCCTCTTCATGACTGTTAGGATAATTATTCGTCTGTCACCAAGCCCAGGGCACCAGACTGATGGGCACCAGACTTGGCCAGTAAGACAGCTCTGAGACAGCTTCTCTGATACCCCAGAGGCCTTGCCATTAAGTGCAGACCGTATGGGGAAGGTGACCCAGCTGTGCCTCTTAAGTGAATAAATGAAGTGTTTTGCTTCCAGCCTTGTCGGCACATTTCTGAATACAGAGCTAAATGAAACTTTAAAAATAAATAAGCACAAGACTTAATTCTTCTAATCAGGGCTGGCTTCAACAGCGTGCAGTTTGCGTAGCTGCCCATGGCCCTGTACTTAGAATGACCTGTGCTTGAATTCAAGGTCTGCTGTAACTGTCCGAAAATTCTTCATTCTGAACAGCAGCCCCACATTTTCAATTTGTACTGGGCTTGCAAGTTATTTTGTTGGTCTTTCCCCTAATAATGTTAGTGAATAGCAGAAGAAGAATTTGGAAGTATAATTTTCACGTGTCTAATTTTAATTTATAATTAAATTCCTTAACTGATTCATATGAGAAATAAAAACAAAAGAATTTTGCTCCCAACCCAATATCTAGGCATGGAGAAAGATAATATAGAAACATTTAATGAGGAGTTACTCCTTCTCCCCTCCCTCTTCTCCTCCCCCTCCTCCTCCTTCTTCTTTCTTTTTTAAAGCTGAAGTTAGATCATTTTTTAAGTAATTATTTTAAAACCAGAAAAAAGGCAAAATCAAATAGCAGACTGAAGGTGTCATCATTAAGACCTGAGAAACATATCCTCCTGTCATTTACAGGTAAGAGGGCTGCTCCCAAGAGCCCTGACTCAGGCATCAAGCATCATGGCTCTAGCTTCTGTTTCTCTTGCTTTTCTCTCTTCCCATTATTGTCATAATGACAAGCCTTGTTTCCAGCTTCCCACAGAGTCCTGCCTCCCACCAGCAGTTACCATCCTCAAATAAAAACTGCCAAATAAAACTTGTTAGTATCCGGAAATGTGGATATATGTAGACACCTAATTTTATACACACACACAGATATCATGCATTTTAATAAAGGCTGCTATTCTAAATTTTTAGAACCAGGAAAGGTAACTAAATTTTAGAAGTGGAGGGGCCTTCAGGCGGCTGGCTGGCTCAGTTGGGAGAGCATGTGACTCTAGATCTTGGGGTTTGTGAGTTTAAACCCCATGTTGGGCATAGAGTTTACTTTTAAAAAACAAAGCAGCAGAGGGGCTTTGCAATGGGCTTCTGCCACTTAAAGCCTTTTTAAATTGCTTTCAGCTTTTGTTATGTTGTTTTACTGACAAGAAGATTCAGACCAGGAGCAATGAAAGGGAGACTCAATGAGCATAATTTATGTTATGCTAGATTTAATGGCAACATTGTATCTAAAACTCATGTCCCCTGACTCTTAAGTTCTTGAATATATTTCCATTAGTTATTTCTTTAATACTCCGTGTAAAAGTCTATGACATAAGGGGATTTAAAATTGTCTATTTATTTATGTGTATTTTAGAGGGGCTTGAAAACTACAGCACGCAGGGGGCTGCCTCTTTTAACACATAATTTTATTGAAACAAAGTCACACCCATTTGTTTACATATAGCCTACGGCTGCTTTCTCATAGTACAATGGCAGTGTTGAGTAAATGTAGTGGTAACCACATCTTCCAAAGCCAAATACGTTTACTCTCTGACCCGTTATGGAAAAAAAGTGTCTTGACCCCTGATGTATTTGAAGATAAGCATCTTGAGAATCTAAGTTGGGACATACACATGCTGAGATCAGTGTTTGGCATAAAATGCTTTTTAAACTAAAATAATAGGATATGGGTGCCACATGATCCAGAACAAATAAGAGTAGTTTAACAGGATAAACAACAGATACAATATGGACTATTCAGTTTTTAAATTTCATAGTTCTAAGATGCTATGGTGCTGTGGCTTTTAATTCAGTTACTGGGTGCTAAAGGCCGTTTAATGATCTAAAGAACAACTGAACACTCATGTATAAATATATAAGCAGTTTGTATGTGTAAGGCAATGCAAGATTTTTTTTTTTTTAATAACAGCTATGAAAACTTTAAGATCCGCTTTCACATAATGCCCACCTTCAGCTGTGGTTAAAAAATACAACTGTTTTTAATAAAATGGAGGTAGTAGATGAATCATTTCCAGAAGGCAAACTAAGTGGATTCCTACCTGCCTATCATCTATGCACATTGCTAGGTTATGGCTTTGCAGAAGCACCCAACAAAATCCCCGTGCTCAATAAATGGCTTTACTGAGTGAGCAGATTAACCATTCAAATAACAAGATAAAGTTAAAAAATAGAAATTATTTACATCTGATGTTCAAGGCAACATGAAGGAAGTCCAGAACCAACTGGTTTGAACTATACTAAGAAACAGGGTGGCTGATACAGATGGTCCATTTATGTAGCTAGCTTCTTAAAAATAGGCCACTAGAATGAAATAATGACATGAAGGGTATATAGGAATCTCAGCTTTGTGGCCCACACATCCAAGTGCTTTAAAAATCAAAGTATAACTGGTATGGGTATGCTTTTCTCCAGCCATATCCATCTTTTAGCTCCAGAGACAGCTATCATTTTCCTCTACTAAACATCTTTGATCACATTGCTTCATAGATTCCTTAGCTTTGTCTCATTTTTCCTCTATTCTTCATTATTTTTCCCCCATGTTCAAAAACTAGTATAAGTAGTTTCACAAAACATTTTCACACAAGACTATCTTCCAGAAAGGATCTAAAGTTAGTATTATGTGCGTTTTATTATGTGTATTTTGGTTCAAAAAATATACATCAAAAATATGAAAATTAAAAAAATATGAAAATTAATTTAAAATACACTTGCAGACAAACCTGATATTGGTCAATAAAGGCTCATTTAATCTTGTTGGAGATATAGACTAACCTCCCATGGAACTACCTGTAAAAAGGGAGAGTTGTATTAATTATGTTTATATCTCTTAGAAGCTATTCTTTTCTTCATTAAATAAATTATTGATTCATGCCCCAATATTTTAAAAAATTCATTGTGGAGAAAAGTCAATATGCAAAAAAAAAAAAAAAAAAAGGAAGGAAGAAAGAAAAAGTTAAAGGAAGGAAAATAATCTAGTTGATCAAATTAAACACAAATCCTAAATCTTGGTTTCCTTATGGCTGGAAAAAAGGAAAGGCAATCTATTCCTTAACTCACATGACCTAGGAGGAAATGGCCTACAAAAACTTCAGAAGAAAGCCTATAAATTTAGACTTTGTAGGGCATCTGGGTGGCTCAGTGGGTTAAAGCCTCTGCCTTCAGCTCAGGTCATGATCTCAGGGTCCTGGGATCGAGCCCCACATCGGGCTCTCTGCTCAGCAGGGAGCCTGCTTCCCCCTCTCTCTCTGCCTGCCTCTCTGCCTACTTGTGATCTCTCTCTCTCTCTCTGTCAGATGAATAGATAAAATCTTTGAAAAAAAATTGGACTTTGCAGTTAAGGATGTGTTGAGAACTCATGCAAGAGGATAATGCACATAGACTAACAAGAGAGCTCTGAACCTTGAAATACATAATCAATAATGTTCTGGAAGAATAAGTTTGTTTGTTTTTTAATTCATAAGTGACATCTTTTTTTTTTAATCAAATCTGTTTTTAAAAGCAAATAGTTACTTGTACAGGATTTTAAAAAGCCTTTCTGGTGTTTTCTGATAAAATCATCCTTTTCATCCCTAAAAGGAGAAATGAACCAGCTAGAAGATTCTGTAGAGTCCAGGTGTTCTAGGTGGTGCCTCAGGGACCAGGTTAGCTTGCTTTTTAAGTAGCAGGGGCAAGTCCCACTTTACGTCATTTTTATGTTCTTTATGCACGATTACAGGTAGAAAAAAATAATTCCACTGATTTAAAAATAATAAGAAAATCACTGCCCCAGTTTAGCTTCTGGGTTTTCACATTGTACAACTATATTTGTTCTGAGTCAGGCAAGCTTAGAGAGATACTGGGTCAGAGTCTCCAACACTGCCCAGCCCTGATCTGATTCTTTAAACAGAGAAGAAAATAATTTACCATAGTTAAAAGAAAGAGTTTCTTAAAGATCACTATTTCACCACATAACCTTCTGATCTGTGGTTTCGTTTCCTAAGTGAACTTGTCCATTAAGCAAGGGCATATCCTGGTACATAATGGTGTATTTCCTGCCTCTGACTGACCATTTCCTGATTATTTGGTGCTAAATTCTGAGTGATACCAAGACGACAAAAACAGTTCTTAAAATTTGACTACACAAATTAATAAACACATTTCCTAGCATATATCAATATTATCCTATTGGTTTCAGTTGAGCTTAGTAATTCTGGTTCTAGAATAACTCGGTGAAGTTCTCTCTGTCTTCTGCCTACCCATGTCAAAATAAAAATGATGAAATTGCCAATGATAATAATTAAATCTCATGAATTTAGAGAGCTTCACTATAATAATGTACTCTTTCTTGTTTCCACGAGGTTGGAAATGGTGCAAGGCTAGCTCTCTTTCTTCCAAGAATGACAAAAATTTTAAGTTGGCTTACAGGAGAGTATTTTTGTTATGTTCTTACCAAGCATCCTTATTTTACAGATGAAATATGAGGAACAGAAAAGATAAATGACTTACTTAAGGTGACATAATTGGTTGATGGCAGACCTAGGGAAAAAATCCAGTCTTCTCCACCATCCCCTCCTATAGTGAAAATGTAACTAGCAAATGTGGTTACTTATCTGGTCAAAAACAGCTATCATCTTTTGTCAAGTGTATGTCCTAGTGGTTAAATCAAGGCTCTATAGTAGTAGATTTCAAAGAAGGATTTGTTTGACTAACTACTGACTCCACCCCTTACTCCCACTCACACCCCTTCCTCTCTGTCCTATACCTCAAGTTGGGGTTATCTTCAACCCTTCTTATGAGTAAAATTGTAAAGATACTTGAACTTCTTACATAGGTAGGTTATAAAAGGACAATCAAGTTGAACTAGATTGAGGAAAACTGAAATGTTTATTGTGTCTACTTCCATCTGTAACAAATGACTTTAAATTATTTAAATGAATGTAAATTAATGATTTTTAGCTACAGAGTCACCAGAAAACCTAGTGAATACCACCAACTAGAAAACACTTAAACCATAGTTAAGCCCTGTTAAATACTGTTTGGAAGCAGTATTTATTATTGCTTGACTTTCATCCTAGATGCAGAACAAATCACAGTCATGGACCAAATCGTAGAGTCAGACCTTGGTGTTCTTCAAGAAGTTTAGTATAGTTCAGCATAATATAATGGCAGAATAATTTAAAGGAAGTTCACTATACTGCCAGTTTGGGGAACTGGACTTTTTATTTAAATAGCAGAACATCATCTAATTGCTTCGGACCTTCGGACCTTTGTAGGTGGCTCCGTGGGCTGCTCTTCCTCCCACGTCCCTTCTAGTTCTAAAACTCTTTAACATAGCATTATCTATAGAGCTGACTTGTGATTCAGGCTGGTTAAATATTAGCTGTTGTCATTCAGCCACATTGTACCTTTCTTTTACTGTCTGCAGGTCATTTTGGGGCCTGTGGAAAGGACACTAGAAGGGGCTTGGAAGACCTCAAGATCTCAGTCATTTTTTTTTTTTAAGATTTTATTTTTTTATTTATTTAACAGAAAGAGATCCCAAGTAGGCAGAGAGGCAGGCAGAGAGAGAGAGAGGAGGAAGCAGGCTCCCTGCTGAGCAGAGAGCCCGATGTGGGGCTCGATCCCAGGACCCTGAGATCATGACCTGAGCCAAAGGCAGAGGCTTAACCCACTGAGCCACCTAGGTGCCCCAAGATCTCAGTCTTAATTCCATTCCTTACTGACTCTGAGTCTTATAATAATACACTTAACTTTTCTAAATCTTCTTTCTTAACTAAAATATGGGGAAAAAATCTCTATGACTTAAATAATAGGTTACAATAAGAATCAAGTTTAAATTACAAACAAATTTTAACTCCCTTCAAAACATAAGGAATGATTATCTTTAAAATAGTAACAATGCTATTAGCTTTCTTTAAAGTCTTTAAAATATTGCTTACTAAGTCTGCTTGGACTCCTATAACAAAATGCCACGGATTGTGTGACTTGAATGGCAAATATTTATTTCTCATAGTTCTGGACTCTTAAGTCCAAGGTCACTGTTGGCAGGCTTGGCTCTTGGTGAGAGCTCTCTTCGTGGCTTGCAGATGGCCACCTTCTTTCTTTGTCCTTCCATGATGGAGAGAAAGAGCTCTGATATCTCTTCTTACAAGATAATCAATCCTGTCCTGGGGCTCTACCCTCATGACCTCATCTAAACATAATTACCTCTCAAAGGCCCCACCTCCTTCCTAACACCATCACAGGAGAGATTAGGGCTTCAACAAATGAACATTCAGCCCCTAACACTCATATTAATGCTGGGAGAAAGATGTTACTGCCAATATTTTGATATCCTCAAAAGAAGAGAAAATCTCAAAAGGAATTCAGATCATCGATGGCTGTAGTGACTATAATTTTGCCATTAAAATTTTTACAAGAGGACAAGTGACTCTCAAACTGAAAATTAAAACAGTTAAGCCATCTTTCTTTCCCAACTCCACAGGTTTTAGATGTGGGAATGTGAGACTTCTAAGGCATTACGGAGATCATCTACACCATATCCTCCCTTTCATAAATAGGGTTGTTGAGACCACCAGAAGCTGAATGTTTTAACAAATTGCTGATTATGGAGGGGGGGGCTGAGTGGCTCAGTTGGTTACATGTCTGCCTTCAACTCAGGTCATGATCCCAGAGTCCTGGGATCGAGTCCCTCATTGGGCTCCCTGCTCGGCAGGGAGTCTTTTTTTCCCTCTGCCATGCTCGTGCTCCCTCTCTCTCAAATAAATAAATAAAATCTTTTTTTAAAAATTGCTAATTATGTTGATTAGGTCCCAAAATGATGGCCCTTCTTCTATATCATGGCTTTAGTACCTTTAGAGGAATGATGTACTGTTTAGAGATTTCCATCTACCATGACTTATGCAGAGGGTGTGTAAGATTTCCTAACATTGTGATCATTCTGTAGACCAAGCTAGAAGTCATAACAAAGAGCAGCTTTCCTTCATTTAGATGTAGGGCAACTGAAAAGTTTGTTTCTAGCCAAAGGTCATATAGCTGGGAGGCAGGCTCGTGCAGGGGAAAGCATGCAGGCTTTGAGTCCCTTAAACCTAGGATAGAACACTTTTCTATCACATTTTAGCTGTGTGACCTTGAGGTAAGAAGTTTTAGCTTCCTAAAAAAAAAAAAAAAAAAAAAGAAGTTTTGGCTTCCTATGCCTTCAATTCCATAGCTGCAAAATGATAACAATGTAAAGATGAAATAAGTTAACAGATAAAATGCCTGGCACATAATAAATATTTACCAGCCCCCAACTTCTTTCTTAGTAGCAAATCGAGGGCCACCAACCACAATTCTTAACTCCTTTTCCACTGCACTATCCATTACACTTCAAGTTGTATAGATAGCACTGTTTTGAACTGAGAATATTAAGTGCATTTTTAAAAACCTTATCTTCTAAAATCAATCTCTTCACATTTTCAATAATGCAAGAAAGGAGCTTTAAGTTGGCCCACAGAGATTTTTATGAACCAAAGGGTTATTTTTAATTGGATTTTGTGCCTGTTGTTATGGAAATAGTTGTTTTATAGATTAAGCGTTATAACTTGAGAGCAAGATCAAGCCCAGAATGGGGTATAATGATGATATCACCCCTAAGCTTCTTTTTCTTGACAAAACACTTTTAAAATTAAGAGAACAGGAGTGAAGCCGCTTCAAAAGCACATATTTCTAAGAGAAAAAGTCTTCCCTATAAAAATAGCTTTAACATGATATATTCTCTTTTCAAAGATCAAAACTAAGAATGACCCTTGCTGCCAGTAGGATGCTAAGATTCTGCAGAGTTATTAAGCGCTGCTTTCTTCGCTGTTGAAACTAGAAAGAGTTCCTTTGATCGTGGAACTTGCTTTCAAGGTTTGGTCTCAAAGCTTTTTTTTTTTTTTTTTTTTTCCGCTGTTGCTGAACTAAGAGGCTTCTTCCTCTAGTTATTTAGTGATCAATCTCTTAAAACTGTTCTGTCTAGACTCATTTTTATTCATGTATCCGGATGTGTAATTTAACTTTTCTAAAGAAACAAAAAGAGATTATCTCTAGTCTTAATGATGGTTTCTTTTAAAGACATGAAGCAGTTCCTCCCGCAAAATTTAGCTTATCTCACTCGTTTGTTTTAAGCCTCAGAGAAACCCCAACCAAGGAAGGCAGAACTTGTACCTGTTACATCCTAAGAGAGAACTCAGGATAGCCAGCAGTACCAAAAGCAAACAATGATCTGTTGTTGGATAGACTACCGAGGTTGTTCTACTTGGTTCTAGTACTTTTTTCTTTGATTTTCTTTGATTTTCTTTGATTTTCTTTGATTTTCTTTGATTTCCTTTCCTTTCCTTTCCTTTCCTTTTCCTTTTCCTTTTCCTTTTCCTTTTCCTTTTCCTTTTCCTTTTTTTTTCTCTTTCTCCTTCTTCTTGGCCTTTTCTATGTCCTCCTATGAGTCTTGGACATTGATTGGTTTTGCTGGTAGAATTTGGTTGAAGAAATTATGAACCCAAGCCTGATCCTGAATCAGCTGAAAGTCATGAAACTCAATGATGTCATGTCCTCCATTACTTTAGCATACCAACACATTTCAGTACTTGGAAAATGGGGGATGGAATCCATCCCCAAATGATGTATCTTTAAAAACTTTTCATTACTTTTTCTCAGTGAATCATAGTGTCAGATTAGTGGAAATAGTTTTTTTTAATTAAAAAACTTCCAGGCGTATTAAAGTTTTTTTTCCTTGCTTTGTTTTTAAGTGGAAGAGGGATGTTTGTCTACCTTTGTCATTTCAGTGATTTCCACAAAACAACTTTCTGAAATGATTTGTCTATTCTAAGCCAATGTAAATCCATTTGTAATGCATTTGTATGGATTTGCATAGATTCACTGGCAGCTTCTTTTCCAAGGTGGTACATTTCTTGCATTTTTTTTTTTTTTTTTTTGGGTCCTCAGTTAGGAATCCCTGCCCTCTAGTGCTATCCAAACTCACTTTTCCTTCTTCCTTCCCACCCAACACTTGGACCTTTATTGGCTGTGACTTTTTTTCTCATTTCCTACAAATCAATACTTTTATCTAAACCCACTCCACTAAGTTCTTAGACACAACATTCCATAAACCTAAGAATTTGGGGAACATCGGACGTATATGATATGAGAGTGAAGAGCAGCCATCACACAGCTCGGTGCCGTCTCCTCACCAGAATCTAATCAGCTGGTTGCTCCAGCTGAAGATGCTTAGCTAATTATTTATGATCCGCTCTCTCCCTGAAGTCAGAGGCTACAACACTGCTATCAGCTTCATTAGTAAGAAAGCCATAACTGCAAAGATCAGAGAATTCCTTGGGAAAAACAACAACAACAACAACAAGCAAGTGTGTGTAAATTTGGGAAGATTCCCAATGCTATATTGACTGTGCCTATTTATGACAACAAGGTTCATTCACTTGTCTGATCAGTGTATAATGTTAAAGATTCTTCTTAAAGTGTCACACCTGAATGTCTGTTAACTTCTCATTTTCCTTGCTTGCTCTGGCTCTAATGGGCTTGAAAATTGATCCAGCCAGTCTCTTCTCTCCCTCCCTCTCTCTCTCTCTCTCTCTCTCTCTCTGTCTCTCACCTCTCTCTCATTTCTTTCTCTCTTGTCTCTCCTCCCTCTCCCGTGCTTCCCCCCACCCCTTACTTTGTCTCTTTCTCTCACTCTCTGTGAGGTTCATTTGCTTGACTGATTCTGAGTGTCCATAATGACTGTTTGGCATATTCTACAGGCAAAGGTCCCGAGACCCTTTTTGCCGGCTATAACCTCAATGATAACGAATGGCACACAGTGCGTGTGGTCCGTCGGGGAAAAAGTTTAAAGTTAACTGTGGATGACCAACAGGCCATGACAGGTAAATCCCCCTGTTTCCATTGCCTTTTGTTTTGCTGAAGCTTTAGTCCTTCCCATTTCTTACAGGTGACTATGAAAACCAACTGCACAACTTGACGCTGATACGCACAGTTCATTTTTTTGTTCCAATTTTTCCAGCAACAGTACCATTTAATAAGCAGCATGTGAAATGTGTTCTCTCAAATGAGCAATGCTTTCATGTCATGTTCTTTCCTGTTTAATAATTCAAGAAGATGTTATATATTTCAGTATTGCAGCTTGATAAATATCTTAGGGCCTCATAAAATATTGAAGTCATTGTTTACATGCCAATTTCTGTTCAGTTTCTTTGTTTTTTATATATTTTGGCGATGAACAGCAGCAAGTTACACTTTTTAGTGTCTAGGGAAATTGATAGATATGCTGGCATTCTGTCGGGTGAACCACTTTTTCATTATAAGCTATAATAGATCATTTCTGATCTATTTACCTCAGTTGGCTAAACTCTAATATTAAAGATGTCATGTCCAATCCCTGATAGGTAGATTCCTCACCAAGGTGAGCTGTATAAAAGTCCACCCCAGGGACTTAGAGAAACCAAATGAAAGAGGAATTGGTGCACCTTTGGTCTCTCTGCTGAAAATAACTCCAAGCACATGACCCGCTGGGATAGTAACTCTTTTTTCTTTTTTAGAGAACATCTCTAAAATTATTAATTATTTTAGAACAAGGCACAAGATAGTCCTTGTGCAGCAGGGAAGTGTGTCCTACATTCAGTCCTGAGGGGTTCCCATGATCAGACCTGGGTTGATTTTATCAATGTGGAAATAACATGTGTGCGATTTTAACTTTTGAGAGAATCGTTTCTGAGTTCAAATAAACCAAACTACCAAATTTTAGCTGTCTTAACTCTCTTACATTTCAATAGCCCTTTATGGCTTTCCAGAACTTTTTCTACATGTAGGTGCTCCTTTATTTCAGAATCACCTAAAGGGCTTTAAAAGGACCAGTTCTTGGCCTGATATCAGAGAACGTCTAGGAAGAGCCCAGTGATTGTTTTCCTTTTCCTTTTGTTGTTTTGTTTTAGGTTTTGGGGCTTTTTATTTGTTTGTTGAAAATCTCTTCAGAGGGGACTCTCTGTAAACTGGTTCATGGATTAGCAGCACTTAGAAACCACTACTATGTTGTATCATTTTGTTATCTGAGGAAGAAAATCAACCAGAAAGCTGTTAACATAAGCCCTTATTCAAAATTGCCAAACACAAGAAGGCTCTAAGGATCTGTGTGAACTTAAGGAAGGAAAGCAGAATTTTTGCTGGGCTTTGGCCAAGAGTGTCAACTGAAGTTCAGCTAGTTTAGGTCAAGGACGGTTTTTAGAAGAGGAATGAATCATTTTTATAGATTAGCATCCATCGTTGGGATGAGGATGACTTGGGTTTTATCAAAAGGAGTAGAAATGAAGAGTTAGTGTCAAAGGTCACGTGCAAGAGGTTGTGAATGCATAGCTCCCAGAGACAAGGGTACGTGAAAACCACCGAGGAACATTCATCAGTCCCTCAGTGTGTCTTAAATCTCACACAGTGCGATGAAATGGACAGGACATATGCACTCTCACTTTACAGATGAGGAAACTGAGGTTCAAAGGGGTTAAGTGACTTCTGTGTCTTTGAAATGCTGCTGTTGCCAGAACTTAGAAGAGGACCTAGGCTTGTTTATATTGTTGTTGTTGATTTGTTTTTTGACTCATGGTCCATTACTTTATATTCATTAATATCCTAATAAGGGTATGATTTGAGAACAAGTACTTTCCCAGGCACAACATCATGTCATGAAGAGAGACACACATCTAAAACTCAAACAAGAACTGATAGTCTAGGGCAGTAGGTGATGGACTGGATGGTTGACGTAAGCAACTCGTGTTCTTGGGGTTCAGAAGAGAAGTTGCAGACCCTGATTTCAAGGATAGCTTCAAGCAGTAGATTATATTTGAACTAGGCTTTAAAGAGAGGGTGATGCAAATGATAAAAGTATGTGGGGGAGAATTCATATGAGGCAGAATGGCTCTGATGGGGCTATACAGACCAATGTTCAGGGGACAAAGAAGTTTCGTTTTGCTTCTTGCATCCGTATGGTAGTTGATAGGGCTAGAAAGGCATTTTGGGGCAAATGGGTCAATGCTCTCAACTAAGGTGTGTATTTTCCCTGGACCTTCAGGCAATTGCAAAGCTTGAGAGTTGTCTGAGAGAATATTTTTTGAGCAAAATAAATCCTGTGGCATTGTAGTAGATGCTTCAGGATGTAAAGTCGTAAGTCCTGAACTGCAGTGGATGAAGAAAGGATAGAAACAAAAATATGGTGTAACACATTTTGTTAAATTTTATTTAGAAATAATTTCAAATTTTAAAAAATTTCAAAAATAAATACAGTATGGGGGCACCTGGGTTTCTCAGTCAGTTGAGCGACCGACTCTTGGTTTTGATTCAGGTCATGATCTCAGGGTTGTGGAATTGAGCCCCGCATTGGGCTCCATGCTCAGTGTGGAGTCTGCTTGTCCCTCTCCCTCTGTCCCCCAGCACTCATGCTCTCTCTCTGCCTCTCTCTCTCTCAAATAAATAAATAAAATCTTTTTTAAAAATTAATTAAAAAATTAAATAAAACAGTACAAAGAACACTGATATATCTTTACTCTTGTGAACACTGTATCCCATTTCCTTTGATATTTTCATGACTTTTTTTTCCATAACCAGTTGAGCAAAAGTTAAATACAAAATGGCAATTTACCCCTAACTCCTTAAATATGTATTTTCTAAAAATAACGATATCCCCTTACATAACAAAGAGTTAACCAACTTCAGTAAATGTTGCTTGGATGCAATATATTTTATCTGTTCTGTCATCCATACTCCAATTTAGTCGGTTGACCCAGTGTTGTCTTTTATAGCATTTCCCCTCCAGCACAGTGTGCAGCCTGGGGTCAGACACCACATATAGTTCTCAGGTCTCTTTAGCTTTCTTTCATCTGAAACATTTCCATCAACTTTTTTTTTTTGTCTTCATGACATTGACATTTTTGAAATCCATAAACCTCCCACCTTTTGTCACTGTAGAGTCACTCATTTTGTGTTTGATGTTTTCTCGTGATTAAAGTCAGGTTTTGCATTTTGGGGTGAAATATTGCATAGGCGTTATTGTGGCCTCCTTCCAGTATCCCATCTGAAGGCACAGGACGTCCCTGCCCTTGACGAGTGATTGATTGATTGATTGATTGATTTTCTTTTTTTTAAAGATTTTATTTATTTATTTGACACAGAGAGATCACAAGTAGGCAGAGAGGCAGGCAGAGAGAGAGGGGGAAGCAGGCTCCCTGCTGAGCAGAGAGCCCCATGCAGGGCTTGATCCTAGGACCCTGAGATCATGACCTGAGCCGAAGGCAGAGGCTTTAACCCACTGAGTCACCCAGGTGCCCCAATTGACCGGTTATTTAATGTAACCACTTGACGTGCCTTCTTAGCGCCATAGGCAGCGCGTCAGTCTCGTAATGTAACCCCTTGGTTGACAGTCTGTCAAGTTTCTTCACTGCATGAAGAGTATGTCTTCTCCCTTGTCACTACTAAACTGCCTGTGGAGAGACATCAAGACCTTGAAAATAAGTACACCTCACCAGAAGTTCCCCCTAGATTTAGCATCCATTGAAGATTTTCTCCTGATCCAGTCTTCCCTGCAGTGATTACAGAATGATTATTTTCCATCTCCAGCACTTGCTCTATATTTAGAGTTGGCACTTCTTTTTTTCTTTTCCTTGTTTTCCTTTTTTTTTCCTTCATTTTCCTTTCTTCCTTCCTTTTCTCTGCCTACTTGTGATCTCTCTCTCTGTCAAATAAATAAATAAATCTTTAAAAAAAAAAGTGATGAACAGAGTATGAATATGATCAGTGTAACATAGAAAATTCCAGAAACAGCCCCTGAATGAATTGCCATCTAATTTTCATGGAAAATTCAAGATACATATTTTCAATTGCATGGATTCCTATTAAGCTTCTAAATGAATAGCTATGTTCTACCTCAGTGAATTGCCTTCTTCCCCTTTCAGTGAATACATCATTCCATTGTTTACTTAAATGGCCATGCATTTATCTACCACCAGCAAGCATGATGTTAGGAAACAGAATTAAAAGATACTTACATGGATATAGTTTGCTTATAGATATGTAGGAACAAATGAGTGGCCTATTCAATGGGGAACTCCCAAGAGAATTGACTCTGTTGAGGAGTCCTTCCTAAGCTACCATCACGGATTTCTGTAGTGCTGTTCCTGGGCATGGACGAGCTTTGTGGTAAAGTTACTCATATCTCCTTGGCTAGTTCATACTAGGAATCTGGCACGTAAGACTTCATTGGGAATTCATAGGCCATTGATGAGGTTTGGCTCATGATCTGAAAGAAAAGGAATTCCCAACTTTGGAAGACAAATATATCCTAAGGCATTTGTTTAACAAGTTTTTGTTCAACATGTATTATTAAAATTATAATATGAATCTTGGTCCACCTACTCAGATGTGCAAGAAATAGAACATTTCTTAATTGTCTTTATGTCAGTTTAAATCAGCACAATTTAAATCAGAAAGGCCTTAGGCATTTCTTCTGGATTTATGGGATATTTAATCATAATCATCATTGCCCCCACTCCCTACTCCCCACCTTGGATCAGGCAGAGGCTCCCTTTGTCTTTTCTCTGCACTTGTTCTCACCAAAAACACTTTTCCAAGTTTGTCCTTTGAATTGCAAGAACCCTGTTGCTCCTGTCCTAAGTGGGAGACTGGGCCTTTGCTGACTCCTGCCAGGATCTGTGGGCTGCGGTCCAGGTCCAGTCTCCTTATGTGTACCTCACAGATTCTCTTTGAACTCTTGCCCCCAAGCAGAGAGCAGGATGCTGGAACTCAGCATTTCTAAATCCCACCAAATTCTCCCTCCTCTCTCCTAATCAGTGGATATCCCATTGTCTCTGTCAGTCCTCAAATGCATTCTGTTCTCTCCTTTTCTTTTCCTTTTTTGTTTTTTTCCTTTCTAGAGAAACCTTGCAAATCCCGCCCTTGCAAAAGACTGGAGAAGGCATTGTTTTCCAGCAGCTTCCACTTCCTGCCAAGAAAAACCCTTTGAGGCAAAATACTTGGCTAGCTTTTTAGAATTGAAGGAAGAACAAAACATAAACTAGTATTTCAGTAAATTAGCTTGCCATCTACTCTTTCTCAAAATTGCCCAAGGCTTTAGAGCAGAAATTTGATTTTATCTTCTGCTCTGTAGGAGTTGATTTTTTTTTTCAGTAGTAAAAACCAACATGGCCTTTCTCAGAGTTTTAAAATGAATGGGAATATAAACCCAGTAAATATTGATGATTCACCCGAATTACGCATTCCCACCCATACTCTACCTCACCTTTTTCTTTCCCCCAGCTCCCAGCATCTTGCTGCACAGAGCTAAAGACAGTTTTATTTTCACATTAATTTACCTTTAATTAGTGAATTTTCATCAACGCGATTCATATTTGGGAGATTATGTTTTGTGAGAGATGTCACAAAAGCCAACAATTCATAAGAATAAAAAAAGCTTTGATTTATATAGCGTGGAAAAGATTTCCCAAGTGGGCAATGGAAACTTGCTGCCGAGGCTTAAATTTAGAAATGGAATTTTTTTCAAACACTCCAGTGGCTACTCGAAGCCAACCATGAATCAGAAAAGCAATGGGTTTTTTGTTTATTTGGTTGGTTGGTTTGTTGTTTGTGTGTGCGTGTGCGCATGTGTCTGTGTTTTGGTTTTGGGGGTTTTTTTTATTGAATTTTACAGCAAGTCAGGAATCACTAAACAGGAAAAAATTTAAAGTAAAGCACTAGACACTCTTCATACATTTCTTCCTACATTTGACCTCCTCTTTAAATTAGAGTTAAATGTACTGTTAAGCCTTGAATACAGGACAGTATATACTCAGGCCATTCATTCTTGGGAATGTCTGCACCTCCCGGAGGGTCATGAGGCTTGGCAGCTGTTGCCAGCAAAGAAACTTGACAAAGGAGGGACTCCCTAGGCCTTGGAGGGGAAAGGATTCTACAGGCTATATGGGATTCTGTAGATTTCAACTCATCACTTAGTCTGTCTACAAAATCTGGAACTCTGTGTTTTGTATGTGCGTGTGTATGATAGCGAATCTTCCGTTGAACGTTTACCGTGGGTGCGGTTACTGAAGCCAGCAGGCTGGGCCTCATCATCCCGTAATGGAGCTAACCTGAGTTCACTCCTTGATGCCTTACAGATGGTGACGGCACCAAGTGGAGTTGTCTCACAAAGCAAACTATATTTGCAGCAAAGAAGGAGAGGACGAGGAATAATTTCCAAGCCTGTGACTCCTTACAAAGGAGGAAAGGTGTTCCTTTTATTTAGGGTTAGGAAGAATATTAAAAAACTTTGTCATCCCGGGTAGAAGCTTGCTCAGGTGTACTTAGAAAGCATACCTATACCTGCATCGTCAATTATGCTAATGAGGCTCAGGCTCCTCCTTGGGCGGAGACTGTAACATTATAAAGAAGCAGCGGTAGCTGTGCGTCGGACCAGGAAAGGGGTTCTGGGCAGGATTCGAAATCGGTGTAAACTGGATAGGGTCTTGGGCCCATATCTCAGGTAAGGATTGCAGGGTCTTGCTTACTTTTGAAATAGCGCTGCGAGTTTTTACCACTGATTTATTGTCTCTGATATGGTTAGGGTATTTTTAGGCCTGGTAGAGACTGTTAGTTTTTGCCTTCGCTTTTTTTCCCCTTGAAATCCTTAACTATGGAGGCTTTTGCATTTCTTTGTAATTCTGACATCTCCTAGGAAGTTCTACTGGGAGTGTGTTTGGGCAAGTAGAGCTGAAAGGACTTCTCTCTAGTTCTGTGGAAGCTCTCATTTTTCTTTTGCTGGGGACCCCTTAACTCCTGCTTACAATTTCCCTCCTCTCCATCATCTGTACATTATTGGTAAATCCTGGGATTATATCTGCAAAATTATCTCATTTCATACGTCTTTTTTTTTTTCATTTCTGTTGTAACTATCTTACTTCAAATTGTCTCCAATTTTTACCACATTAGAGAGATTGAGTGCACACACAGACACTGACTCGTGGCTTCTACCTGCCTAAAACCCCCCAACCCCGTGCCGGCGAATTAATCAGGAGGCACTGTGTCTGATTATCTGGCTCGTGACTCTCCTCCCCATTTCCCGTGAGCCACGCTGATTTCATTTACCCTGAGTCTCCAGCCACACTGTCTAGCTGTTTTTCACCTGAAGGCCTGTGTTCCTCGGTTTCCCCTTCCTGGAGTCCACCCCATTCTCCAGCTCTTACCATGTCTTTCTCTTTTTAATCCTTCAAATTACACTTAAATATCAACTCAGGCCCCCATTCCGTATTTACCGACACAACTCCCTGATTATCAAATTCGTAGCAAATCTTTTTTTTTGTTTTGTCATTATATATTTTATTATTTCCTTACTTCTTTTCGTCTGCCCTTCCCCCATTATACCAGTTTTGTGAGAACAGGAGCCATGTCTGTTCCTCACGATATTATTTCTTCATTTCCTAACAACACGTGACACACATGTATCTACACCACACACTCAATAACTTTAAGTGAATTAACAAGTCGATATAGGGCTGGGGGTTATTTTGTTCTGCAGCTGAAATTTTAGTCCGACTCTGAGCAAGATTAAACATACAATGGCTGATATTATCTGCTTGAGTATAAAGATTTGATTTGCATGGTAAGATTTCTGTGCAGACACACGGTCCAGTGGTCGATTTTCGTTAGAGATTATTGTCAATCTGGTATACTCATACCCGGTGGTCAGAGGCCCTTTTGGCTAACTTCAGATTCTTTTTTCACTTCATCTCTAAATGCTTGGAAACTTGAAAAATCTTTATCCTTTAATGTCCTTTATTTTTTCATAATCTGTGTGTCTAATAGTAGAGGTGGCTAAGTTACTATCAGAGGATTAAACTCTGGAGTAAATTCTGAGGAATAAAAAAAGAATGTTTAGAAGGTAGCAGTTAATGTCTTCTTAGTCAGTGGATAATGGCTTTTGGTGCTAATTCTCCCTCGCGAGCAAGCATATCTGCCATTACTGTCAAAGCAATTTATATACGCTTATTAAAGAAAGAAAAGACTCTTGAACATAGGCCATAATGATTTTTCTTGTAACTGGGCCATGGTTGCTCCCAAACTGTTTTACTACCTTTTTATTATTTATGCTCTGCATACATATTCTATTCCTTTGAGAAAAGAAAACAGACATCACTTGTTATTTTTATCACTGAACTTCTCGGTCCTGCTAAGCAAAATGTGCTTCCCTGTTTTAGAGCTTTCAAGAACTTGACAGTATGAGATAATATTTAATTTTAAGCATTTGAAATTTGGGGGAGGGGTGGGTTGGGGGTGGCATTTCTTTATTCTCTGTTGGTTCATTGATGGAGCTTTTAAGAAAAAACCATTACAGCTTCAGGCTTGGGTGGGGTTCATTGAGTTAAGGCTCAGATTGTAATATAATGAAAAAGAAAAAATCAACACAAAGTAGTATAAAAGCTCAAGTGATTTTTTTCAGCTTTTTATATTCTTCCTTTTATATAGCTTATTAATTGAACATTTCTGGTATGATATTTGAAAATTATTCAAGGCTCCTTTTATTTGCTAGCAACGAAGTAGCTCCCCACAGAATAGTATTGAGGTCACTGAACAAAAGAACTGAAGGAGAGAGAAATGATGTCATACAAGAAACCAGAAATGCTAGGGATTTAATACTATTTTTACATCAGACAACAAAGAGGCATCGTGGGGAGGAAAGAGGAAGAGAGACAATTGTTTATGGTTATGTTTTCTGTATCAAAAAAAAGTTTGCATAGACAGAATCAGGAAAAAAACTAATAGCTGAAAAGAGAACATGTCAAGGGATGGCAGGAATGCTGTTACCAGGATCAAGGACTAGTAAAGAGGTGTGGAAATTAAGCGGAATTAAGTACAGCTCAGGGAGAGTTCTTTTACACCAATGAGTTTATAAACATCAAAATCAATTATGTATGTAGACAGTTTTTCTTGCGCAAGAAAAAGCATGACTTTTATGTTTCACTTACTAGCATTTCCTCAAAATGCCATTTAATATTTTACTGCCTTGACTAAGGAAATGGAAATCTGTCAAACTGGTCAACGAAGGCCCACGGAGATGGTTGTTCAATCTTCATTACACCTGGAAAGAAGGTTCAGTGCATTTTCTCAGGGTCTGATCCTGGGATTGGCTCTAATTAATATTTTCATTAATATCATGGATGACGGGATAAGACAAGCTCGATAAATTTTCCAATTATGCCAAATTGAGTAGTGAAGCTAGCACCTGGAAGAACTTGATTGCAATTTAAATGACCTTGAGTTTCAGAAGAAAGCAAATGGCAGTTTAATGAGACAAGAGCAAAATGCTGGGAGCGAATCACTAGCAATGATAAGAGTACTTTATATTGTACACTGAGAAACAGGTTCACATCTTTGTTTATTTTACCTTCAGCAGTATAGGTAGGTTACAGTAATCACCTTAGAAGTAAAGATGGGATTAGGCTGGGCTTTCACGGGGTTGACAGAGTGATTTGGTGGGATGCAGAGGCATGGGGGGCTGAGTTGAAAAGTCAATCAATCAATAAATATGCAACCAAACTTCATCCTAGGGTGTTTAAAGAATAATTGTGCTTTAGGGTAATGTGAGTTAATTTTACTCATATGTTCAAAATTGGGCATGCCTTGATATTGTATAGTATACCCACTTGAGGTATCCAAAACATAACTGCAAGGAAAATGGCATGCATCCAGAAGAGATCAACAGAAACTCGGCAGTGGATGGGAGGCTAGTTCTCACAAAGACTCTGGGAATTGCTCCGTGCAGAAAAGGGAAGGTGAAAAGTGCATATTTAACTTCAGACACATTTTCATGGTTCATTGTTGGAAGAATAATCAGCAGCCCTTCATTTTATCGGTTGAGTATCAAAAAATACACATTTTTTTTTTCCTTGAAGAGCATTTCTTTATAAAGAAATGCACATCCTCACCAAACTGGAATGTATCACTTTCTAATGGAATGATTTAGGACAATAATCACTGCCCTTAATTTCTCCCTGTCTTTTCCTCCCTCCCTCCCTCCCTCCCTCCCTTCCTCCCTTTCTCCCTTCCTCCCTTCCTTCCCCTCCTTTCATCATTCCTTCTCTCTTTTTTCTTTTTCTCTCTCTCCCTCCTTCCCTTCCTTTTCTCTTTTTCCTCTATTTCTTGCTTCCTTTGTTTCTTCTACTTTAAAAATTCTGTAACTTTGCCTACTGAAGGTTATTTTTATTAAGGCTATAATTTGGACAGAGATTAAAACCTGACCTAAGAAAGTTTCATTAAGAATCCAGCCTCACCTTTTAATACCATTGCCATGTTTTTACCATATGTAACTGAATGTCAGCGGGTATTTGAATCCTTGTGTTTTAAAATGTGATATTGTCATGGAAGTCTAAAGTTGGGCGTTTCTTTCAGGTACAAAAAATAATAATAATACATCATCTTCCCTTTTAGGTCAAATGGCAGGCGATCACACAAGGCTGGAATTTCATAACATAGAGACTGGCATCATCACAGAACGCCGGTATCTGTCTTCTGTTCCCTCCAACTTCATTGGACACCTGCAGAGCCTGACATTTAATGGAATGGCATACATTGACTTGTGTAAAAATGGTGACATAGATTACTGCGAGCTCAATGCCAGATTTGGCTTCAGGAACATCATAGCAGACCCTGTCACCTTCAAGACCAAATCGAGCTATGTTGCCTTAGCTACATTGCAAGCCTATACTTCTATGCATCTCTTTTTCCAGTTCAAGACAACATCCTTAGATGGACTAATTCTATATAATAGCGGGGATGGAAATGACTTTATTGTGGTCGAATTAGTTAAAGGGTAAGTATATGTAAGTTCAGTGACAAATACATAAAAATTTGCAAAATGGACCTCAGTATCCAAAAATATACATTTAACACATGTGTTGGCTTCTAAGGAAGTGGGCAGGGGTGTGGGGGACTGGCTTAAATAATGTATTTGCTCAGATCACTTCTTATTTTATAAAGATATGTTATAAAGTTAATAGGAAATCAGTAGAGTCTTCTATACCTACATTTTCATATAAAAGGTACAAATAATACTGAGTTATAATAATGATGAGCCTTCCATGAAATGTACACTTCAAATGTGGGTTTCCTTACTATGCACACTATAATTCTACCAGTTTCTACAAATGTATAGAAATGTGTGCTAATTATCTAATATGAAGTAATCAGATTACTTTAATTCCACAAAATCCCATTAACTCAAACTTAATTCTGTATCAGAATTCCTTGAAGAATTTAGAAGGAAAGATTTTTTGTAAAATTTCCTTGAAATGATGAGGAAAATTTGAGGTCTTTTAATTGATTTGGGTACTCATTCCTTCAATCTGTGAACTTTATAACAGAGCTACAAATGGACTAGAGAACGTACTAAGCACTAAAACAGGGGAACGCGTAAATATAATGGAAAAACAGCATGAAATGTTGCCTCAGGTGATCATGTGCAAAGGTTCGGGAGAGTCTTTAGGGAAGTTAGGAAAATGTATGAGGCAGGGAGTGGATATCAGAGCTGAATCTAAAGGATGAAAGCACATTTCCCATGTAAGAAACAGGCATTCATGACAAAAGGAGGGCAGGTGTAAGAAACTGGCAAAAGATGGAGGGTAGTGGTGGAAATAGGGAATGAGTTGTGAAAGGTGACCTTCCAGTGTCATAAGGTGGGTTGTAGACCATGATGTTAAAAATAATTTTCACTAATGCAGACAATGAGTAATCCTCCTGGATGAAATCACATTGTTTCTTACTTTCTTGTTAGCCAAACCTCTGTACAACTCACTGTCTGACTTCTAGCAAATATTGAGCCGCATGAAAAAAAAAAATCTCCATTTGTAATATCTATTTGGACTCCCATCAAAAATTCAAGAAGCGATGGCACTTTCTCAACCTTTGCTTTCTTCCCAGGTACCTACATTATGTGTTTGATTTGGGAAATGGTGCTAACCTCATCAAAGGGAGCTCAAATAAACCTCTCAACGACAATCAGTGGCACAATGTGATGATATCAAGGGACACCAGCAATCTCCACACTGTCAAGATCGACACGAAAATCACAACACAAATCACCGCGGGAGCCAGGAACTTGGACCTCAAAAGTAAGTGCACACCGAGTCAGAGTGACGGGCATGAACCCACCTGGGCTCCGCTCACATGACAGGTCCTTTGTTTTGGAGTGTGTCTGTCTACTCTTTGCAAAGATTGACCAGAATTTCATTTCCAACACATGCTTAATAATACAACACACAAGCCTCTCTTCCCCTTTAATGTGGCAGAAACATATGTATTTTTAATAGCTCAAAAAATGCAACCTCTAAGAATGCACGCATGATTAAAATTTAAAGAGAAAACATGTTCTTAGTCTTGATATTAAAAAGACGAGTAGGTCACTTGAAAGTTTCTTTAGTCCCTACAGTTTTTAATCGATTTGGGGTCAAGATAACTAGATACCCAAGGAGTTTCTTCTAGAGCTTACTAGTTTTCTTTTGTGGTGAGGTTTCCACGATACAGAGTTTCTGACCAATAGGGGTCTGAGCCTGGCCTTTATCCTTAAGTTGCCAGCAGTGAATTTGCCACATTCCACCCCCAACACACACACACACCCCCCACACAAGCCCCCAATGCTTCCATCACCAGCTGCTAAGAAAGTTTAACAGACTTGTTGTTGATTTCTAAAGTGAGCAAGACTGAAGCTTAGAAAACATATCAATGATGGGAGAAAATAACAGAAGTCTCTATTTGAATGGGCCTTTGTAATTCACTAAGAACACATCCACATATCCCCAACTCATTTAACATGGCAACAAGCACTGGACCAGGTTTTATCAGCATTTTTTTATGGACGTAGGAAATCTGAGCTTTGAATGGCTTGCCCAGGGATAAAACAACTGCCAGTAAATCCATCCCCCATGCTGACCCCCCCATTGCTCCCCTGCCCTGATGCACCCCACAGCCCTGCAGGGATCATTGTGTACACAGTTTTGCTTGATAAGACCTGTTGTTTTATACTGATGGGATCTTTTCCTTGGATTCAAAGATAAATACATGGGGAAGTTAGAGAAATGGAAAGAGAAAATCCAACAGCACTCTTTCTAGAGAAAAATGCTCTTTCTAAATGAGGTAAAAGAAGAAAGGAAAGTGTTTCACGTCCTGTAATTGCAGAATATATTTACAGTCCCGGGACTATATTTGTCAACACATAAAATGTGTGATAATGGCTGTCTTCCTTTTTTTCAAGTGGGCCTCTTGTTAACTTCAAAGCGGTCCTGTTTGTGTCCACACGGCTATTAGCTTAGCTCAGGGAGGAAAACGAAATTCAAAGGAAATGCTATTTAATAGGCTAAAGCTCTTTCTCTTTCTTCTCTCTGACTGAAATGAATGGACTGCATTTCCTCTATTTTCCTATTTTGTGAGTCCCTCTATTTTGCACAGGGGTTTAGGTGGTAATTGTCAAGGGAAAGGGAGAGTTCATAATGTTCTGTGTCCTGGCCATGCCAGCTAAAGCTGGATGGTGTCCTGTTTGTGGAGGGGGTGACCTCAGTTAGCATAAATGAATTTCACTGGAAACTGCAGACACTGTGTGGGACACTAACATGGCTGGAAAAGAAGTCGTTCCTGGTTGGTGGAAATCTGACCTCACAGAGCTACATACACATTGAGGGTATAGCGAAGTTGTGCAAGGCACTGGGTTCTATCTCATTGAACAATCAGGACACTGTCTTCTGAGGTAAATATTTGCTTATTGTTCATTAAAAAAATTGAAGTGAGGGTAATAGGAGGTTATGGTATAGCTTTCTTTCTGGTGGTGGGGGGGACTTTTACAAATCTAAGTGACCCTCGAGCTGATTTTTATTAAGACATCTAGTGTTTCATGATTCTGAGTGTAAGAAAGGCTTTATTTATCCACAAAGCAAAAATTAAAGCTGAGTTAAAAATTGGATTTTATATAATATTAAGATACTAAGCAGTGAATTCTGAGTGCATCTGTATTTAAAAAAAAAAAACAACACTATTTAAATTCGAAGTGAATTTCCCAGCTTAATAGAGATTCTATACTAATGACTATCCCCCTTTACCTCATAAAGTTCCTGTGTGTTTACAAATTTGTCAGACTATGCAAAAAAGTGAAAGTTCCTAAAATTAAAACTTAAAAATTAAAAGCCAAAGCTGTGGGCTTATAAATTAAATGTGTGATCCAATGGTGACAATCACTCGAAACAAGCCCACTTGCCATGTGTGCCACCGACTAGAAGAAGCTTAAGGAGGGAGCGTAGTCATGTGGCAACTCTTCGCCTGTCTTCCATCATTACCAACTTTTGGTGTGTGTGGTGAGACGCATTGGCCAAATGAGGAGTATTTACTAGCACTTCCTCTGTGCAAAGAATGGAGAGTGCATTTTTAAAAGATTATATTTATTTATTTGAGAGAGAGCGCGCACAAGCGCTGGGAGGGTAAGAGGGAGAAGCAAACTCCCTACTGAGCAGGGAGCCTGATGCAGGACTCAGTCCCAGGACAGGCAGTCACTTAACCAACCGAGCCACCCAGGCGCCCCAGAGAGTGCATTTTTGAAGAGAAAGAAAGAATTCTGTCATGAGAAGCTTTCTGTCCCATGGAGCAGGTTGACTTGGGGCATTTGCAGGACCGAGAAGAACAGGACGCCCTGGAGCCTTGTCAGCGCATTAAAACGAATCTGGCGGCACCAGGAAGAGTTTTAGAGGAGCGGATGTTTCAGGGATTTCAGAAGGATGAGTAAAACAACCAGGCATTTTCTCATTCCCACCTGGATACCCACTGGAATTAGAGAGGGCTAATTGATGTGGGAGAGCACCGACGGGAACTCTTCACTCTGAACTGAGCAGCATTGTGCTAGGGTGCTAGTCACGTAGAATTCAGATCCTCTAAATATAGGAAAAGTGAAAGGTGACCTGTTTTGGTCGATCGTTTTATTTCATGTATATTTTGCCTTTAAAGATTTGAAAGAGGAATGCCTGGGTAGCGCACAGTTAAGTATCTGCCTTCGGCTCAGGTCATGGTCCCAGGGTCCTGGGATCGAGTCCTACATCGGGCTCCCTGCTCAGCAGAGAGTCTGTTTCTCCCTCTCTCTCTGCCTCTCCCCCTGCTTGTGCTCTCTCTGTTTCAAATGAATAAATAAAATGTTAAAAAAAAAAAAAAGAATTAAAAGAAAGTTACTGTATTTACTCTACACTCAAAGTCTCTGCCACAATCTTTAGTTCTTCTCAAGGTGAGCTCAGCCAACTTTACCACTTAGAGTCAGGTGGCGGGGTTCATGGAATGCAAGTTTCTGGGTCCTGCCTCAGACCAAAATGGTAGTCATTTGAGAGTAATGTGCAGGAAATGGCAGGTGTCTGTATTTTTGAAGAGCACTCACTAACGTAGATGCCATGTGTTTCAGAATCCTGAAAACACGCAGTGTCCATGTTGAAGCAAAATTTAAGTCACTTTTGAATGTAGTTCAAATCCTGGTTTTAATTTTATTTTAGAATTTTTTTTATTTTTTATTTTTTTTTTATTTTAGAATTTTATTTTTGTTTTATCAGGCCTGGTTCAAAGAGACATCTGTTACTTCAGCGTTATTTTCAGTATTTTTAATCCTCATGTTGCCATACTGTAAAGAAGACACTAGAGGGCAGCATCAGGCCACAAAACCTGCCTTAGAAGACTGAAGATGGGGGGACCTCAGCAGGTTCTCCTTGTGCTGAAGCAGAATTTCTTTGTTTTCAGCCATCTAATAATGTTTTGGGCCTTTATAATAATGCATGCTTTTATCTGCATCTCTGTGTCATTATGTAGACAGGAATTTAGTGTAGAAATTTGCAAGCTAGGGACCATTTTTCCCATTCTCCACCTTGACTATATTGGAGATGGGCAGAAATGGGCAGGAGTCTAATGATCTTTCTCAGAGAAGAGGAATCCCATGCAGGTGACCTTGTTCAAATTATCTTTCGTGACACTGCTGAGTTCTCAGGGGGTTCTGTGTCTCTCCCTGCTGATACAGTTTTGCTTTCATCTTTATTTCCCAGCTGTTTGTGTCCTGTTCCCTCTGGCTATTATGTACAAGCTGCAACATGCAATGAAAAGAGCAGCATAAATTTGCTCTCCGCAGTGATTTCCTAGCACAGCTGCACATTCATTGTGGGACTTCTGAGTCCTGCCCCCTTTAGGGAGATAAAGGGCTCGTGTAATTCCTCCTTATGTTCCTTCTCTTGTTCCTGTATTTGGCACATGTGTATGTTTGTATATGTATATATATGAGAAGAAGCTAATATTTATTGACTTTCTACTAAGCACTAAATAGATTTAAATGAGGTTCTTTTATTTCATCCTTACAGTTACCCAGGGATTTGAATTAAGGTCAGTCTTGCTCATACATTAATCTAGTAAAAGAAAAAAGATAGGCAGAAAGGACTGTCTTTAGCCCCTATTTTCCATGGGCACCCTTCTTTAGGGCATAACTTAAGTTTATCCTTTAGCAAATTGAGGATAATTTACTTGATGGGGAAAAAAAAAAATAGATTTCTGAGTGTGGATAATACAGCGCCCTCAGGTGGCCATTTAGCAAACTACTTAGGAGTGAATAATCCCCGTTGAGGCCACAACTAGGTCAGCCCAGGCACAGTGTGGGCCTTTGTTCTCCCACTCCCACCCAATTCCTTGCCCCCAAGGGCTTTGAGCAAGCTCTCGCTCTGTCTTCCTATCTTGTCTCTTCTCTCCTTTTAACCTTCTTGATATTCCTCCTTAAATCTTACTTTGAAAGCAGCCACCTGCTCCTGTTGATCCTGTGCTAAGCCCCTGAAAGTTTCCATAATCAGAGACAACCAACTAGGACTGCCCTTTCAAATACTTCCAGTCTCTCAGCAAAGACTGAAGATGAATAGTATTCATGTTCTTTTCATCTTGATCATACACCCGTCTGTCTCGCTCAGCTACCTACCCTCTGCAATCCTGAATATAACACCTATGCCCCCCACCCTTTAATGTTGCCATTTGACAAATCATTGCTGCCGTTCTTTCGTGATTCAGATTTTATTCCCATGTCCCGATCATGTTTCAATATGCCTGAGCTGTGTATTTGCAGACCGTATGCCTTGCCCAGATAATTTGCTGAAAAAGAAACTTTCAGAGAAGAGTCCAACTTTGAGCACAGCCTTTTAAAAGCAGGAGAGCGCATTGAAACTGGAAGGAGGCGTCTGTTGTCCTGTTGCTTAAGCTGTCTTTATGAGATTTTTTTTAATTTGTGAAGAGCTGAGATTTATTCACATTACTTTAGTTAATGGGAGATTATTTTAAGGATCCATTAGGAAGAGAGACAAGAAATCCTTTCAACTGATGAACAATGAGGCTACTCAGAGAATAAGTACTTTGTTCTGATTGTCATCCTGGAATCTCAAGAGCAACCCTCCTAGGTGTTCCCTTGGACATGAATATCCACTACTCCCTCTCAACTGTGTCTTCTCCCGCTTAGAGGTAATTTCTCTCTGATCCCTGGCTCCTCCTCCTCTTGGCTTCTGCCTCGTGGCCTCAAACTATTGCTTTTGCTCCTGTGCATTACCACTTTGTCTCCTCCTCTCTCTCTTCATCTCATTTTCAAATTCCCCCAAAGATGTGGTCTCATACCGTGAGTGCACCTTCCTAAAACACAAATTCATGGGCTTTTGCCCCACTGTTATGGGTTATGCTTACTCCTTCGGGCCAAGTAGCTGTACACACAGAACTAGATTTTCATTGGCATAAAACCTGAACTTGAAAGATGATTCCTAGGAAGGAGGTCATGGGCTAGAAGGCTCTGTGAACTTCTTAGAAGGAAATGGGGTGATTTGTTTATTCAGGAGGGCCCTGAGTGTCATGCCAGAGGTGAGGAGGAGGGAAAGAAGAGGTTTCAAGCAAGAGGGTAGAGTTCAATCTACGGTCATTCCTTTGGCTTCACTGCAGAGGATGGGGACAAACTGGGGGAAAGAGACCACTTTGCAGGCAATCAGCACAGTACAGAACGGAGACAATCAGGCTCTGAGTATGTAAAAGTAAGATTGACATCTGTTACTCTGTTTCCCACACAAGAATTGAAAGACAATTAGAGATATGAAACAATTGTTTCTCTCCTGGTATCTCCCCTTGATTCCCAGGCTTTGCAGGTACCAGTCTTAGTCTGGTCTCTTTACTACAAGGCCTTTGTGAGTGTGTTCAAATCTCACTGTTACCCCCAGTCCCTGTGAGACATCTCCCCATGCCCAGTTGTCTTGGACCAGCTCTCTGACCTTGGGCGTGGAAGTTCTTCCTTCTGCTTTCCTTGGACCAACTTAGACGACTAAACAGACTGTAAGTTCTTTATTCCCGGTCAACAATTCTGCTTTCTTTTGTATTCTTCCACTCATTGTACTTGTTTTGGAGTCTCTTTCACATTGGGATTAGGTTTTCTATGTTTAAATTTTTCTACACCCTCTAAACCTATTATTCGAAGTTTACCTTCCCACCATTAGGATCATAGGAGCTTAGAGCTCAAAGTAATCTGAGAGACAAACTGGTCTGAGTCTTTTCTTTTACGGATGAGACCAGTGTGCTCAAGGGAGATGTGCCAGCGCCACCATACAGATAATTAGTGTTTCTAGATCTGGTCTTCTAATTCTCAGTTGAACACTTTTTACAATAGGCCAGGGAAGACAAGTTTTACTGCTCATAGCAACTCAGTTGGCTGCAAGTGAAAGCCTGGAGCAACATGCTGGAAAGAAATCTGAGAACTTCTGTGCCCTTATTGGAGAAGACTCTTCATGTGGTCGGCCCTAGGCTCACGATGGAGACTGGTGGTGTGTTGGCTTTTTATTTCTGGTGCAACTTTAAAGACCCCAGTCCTTCCAGTTTGCAGTTGCTTTAGGACAGGCAATACAGGTGCTTAAAGTCCCAATGCTAGTTTCTGCTCACCCTTGACACTCGCTGAGCTCTGACAGCCACAGGCCTTGGCTTGTGTGCTTGGAATAGCAGAGAGGAGGTCATGTTCCAGGAGAAATAGCCTTTCTTGGTCCTCCCATGGCGACGTGTGGGGGCCTGGAAATCTGAATCAAGTGCTCAAATGCGTTTTGGACAACATGCCCATTTACCATGTCCCAACAGGACAGTGATTAGATAAGACGACAGCTGGTGACATTTATGCTGTGGAGGAGAAAGTGCCTACAGGTCCTGAGGTGGGTTCTTAGGGGTCAACTACTGCTTGCAAGACCTCATCTCATTGTAGCTAGGCCTTCAGGGTTCTTCCCTCTTCAGGGAATACCTGGCATGAAGCTGAGATTTCTTTTTAGAAGTTGAGCTTCTTGGTCAAGAGCTCCTGATGTCAAAGTGAATGGAGAAAGCAAGTTTGGCAACATCTCTCTCACCAAAGAAGTATTTGAGTCTTCAGAGTTTTAATGGCCAACCTCTTTTTTTTTCTTTCTTTTTTTTCTAAAAGGAGACTTAGCAAAGGTCTTTGGGGGTACAAAAAGCATAAAGCCATTCAGACTAGCTTTAGTGAGAAAAGGAGAAGTGATGCACAGTATATCATTCAAGGAAGCCAAAGGCCAGAGAGAGAAAGTTTAGGGCTGGACCTCATGAGAGCCATATTTGGGAAACTTGTCAGCAACAAGCCAGCATCTTCACTCTCTTGGTCTCCCCTGGGGCTGTGACTTACTTTTGGCTCTCCAAAAAGCCCTTATTATTCTCCCTCTCTGCACATTGGCTTTCTCTGCTACCATAAGCATTGGAAAAGGGACCTGGCTTTTCACTCCTGAACAATTCAGATACCCAAGAGAGACTCACTTGAGTTTCAGAGTCCTAGTGCCAAATTCTTGGAGAATAAAGTTGATTGGAACATAACATCCTCCCTGTGACCAGGATGAGGGATGGTAGGAGGCAGAGTCATATTGTATAAATATGAATTCTTTGGGAGAAATATTTGGACAGACTACTTGGGAGTGTAAGTGGAGCCATCGAGGGCTCTGAAAGGTGATCTGTGAGCTCCTATGCAAAAATCAATGTGGTGTGTCTGCCTTGTTCTGGAATAGGGGGTGGGGGTGGGGGCTACAGCCATCAAGATGGTAGAAAACCTGGTCTTTGCATACCACCAAAATGTTCATATGATTAAATTCATAAATGCTTGCATGGACAAAATTCTCCAATGGGTGGAGTAAGACTTGATCTGGGGTCAGAGAGCACACAGGAGATACAAAAGCCAGAAGCAGAAGTCAGAGACTTTTTCGATTCTGGGGAAACACAAGGGAGAGAGAATGCTAGATTTTTATCCTCTGTGAAATTGGAAAGATTTAAACCAGGCTCTTTTAGATCTATAAAGGATAGAGCGGCCATGGCTGACTTGTGGGTAATATTACACTTGTTCCTTATAGATCTCAAAAGTAAATATCACTGTTACTTTTAGCGGTGGTTCCATTTAGTTAGGGTTTAGTTATAATGTGGATCCAGCTCTCTTTTACTGTGACCCAGAGATCACAGTAGTTTTTAGTTTCTCCTTTTAATCCTGAACAATTTCTCTTGAGCCATGGTTCAAAATCAGAATAGACTGGAAAGGGAGTCGGGCTTCAGACAAAGATACTCCTACCACCATAGAGATGCTTCGGAGCCATTTCCGCCATCCTGACCCTTGTTGCATGGCACATTTTTCATGGTACTGTGCTGCTGTTGGCCCAGTATTTTTGACACACTGGAGGGCACCTCCAATACTGCTTTGGAACTGCATTAGGTCAATCAGGCTTTCTTGTTAATGCCACGTTAATGTGGCTTTCTGTTTCTGCCCTTAAAAGGGGCCCTTTCTTGACCTTTGCAATTAATTATTGTGGTTTTTCTTGAGAATAACCAAGAAGTAATATAGCATTGTAATTAAGGACTCTGGGGTCGGACAGACTTAGGTGAAATAGCATCCCTACTATTTATTTTATGTGTGTCCTTAGGCAAGGTACATCACTGCTCTCTTAATCATCATGTACCCTTTGCAAAGCACCAGCTGAGAGATTTACATAGATGATCTCTTCAATCTTCATGTCATAGTGGCCAGGTTGCCGTACTAAGCTCCTTGTTACAGATGATAAAACTAAGGTAAGGTTTAGGGAGGTTAAACATCTCACCAAAACAGCAACGATAGTGATATTAAATACTAAATAGTTAAAATAATTATTTTAACCTTTTCTGAGGGCTTATCGTATTCCTTGCACTGTTATAAGTACTTTACACATGAGATCTCATTTCTCACAACAGTCCCCACGATCAGCCAAAGTGGTGTTTGAAGCTTAAGCATTTGTAAGAAGAGGGAATTTTGTAAGGTTCACCTGGATATGAAGGTATTGGCAATATTTAGGCCACTTTTTTCAGGTTTCTTAGAGGTTGCTTATTAACATTCTTAGGCAGGCAGCACAAGGCTCCCCCACCTCTCTTGTCCCCTACACGGTCTGGCTTCATTACACCCACTACTTGCATTGCCCACCATCTGTTCCCCTTGGAGCTCCAGGACTGGAAAAAGACTTTTCCAAGCCCTTTAAAGTCCTGTGCTAATGTACTCTATCTACAACACAGCAGACCTTTGGCGTTTATAAATTGGACACGCACGGTTCCATCTATTTTTGATAAGCTTGATGGTCTGAGAAAGAATTATTTGTACTTTTGCTGGGACACAAGTTTGAATCATGCACAGCAGCAGGGTGATATGCCAAACTGAGTGTTTTTGTGTAAGAAACTGTCTCCTGGCCTGGCATTTGTCTTTGTTCTCTGTTCAGAGATGTAGAAACTGCCTTCATTAGTGCCATCAGCGTCATAATTAGTAACTTAATAAATAATGTCATTTATTGAGTACCTATGTGTCAGACACTGTGGTAAGGGCTTAAATGTGAAATCATTAAATTAAATAAGCATGATGTTCAAATATAATTAAGCTACAATATTATTTTTTACCTCAAGCCATCACTTCAAAATGTATTTGTAGGGGCCCCTGAGTGGCTCAGTGGGTTAAAGTCTCTGCCTTTGGCTCAGGTCATGATCTCAGGGTCCTGGGATCGAGCCCCGCATCGGACTCTCTGCTTGGCGGGGAGCCTGCTTCCCCCTCTCTCTGCCTGCCTCTGCCTACTTGTGATCTCTCTCTCTGTCAAATAAATAAATAGAAAATCCAACATGTATCTGTACCATGTACCGGCTTAGAGGAAATGTTTGGGCTCACTGTTAAGACAATTCTGTAATTATTTTACATTACAGAAGTTTTTTAAAAATTTTTGCAGTCAGGAAGTGTGTAAATTGTACATTGGGTTGGTTGTCTGTCTCAGATTATTTTATCTCTATTGTGTTGGCCTTTTAGCCAGGACTTAAATTTTGATATTCTTTTTCATAGGTGTGGCTTCTTAATCTTTACAACAATTAGATGAGTGAGATATTAGTGTTTCTGTGTTACAGATGAGAAAACAGAGACTCAGAAAGCCTGAGTGAGTTGCCTAGAAATAGAATTTGAACCCAGGTCTGTGGAAGTATTTAAATACTACTATGTGTATTTGCCAACACATAAGAAGGAATGTCTTCTGAATGTTTAGAATGAAAGATACTGCTTTTTTAAATCTTTGGGTGAAATGTTATATAATAAAGAAAAAACTCCCTCTTCCATATAAAACTTCAAACTTGCTCATTATTACATAGTGTAGTTCTGAAAATTTCACTTGTGGTAATTACAGGAGATCTGGATATTTCTACTTTGATTTTCCACATATTCTTCCCACCCATATGCTTGCATAGAACCTATATATTGATTCTATTTCCTTAGCCTCTGAAGTCTTCCTCAAGCATTATCGCTAACGATTTTTTAACTGTTGCGTGTTCCTAGTAGGTATTCTATAGAAATTTACATTTATAGATACTTAAAACAGGCCCAAGCAAATTAAGTACTTGGTTGGATGATTGAACATTGACCTATCAATCAGTCTGTAGCTTGTACCTGTAGGCTATTTGCAGTCCATTCTATTATTAAGCCCTCCATTGTGCTAGCCTTTAGGGAAGGTTGCCCACACCTCCCTGTTCCCCTTTTTGTCACCGTTGTTAAGTATTTGCATTTCCCCTTAAGAGTAATTTAAATATTGGGAAAACACAGTATTTGGAGATCGGCAGTAGAGAATTAGAGTATTCCAGTGGGATTTGATAGCCTGATTGAAAATATTAAATCTTTCAGGCCCAAAAGGAATCCCTTCTTTGAAAAAAAAAAAAAAAAAAAAAATTAAGGAGAAGTTCAGATACTTAAGAAAAAAATAAGAGTTTTATTTGACTCTATAAATCTCGGGTATTTTAGAAGATTTTTGGTGTACTTTGTATCATTTTGTCCTTCCATGCTGTCCAAAAAAACCACCGGTGGCTTTACCCTCTTTTATTCTGTATATCTTACTTGAGAATAGATGTCATTTTTTTGACCTGCATTAAACAGGCCATTATTATGGGAAAGAGCTGTTCTTCTAAACTTACCCTAAAAAGCACTAGCTCTTCCCCACCCAAAATAAATGTTCCTTTATTTTGAAATAAGAAAAGAAAATTTCTTTGAGTTAAGGAAAGTTATTTTGAAAAAGAAAGAAAGCCAAATTGCTATACAGAAGCACTCAAAATCTTAGGAAAGAGAAAATTTGCATAGGTCCTCTTAGTGGTCCCTTAGTTATAAGTCCGCATTAATTTCAGAAACAGTCATTTCTAAACTCCTCCACCTGTTCTATTCCTGTCACTGAGATGGTTTTTAGCAAAAACAGGAGGCTGTGTAGTGTAGTGGGAAAAGAGGTAGCCTGGGAGCTGGAGGTTTTGGTGTCATTCTCCTAGTACCGGTTGCATTGCCTTGGACAATTAACTTACCTTTTCAGAAGGGTGGTTTCCTTACCTGTGCATGGGGTTAATAACTTCCTGCCTGTCATGAAGAATGAGTATGAGGATCAAATAGATCAGGAGGCGGCAGAGCACCCAAAACGAGGCTCTGTGCATGTTTAAGGTGTGACATTATTTTTGAGATGGAGAACCTCTACAAGTCATGTGCGGTCCCAGAGAGCATCGCACACTGAGTGAGAAATGAAACAGGAAGTGATGACAGGACTGTCTGATGCTAAAAGGGTATCTAAGGTATCTACATTGGCTGTCAATCGGATGAGGGACAGGAAAAATAACGATACTATCTGAACTGCATTTTCACCTAGAGGCAAATTTACGAAGCCATGAGACAGTTAGCTTGGCATGAATTTATATGCCTGGACTCGTACCCCATCTGCCATGGTGTCACTGGCATAGAGTGGGCTTAAAAGAAGATGGATTGCTACATACACCTCTGTAGCAATTTCATTTTATTATTTCCCATTTAGCATGCCCACCAGCTTTCCCTCACAGTCTGTTGCCCAAACACACAAACAGAATCTGTCTTCGTGTTGTAAGTTTTATAATTCTCCTTTTAAAACAAAAAATCTTTTTTTGGGCAAGTTTGTTTTGAAAATATCAGACAGAAACCAAAATTTCAGAACAGTGAAAGCATTATGTGTCCTGTTTATAAACATAATGTCAATATTAACTCTTAAGTCTCACTACAAGGAAAACATTAAAGTCTGAATGTAAACTTGATCAGAGCCCCCCCACACACACACCTGTCACATACAAGTATTAAGTTTGGCCATCAAAGAATGCAGATGTCCTACTTAACTCTTTGTAGGAGGCAATTGAAAAATAGCTGCCATATCTAAAAATCAAATTGGGGAGTCCTAAGAATTCTACCCACTCGTCAGAATTGTGATACCTAATATTGATGTGAAAGCAAATTGATTTTGTCTTGACGAGATTATTCCGTTAGTATGCACTTGAATCTCCCACTGCCCTGGGCGTCTGTGTTAGTTTGCATAGTTAGCTCCCGCTAACATTTATTACTTTTACTTTCCTCCACTGGCCAAGATACTCTAAAACATTCCTGATTTTGGAATGGTGAAACCATCCAAATTGGCTACTTACCACTTTTAGTATACAGTGTATAAATCAGTATAGAGTCAGTGAAAATCGTCATAGTTTCGGTGGACCTGTGCTTGGAATCTGGCCCTGCCATTTTCTGGCATTGTAGCCTTGAACCATAGTGTCTTCATCCGGTACATGTCTCTAAGATAACCGTTACTCCTTTTGTTGCTCAACGGGCAAAAATCAAATGAAATGATACATGGCCAAGTGCTCACTAAAGTTTAGAATACTGCACCAACATCTGTCATTGTTGTACTCTAAAATCAAGGCTGTCTTTTCTGGTTTTGACCATGGCAATGTTGAGACTCAAAGCTGTGGGGAGGCTCTCTCTCTCACCCACACAGCGCTCTGTACATTTAAATTCCGTTGTCTCCGTGAATTTTGTGAACTGGAGAGTACTGTTAGCAAAAGCAATCTACTGTTGGATGTGAGAGCCTGCTGTCAGATCAGGAATACCTGTGGCTTGCAAGGAGAAAGAGATGGTAGCCACAGACCAGAAAGACTCTACTCCTAGACGTCCTTCAGTGGTGGCCCAAGGGCTGCCTGGAATGAGACACCTACACACTCATAGTTAGTGCACATGGGATGAAGAGATTTCCTAGGGCAGAGCATCAGGAGTCCACGAAGTCCACTTGGTGCTGTTCTATGGCCACAGATAGTAAATGCATGCCTTTCTGTGATGCCAAGAGGGGGACAGAATTGAAGAGTCTGGAGAAATAGTGCAAAAGGTCCACAGTGTGAAGTGTACCTATGGAGGCCACATATATTAGATCATATGTTTTTATGGAGCAACACAGAGGATGACAGAATAGCCAGAGACAGAATGAGGCAGAGGGCCAGGGTGGGCTGGAGTTTCATTTCCCACAAAGATTTTTGCACTTATTTTAACTGCAGAATAGTTAAAACCCTCAGGCGTTCCTCATCAGCACATGTTGATAGCCTAAACTGTTTCTGTACTTATATCTTTGCCTTCTCTCTGCAAATAAATTCAATATATGTTACTTAAAATGGATCATGGATTAGGGCACCTGGGTGGCTCAGTCAGTTTAGTTTCTGACTCTTGGTTTAGGCTGTGGTTGTGATCCCATGGGTCGCGAGATCAAGGCTGCTTCTGGCTCTGCTCAGCGGGGAGTCTGCTTGAGATTCTCTCTCTCCCTGTCTCCCTGCCCCTCTCCCCGCTCATGCACACCCTCTCTTGCTCTCTCTCTCTCTCTCAAATACATAAATAAGTCTCAAAAGATTACTCTATCTAAACAGATTACTCTATTAGAATGGAGAAAAAAAATGTCCCTGCATTGAATTCACTTAATGAGTTGGATGGCTTCTGTGTTCAAGAAAGGATTCAGTGGAAGAAACATTCCCCAAAATTAACTTCGTTATTAGGTGGAGGGAATGAGGGATGAGCATGACTGCTGTATTCATATAACTTTCACTATGTCTTTGTTGTTCAAGTGATCATTTTGTGAGTGCAAATCCGCCAATCCATCCATTCATCCACTTATTCAGTGATTACTAAGTGAAAATGAGAACATAAAGATGCTTAGCTCATGATCATTTTTCAAGGAATTTATAAAATAATGGGAGGATAAGATAGTCACACAAAGAACTGGGGAAAAAATATGGTGATTGTCAGAAAAGAGGTTCAAAATATTATGAACACTCAAATACTGCTAAGCCTCTGGTTTCATTTAGAAGCTGAGAGTAGTATGGAAGCGATCAGAACACAAGGGGAGACTGTTGATGAGAGCTAGATGGTGGCTGGCACAGCAGATGACAGGCTCTGGCATGAAAGGTGTATGAGGGGAAAGGTAGATAACTGGAAAAAACTTTTTTCAAACAGAGGGACAAATGTCTGAAGTATTAGCAAAGCCGAGTCATCAGTTCTTGGCAATAATTTAAATGAAAGGTGTGAGATACAGAATGCAGTTTAGAAATGATTTGGAAATTTCAGTTTGGGTAGCAGAGAGATGAGAAATGTGAATGCTGTAAACAGGGAAGTCTAGAAGTAGTTTCCCAGTGCAGGGGAGAGATGATGGCTTGATTTTAGGCTGAGGTTAGAAAGCCAGGAAAGCCTAAAGATATGGGTTTACAGGTGTTTAATACAGAAGTAAAGCCAGGTCATTTTAGGACTAAACCTTATATATCAAGGAAGACTAAGGTATAGAGAAGTTAGGGAATAACTAATAAATCAAACTGGTGACCACCGAGCATCTCCTCAGTGAAGATTTTCTAAAATTAACCCGGTTTTTTTAAAGAGACCTATTAAAGACACAGATCTTGTGTCAGAGCAAAACATCTACTCGGATTGCCAACTTTGACTTGAGTATTGAACATTTGGTGTCCTTCGATCTTAGATGTGGTCTTGGATGGTCCTTGTTGTTCAATCCCATGTGTGGTTTTTTTTTGCAAGTTTCAATTTGTCTACTCTTAAGCCTAAATGTGTTACAGAAATATTAGTGACTCCCCATGCTTTTACCTTCAGTAATTTAACATAATTTCACAACAACCATAAAATAAATAAATGAGTGTTTGTTTCCTGGGGATTAAAAATGATTTTTCTTCTAACAGTTGGGCACACCTATTATAAAAACAGGTCTAGATTTAAGTTGTCTCTCAAAGAAAAGCTTGTATTAAGGTATATGGTCAAGATCTGACCTGTGGATGTTCATTTGTAACCTGCAACAAAAGATTAAAATTAAAGATGATAATACAAATTTGGGGACAGAGTTCCCTTGTTCCCTGGGGTAAGGGAAGGCACTTTTCCTGCAGAATAACTCTCAGATATTAGCCTGGTCTGGTTGCACTTGTTCTACCAGCCAGTCACAACAAGAATTGAAAGGAAAGTTAGACTTGTGCCCCAATTTGCTGTCCAGTCCAATCCTGCCAAAGCAAAGCCTCCAGAATTGTACTTTCTCCAGTCCAGCCAGCAGGAAAGAAAGGCAGTGGGTATTACTTCAGCATGGTTTTTTTTTTTTTTTCTTCCCAAATGCCAATTACAAGAGATTACGAGAGTGTTCTTAAGTTTCCCTAGAGTTTTAGCCATCCAAATCTACAAAGCACTTGTTCTTTTTAATGTATGCTCTTTTTAATTAAAAGAAAAGTGAGACGTTTAAGAAGCACCAAAAAAAAATTCATATGAATAAACAGGAAAGCTGAGTCAAAGAACTAATTATACTCTGACACTTGCATTCTGCTGCTGTAAGGCAGAGCTCGGAGTCCTTGCTCTAATTGCCGTATGCTCCCTGTTTTAACAAAAGAGAAAAAGTCTTACACCACTTCGTTTACCTGCTTTTGGTTGATGGCTCCCAAGTTGCACCTTCCAGCCTCAGCATCTCTTCTCCAAGACCCTGGTTCATGTCATCTGATCCCTATGGATCACTCCTACTCAAATTCCAAATGTTTAGTGTTAAATGCAGTTGTCTCGCTTCTGTCCAAATTATCACTGTTTCAAATTCTATTGTCTCCTTGCCCGCATGACTTATATTTTTGGATTTCTCATTGTCTTTTTTTTTTTTTTTTAAACCAATAGTCATAAATTCTATGGTGTTATTCAATAGACTTTGACTTTACTGATCCAACATTATTTATCATGGCTCCTTTGGAAACTCCTGCCTTCCAACCAAGTCTGGCCTTTTATACTTTCTTGAATGCTGTATTTATTTTATCTGTGCTCTTCTCCAGGCTGGCACTACATTTATGCTCTTACAGAGTAATGTATCCTATACTTTCTTCTGGTCTAAAGTCTTCCGTGATGCACCACGTGACAATCGAAGTCCACACAAGCCTTTTATTTTTTCTGGTCTTACAAGGTGCCTTTAGCTTGCATCTTTTGACCAGGCTCTTGGGCTTCATAGAATTCTTGTGTTTCCTAACCTGTTTACATCAGATTAGAAGATATTTATCAAGGCGTTGTCCTCTTTTTGTTACCAGGTTCAGCACAGCTGGATTTGTAACAGAAAATGTCCAAGGAGCCTCTATAGCTGCGTATAGCAAAGGGCAAGGGGTATGTCAAGTACCCAAAGTGATTACAAACTAAATCAAGTCAAATAAGACGTAAACTTGACGTCTTGTCATTTCATTTATACTAGAAACAAGGAGACAGCCTAGACTTCTCATTCTTCTGTATCTCTTACTACCATCAACCTAGAGTGAGGTATCCTGTAGAGATACAGTCCTCACCAGAATTACCAACACAGTCACGCCAGTTACCCTCGTGTCCTGAGTGCATGTCCTCTACCTGCCACTCGCATACCTTCTCTGTAATCCTCAAAGCCTTGGGAGGTAGGTGTTTCACATACGAAGAATCTGACTCTGAAAGAAGTTACGTAACTCAATGTGCCGGCACTAAGACAACCAGTAAGTGGCGGGGCCGAGGATTATAGCCACATAGAGGTAAAAAGCCTGTGCATGATTCCCTCCTCATTGCTGCACAACTGCTGGGGTGTGGATACCTGTGTTATCACCTCCGATCCTTCCACAGATAACAGTCTTGAGAGCGTGTGTATATGTTGCACTAGTCTAAAGATAAGGGTATTTTGAGATTTCTTTAAAAAAAAAAAAATACTTTGCAAATGCTTGAGGTTATCTGGGTTTATGCATGTTCTCAGCATCTCCTGCTAAAAATGCCCCAATTCCATCATTGCCTTGTCATTGCGTACATGGCCTACTTAAAGGATAGGAATAAAAATCAACCCTTCATCAGCTTGGAGAAGGGGTAACAGGCTGGCTTCAGGTCTGTAGGAACCTGTCCCTTATTAGATGTCTGTCCTGGCTTTTGTTCATACACAGGGTCATTAAAAAGCATATCCTCCTTCCCATGCATAGAATTTTGCCTGCAAGATCCCATTAGTGCTAATGGGTCATTTTAACTTCCATCACCTCCAGGATCAAAAGGAGAAGCTGCATCTTTGATGAAGTGCTAATGCTACATGGAGCTCAGGCCACTTAAGGGTTTCCTTTGTTCTCTTCATAGGGCAACCCACCAGGGGACTTTAGACCACTCTCTACTATATGAAGAGTTTATAAAGACAGTATTAAGTGGTGGTGCTAAGTGCAGCTTTGGTAATGAAAATAAGAATGCATTCCCTACTTATAAATCAAAATCTCATCCTTAGTATATGATTGAGGCTTGTATCCTGCACTACTTGAATCAATATTTTCTGCTCTTTAATAACACAAGGGAAAGATTACTATTTCTTTTCAGTAATCTCTGAAAAGTTCTTCAGGCACATATGTTTGCCAAGAGGAAAAAAATAGGATTGTGGCAGGAAGCGGGGAGAGGAAGGAAGTGCTTTTTAGAATTAGCTTTCTCGCCGTGTTTTGCCTTAGTATTCTTTCTTTCTTGATTTTTTTTCTACAGTGACCTCAATCCATCAGGTGGCTGACAATGTGTACTGAGTGCCCACTGTGCTTGGAGCCCAGTACGAGGTAGTGGGGGAGAATGTGAAACAAAGAGAGACACAGTCTGTCTCTTCCAGGAGGTTGCAATTGGAAGGAGGAAAGATGGTTAGCAAGCATGTAGTGTCCCATACGTAACTTTCAGTATAAGTTCTACCTACAAAAACCTCAAAGCAGTGCCAAAAATTCTTTATTTAACTCCCCTCTGTTCTCTAACACAATATCCAGTGACCTGGAGGACAGCTGAAATTTTGTAACAAATTTAGTTCAACAAATGATTGGAGAGAGCATCTCCTTGCATTGATGTGTGACATTTAACAGTGTAAATCTCTGCCCAGAATCTCAGAAGTGCAAGGAGGGTAACTATTTTTCTATAACTCACCTTGGTTTCTAGTTTGAGTTCTGATTCTTTGAGTTAGTGAAAATGTAATCTCAGGCAATTTTAGTTCCCTTATTTTCCTGAGATTGTGTCTAAATTATTTGGGTGGGGGGCACTTCACTGTACCAATTTTTGGGGAGGTAGAGATTATACGGAGCTGGTCTCAAGTATTCTATATGTATAGCTCAGGTGCCCACTGAATTGCCAGCCTCTTCATTCTCGTGTGCCTGACCCATTAAGGTCATTCTTTTTCTGTTTATTTCTGTGAAACTCTGGGAATTGCTGTGTTGTTCCCATACCACAGTTGGAATATGGGAAGTTCTGTGAGGCTGCCTAAGTTCCCAGCATATCTAAATCTACATGCACTCTTCTTTTTCCAAGAATTTCACTGTTGCCTCTGGGTTCTCTTGAGGGAGTGCACACAAATCACTATCATTCTCTAAACTTACCTGAAGTTTTGACCTCCACCGGGGCTCAGCCCCCAAATTAGAGCAGTTTGTCCTCTTTTTGGTATTCATTGATGACTATGCTCACATTTCTTTTCCTCCAGTTTTCTCTCCTGCTTGCCTCATGAGGGGAAGGACAGATTTATTCTTTTCATGTAATTGCTTGTATATTCTGTCTTTCTCATTCCTTTAAGAGTTTTGGCTTTTAAGACTTAAATGCAGAAAGATAGTTCGGTAACTTTGGTTCTCGATTCTTATCCTTTCTCTGAGATAATGAAAACACAATGGGTTTAAATTTAAGTGAGAGGAAAGACCATGGAGAAAAAGGAAATAGGGTGAAAAAAACAAGATATTTCAAAAATAGTATCCCATCTCAGATGACAAGCATGCTACTCTTTAATATCAAGAATATGGTTAGAGAAGCAAGATGGCGGAGGAATAGGAGCCCTAAATTTCGTCTGGTCCCAGGAATTCAGCTCGATAGTTATCAAACCATTCTGAACACCTACAAACTCAACAGGAGATGGAAGAAAAGAATAGCAGCAATTCTGTGAGGAGAAAAGCGACCACTTTCTGGAAGGTAGGACATGCGGAAAAGTGAATCAGAGGCATTCTTTGGGAAGATAGACCTCAGGGGGAGGGAGCCTCCATCAGTTGGCTACTGGCAAGTGATAGAGCAGCGGAGCACAAAACCAGAACTTTTAGAAGTCTACTCCACTGAGGGATGTTGCTTCAGTGGCTAAGCGTGGGGTGGAACCCTCCCTGGGACAGTGTGGTCTCAGGACGCTCAGGGTCACAGAAAGACTGGGGGAGTGTACTAGGTATCGAAGTGGGGAAGCTGGCTGCAAAGACAGAGCCAAGGAGGGGCTCTCAGCTCCGGTTGCCATAAACTCTGATCCTCAGCAGTGTCTTCGAGCAGTGACCCCACAAGTGGCAGATCCAGAGAAACCCCCCCTTCCTCCACTGGGAGGAGCGGCGCAGGAGTGCGCTGCAGGAATCCGCTGGGTTTGGAGACTCCAAACGGGGCCATGTGCCAGAGATAGAAATGCTTGGTCACAGTCCTGGTGAGCATGGAGAGCAGCCAGAGACCAGGGAGACGGAAGCGATTGACTGCTTTTCTCTGAGGGCGCAGTGAGGAGTGGGGTCCCAAGCTCCTGGCTCCTCCGGACCTGGAGATTGAGAGGCTGCCATTTTCATTCTCATCCTCCAAAGCTGTACAGAAAGCTTTCAGGGAACAAAAGCTACTGAGAGTGAACCTGAGCAGATTACTTAGCCTGGCCATTGGCAAAGGTGGTGCAATTCGGCCTCGGGCAAAGACATTTGAGAGTCACTGCAACAGGCCCATCCCCCAGAAGATCAACAAGAACATCCAGCCAAGACCAAGTTTACCGATCAATGAGAACTGCATATCTCCAGCCCTAGGGGGACACAACAGGTAGAATTCAAGGCTTTTTCCCCCTGATTCTTTAGTCTTTCAAAGTTAAATTTTTTTAATTTTATTTTTTTCTTTTTCTATGTTTTAAAATTTTTCCTCTTTCCTATTTTAACCAAAATATTATCTTATCAATACCTTTTTAAAAAAATTTTTAATTATCATTTTTACAGTCATATTTTATCCCTTTGTTGTATTTAACCTTATTTTTCATATATATAGAAGTTTTTCTTTCCTTAAAATTTTGGGATACAGTTTCTTCTAACAGACCAAAATATACCCTAAATCTAGTGTATGGCTTTTTTCTAGTCTCCCATGTGATCACACACTCTCCCCTTTTTTTAAAAATTTTTTTTTATTTTTTCAACCAATTTCTTATCAATTCTTTTTTAAAAATCTGTTTTAATTTTCATCTTTATAATCATACTCCATCCCTTCATTGTATTTACCTTTATTTGTGTATATATGTACGTTTTTCTTCCTTTAAAATTTTGGGAGGCAGTTTCTTCTAACAGACCAAAATACACCCAAAATCAAGTATGTAGCTCTGCTCTATTCACCAGCCTGATGACATATATATATATATATATATATATATATATATATATATGTGTGTGTGTGTGTGTATGTGTGTGTGTGTGTGTGTGTGTGTGTGTGTGTGTGTGTATGTATATATGTATCCCCCCCCTCCCCGGGGTCGTTGTTACCCTTTTAGCATTTTGTTCTCTCATTCATCTATTCTTCTCTGGACAAAACGGAAAAACTCACCTCAGAAAAGAGAACAAGAGGCAGTACCAACTGCTAGGGACCTAATTAATATGGACATTAGTAAGATGTTGGAACTAGAGTTCAGAATGATGATCATAAAGATACTAGCTGGGCTTGAAAAAAGCATAGAAGATAATAGAGAATTCCTTTCCAGAGAAATAAAAGAACTAAAATCTAATCAAGTTGAAATAAAAAAATCTATTAATGAGGTACAATAAAAATTGTTAGAATAAATGAAGCAGAAGAGAGAATTAGTGATAAAGAAGACCAAATGATGGAGAATAAAGAATCTGAGAAAAAGAGAGAGAAACAACTACTGGATCACAAGGGGAGAGTTCGAGAGTTAAGTGATACCATAAGATGATGCAATATTAGAATAATTGGGATCCCAGAAGAAGAAGAAAGAGAGGGCCAGAAGGTATATTGGAGCAAATTATAGTGGAGAACTTCCCTAATTTGGGGAAGGAAACAGGTGTCAAAATCCAGGAGGCATAGAGAACCACCCTCAAAATCAATAAAAATAGGTCAACACCCCATCATCTAATAGTAAAACTTTCAAGTCTCAAAGACAAAGAGAAAATCCTGAAAGCAGCTCGGAACAAGAGGTCTGTAATCTACAATAGTAGAATATTAGATTGGCAGCAGACCTATCCACAGAGACCTGGCAGTCCAGAAGGGACTGGCATGATATATTCAGAGCATTAAATGAGAAAAATATGCAGCCAAGAATACTATATCCAGCTAGGCTGTCATTGAAAATATAAGGAGAAATAAAAAGCTTCCAGGACAAACAAAAACTAAAAGATTTGCAAACACCAAGCCAGCCGTACAGAAAATATTGAAAGGGGTCTTCTAAGCAGAGAGAGCCTAAAAGGAACATAGACCAGAAAGGAACAGAGACAATATAGAGTAACAGTCATCCTACAGGCAATACAATGGCACTAAATTCTTATCTTTCAATAGTTACCCTGAATGTAAATGGGCTAAATGCCCCAATCAAAAGACACAGAGTATCAGAATGGATTAAAAAACAAGACCCATCGATATGCTGTCTACAAGAAACTCATTTTAGCCCCAAAGACCCCTCCAGATTTAAAGTGAGGGGATTGAAAGCAATTTACCATGCTAATGGACATCAAAAGAAAGCTGGGGTGGCAATCCTTATATCAGACAAATTAGATTTTAAACCAAAACTCTAATAAGAGATGAGGAAGGACACTATATCATGCTAAAAGAGTCTGTACAATGAGAAGATCTAAAAATCTATGCCCCTAATATGGGAGCAGCCAATCATATAAACCAATTAATAACAAAAACAAAGAAACACATCGAGAATAATACAATAATAGTAGGGGACTTTAACACCCCCCTTACTGAAATGGACAGATCATCTAAGCAAAAGATCAACAAGGAAATAAAGGCTTTAAAAGACACACTGGACCAGATGGACATCACAGATGTATTCAGAACATTCCATCCCAAAGCAACAGAATACACATTCTTCTCTAGTGCACATGGAACATTCTCCAGAATAGATCACATCCTGGGTCACAAATCAGGTCTCAATCGGTACCAAAAGATTGGGATCATTCCCTGAATATTTTCAGACCACAGTGCTTTGAAACTAGAACTCAACCACAAGAGGAAAGTTGAAAAGAACTCAAATACATGGAGGCTAAAGAGCATCCTACTAAAGAATGAATGGGTCAACCAGGAAATTAAAGAAGAATCTAAAAAATTCATGGAAACAAATGAAAATGAAAACACAACTATTCAAAATCTTTGGGATGCAGCAAAGGTGGTCCTAAGAGGAAAGTTATTTAGCAATACAAGCCTTTCTCAAGAAACAAGAAAGATTGTGTATTTCTCAAATATACAACCTAACTCTACATCTAAAGGAACTGGAGAAAGAACAACAATGAAAGCCTAAATCCCCAGCAGGAGAAGAGAAATAATAGAGATCAGAGCAGAAATCAATGAAATAAAAACCAAAAGAATAGTAGAACAGATCAATGAAACTAGGAGGTGGTTCTTTGAAAGAATTAGTAAGATTGATAAACCCCTGGCCAGACTTCTCAAAAAGAAAAGAGAAAGGACCCAAATTAATAAAATCATGCATGAAAGAGGAGAGATCACAGCCAACACCAAAGAAATACAAATAATTATAAGAACATATTATGAACACCTATATGTCAGCAAATTAGACAATCTGGAAGAAATGGATGCATTCCTAGAGACATATACACTACCAAAACTGAACAGACACATAACTAGTAAGGAAATTGAAGCTGTAATCCAGAATCTCCCAACAAACAAGAGCCCAGGGACAGATGGCTTCCCAGGGGAATTCTACCAAACATTTAAAGAAGAATTAATGCCTTTTCTCCTGAAACTGTTCCAAAAAATAGAAATGGAAGGAAAGAAAAAGATAACTGCCAAACCCATTTTATGAGGCCAGCATTACCTAGATCCCCAAACCAGACAAAGACCCCATCAAAAAGAATTACAGACCAATATCCCTGATGAACATGGATGCAAAAATTCTTACCAAAATACTAGCCAAGAGGATCTAACAGTACATTAAAAGGATTATTCACCATGACCAAGTGGAATTTATTCCTGGGCTGCAAGTTTGGTTCAAATCCAGAAATCAATCAATGTGATACAATACATCAATAAAAGAAAGAACAAGAACTATATGATCCTCTCAATAGATGCAGAAAAAGCATTTGACAAAGTACAGAATCCTTTCTTGATCACAACTCTTCACAGTGTAGCGTAGAGGTACATATCTCATTATCGTAAAAGCTATCTATGAAAAACCCACAGCGAATATCATTCTTAATGGAGAAAAACTGAGAGCTTTTCCCCTAAAGTCAGGAACATAACAGGGATGTCTGTTATTACCACTGCTATTCAACATAGTACTAGAAGTCCTAGCCTCAGCAATCAGACAATAAAAAGAAAAGGCATCTGGATAGGCAAAGAAATCAAACTCTCACTCTTTGCAGATGATATGATACTTTATGTGGAAAACCCAAAAGACTCCAGCCCAAAACTGCTAGAACTCATACAGGAATTCAATAAAGTGTCAGGATATAAAATCAATGCACAGAAACCAGTTGCATTTCTATACATCAACAATACAGAAGAAAGAGGAGTCGATCCCATTTACAATTGTACCCAAAACCATAAGATATCTAGGAATAAATCTAACCAAGGAGGCAAAGAATCTGTACTTAGAAAACCATAGCATATTCATGAAAGAAATTGGGGAAGACACAAAAAAATGGAAAAACGTTCCATGCTTATGGATTGGAAGAACAAATATTGTGAAAATGTCTGTGCTACCTAGAGCAGTGTATACATTCAATGTGATCATTATCAAAATACCATCTGCTTTTTTTTAAAGAAATGGAACAAATAATCCTAAAATGGGTATGGAACCAGAAAAGACCCCAAATAGCCAGGAGATTGTTGAAAAAGAAAACCAAACCTGTTGGCATCACAATTCTGGACTTCAAGCTCTATTACGGAGCTGTAATCATTAAGACAGTATGGTCCTGGCACAGAAACACACTTAGATCAATGGAACAGAATAGAGAGCTGGAAATGGACCCTCAACTCTATGGCCAACTAATCTTTGACAAAGCAGGAAAGAATATCCAATGGAAAAAAGACAGTCTCTTCAATAAATGGTATTGGGAAAATGGGACAGCCACATTGCAGAAGAATGAAACTGGACCATTTTCTTTCACCACACATAAAAATAGACTCAAAATGGATGAAAGATTTCAATGTGAGACAGGAATCCATCAAAATCCTTGAGGACAACACAGGCAGCAACCTCTTCAACCTCATCTGCAACAGCTTCTTCCTAGACACACCGCCAAAGGCAAGGGAAGCAAGGGCAAAATAAACTATTGGGACTTCATCAAGATCAAAAGCTTTTGCACAGCAAAGGAAACAGTCAACAAAACCAAAAGATAAATGGCAGAATGGGAGAAGATATTTGCAAATGGCCCATCAGAGAAAGGGCTAGTATCCAAAATCTATAAAGAACTTATCAAATTCAATACCCGAAAAATAAATAATCCAATCAAGAAATGGGCAGAAGACATGAACAGACATTTCTGCAAAGAAGACATCCAAATGGCCAACAGACACATGAAAAAGTGTTCAACATCACTTGGCATCAGTGAAATACAAATCAAAACCTCAATGATACTACTTAAAACCAGTCAGAATGGCTAAGATTAACCAGTCAGGAAACGGCAGATACTGGTGAGGATGCAGAGAAGGGGGAACCCTCCTACACTGTTGGTAGTAATGCAGACTAGTATAGCCACTCTAGAAAACAGTATGGAGGTTCCTCAAAAAGTTGAAAATAGAGCTACCCTATGACCCAGCAATTGCACTCCTCAGTATTTACCCCAAAGATACAAATGCAGTGATCTGAAGGGGCACATGCACCCCAATGTTTAGAGCAGCAATGTCCACAATAGCCAAACTATGGAAAGATCCTAGATGTTCATCAAGACATGAATGGATAGAGAAGATGTGGTGTGTGTGTGTGTGTGTGTGTGTGTAATGGAATATTATGCAGCCATCAAAAATTGAAATCTTGCCATTTGCAGCGACATAGATGGAACTAGAGAGTATTATGCTAAATGAAATAAGTCAATCAGAGAAAGACAATTATCATATGATCTCACTGATACAAAGAATTTGAGAAACAAGACAGAGGATCATAGAGGAAGGGAGGGGAAAATGAAATAAGAGAAAACCAGAGAGGGAGACAAACCATAAGAGACTTTTTTTTTTTTTTTTTTTTTCCATAAGAGACTTTTAATCTCAGGAAACAAACTGAGGGTTGCTGGAGGGAGGAGGGTAGGAGGGATGGGCTGGCTGGGTGATGGACATTGGGGACAGTATGTGCTATGGTGAGTGGTGTGAATTTGTCTAAGAGTGATGAATTACAGACCTGTACCCCTGAAATAAATAATACATTATATGTTAATAAAGAAAAAAAAATATGGTTAGTAGTCAACAGATGTTTTATTTAAGAGGTAGGGGAAGTAAACACGTTCAGTACATTCCGTACAAATTATGCAAGATCAGTGGCACCCTAGTGCAATACCTAGAGGTTTAGTTAATAGGTCAGGGACCTAAGTCCTCAGTTTCTAGAGCTAAATAACTTTAAGCAAGCTCACTTTACTCCTCAGTATAATTCAGGACTGTTGTATCTGTGGTTTCAGCCTACTTACAATCTAGTAGGTTAGCTTGTCACCATTTTGTGGATGCTGGCAGAAGACACAAGCTTTCTGGGTCAGAGACCAAGAACTTTATCACTCATGACTCAACAAACAGGATGAGTATTCACTTGGATATCAGTTCTCCTTTTTCCCAATTCCCATGAAGACAACACAGAGGAACCCAGAGAAACATTAGGAATGTAGGAGTTTTGTGTTACATTGGGGAAAAGGCATCAGGTGGCATGAAAGTTAGGATGGTTAATGTGAGAGAGAAAATTCAACTGACAATGAAAGGACAGAAAAGTAGATAGCTCAATAGAGTGTGTTAGCAAAGCTTTTAAACACGAAGATATATTATGGAATGTTGGGGTTGCTGTCCATATCTTCTGCATTGATTGTTTACTAAAGTCAGTGAATTACCTCTACTCAGTGCTATACAGATATGGCAGATAATCTTTGATAGGAGATGAAACATCATCAAACATGGATTGCAATTTCTCCTTGTAAGTAGTGGCCTATGAAGTTGGGAAATCTCACACCTAGAGACATGAAATGACAAAGTAGACCAAAGTGTTCCATTAGAAACTGCAATAAAATTAGAAAAAAAAATAATCGATAACTTGTTAACAGATCCCAGAGTAGCATAAAGAATTCAGAGTGGTATAACTTTACCTAAAAAATACAACAAAAAAACCAAGAAAAAACAAACACAAACCTGAAAAAGGGTGTAATATTCAGATATATGCAGACTATTATGGGAGTCAGTTAGTGAATATAATAGGTATAAGTAAGGATAATGGGCTTAAGCCTAGTGAAAAAGGTAATTGTGGACTGTAGAGACAATTCGTTGAGCTTCTGATGAACTGAAATGAAAGACCCAGAGTTCACTAAGCAGAAGGTTGACTGAGTGTCTACTTCCTATTTTTACTATAGTGCATAGTTCCTTTATTTTATCTTTTAGTTCTCATGAAAACCTATAGAACAAATTTTATCATTCATATTTTAGAAATGAGGTTTCTAATGATCAGAAAAACTGGGGGAAAAAAATGTTAAAAGCCGTAGAGTTGGTAAATAACCAGGCTCAGATTTCATTGCAAGGATATGCAACCCCATGACCCATATTCCTTCCACTTGGGTACACTGTATTGAGCCTACTCAATTCTCTGTGGAAATAGCTTCTAGAAATGTCTTCAAGTGCTTATCTATTACTCAAACACTTCTGTTTTTGCACTTTTAGGAAAATATCTAATTATAAATTGACTTTTTAAATTAATTAATTTAATGAAATATAAACCAAACTATTTTCCTGTCCTACTGTATGTTTAAAGGAATGACAAGTTATTTTTGTGACCAAAACTTTGATCTTCCCACAGGTGACTTGTATATAGGAGGAGTGGCTAAAGAAACATACAAATCTTTGCCGAAACTCGTCCATGCCAAGGAGGGCTTTCAAGGCTGCCTGGCATCGGTTGATTTAAACGGACGACTTCCAGACCTCATCTCAGATGCTCTTTTCTGCAATGGACAGATTGAGAGAGGATGTGAAGGTACTAGATCTTTGTTATCAAACTCTAAGTCATTCTAATTCCACCCATAAATAAGAACAAATCTCTCTAGTCAGCAAAATTTATTTCTGCCAACTGTTCGAACCCCACCATAGGGCTTAGAAATCCTTATTTGTGCTTTTCACTTTTCATCGCATAAATCCTAAATTTTCTGACTGTTTGCAAACCTACACTAAGGTCTTATTTAAGATGGGGGCTCTGTGTATGGACCTTGTTATTTTCTCCTTTGTATTTGATAGTTCGCCCGATGAGTATGTTAATCAGTTCTGCAATGCCTGCTTTGTAACATTAAACAGATACCCTGTTTGGACTAAAAAAGTAGATTTGCTCCAGCAAGTGTCAATCAATTTGAGACCGTTTGTTTCAAATCTACATTCAGCAAGATGTAACAGGAGAATAAAGTTCAGATACCCATTGTCACATCACGATTTGGTTTGTATCTACCTCACAAGTTTCTTCTGTATATCATCAGTTTGTTTTAGCAAAAATTGGTTTCTTCTATTACCCGAGACTAATATTCCTTACTTGAGAAATGTGCTGAAGTATCATTCTGTTCTTTTGTGCTCTCTATCAGACTAAGATCTGTAGGAGTACTTTTTGATTGCTACTTTCATTTTAGATAATTTTCATTTCAACACCTCAGATTATTTGAGCCAATTCTCCCTCCATAAATGTAATTTAATCACATTATCCTGAATTTTGGGGCTCTGAATGTGTTGTTGCTTCTCCTTTAATGTTGAAAGCAGTTTGGGCTATTTTGAAAATTTTAGATTCATAAGGAAATTTCATATGGGAAAGGCAAAGAAAGACATGCGAATTCCTATCCCCCAGGCGATTATGAATCATTTCTTCTCGTCCAAAATAATGCCATTAGATTTAGCAATTACCTAAGTACGTGGAGGTTTTTTTTCTTTTAATTTTTTTTATTTGAACATACATTTTTTTTTCTCTCCACAATATATATTCCCTTGAAAAGTCAGGTGAAATTCAAACTGATTTAATCCTGCCAGAAGATAATGCTATTTAATAGAAACCTTTGTTGAATGTTTTTAATGTTATTGCTATATTTTTTAATTTTTTTTAATTTTTAATTTTATTTCAAATTTTGGTATAACGCTTGTAAAACAAAGAGAAACTATTTTCTCCATTTACCAAAAGAAACAAGATCATTAAGTGAATAATTCCTCCTACGGGGTGGATATAAGAATGTGGCTCATAATTTGGATTCTTGGAGGTGATCTAATCAGTGAGAATACGTACATTAGAAAAAGGAAAAAAAAAAGTACTACGAACTCCTAACAGTACTTTTTTTTCTTCAAAAATAGACCTTTCTACAAGTTGCTTGGTAAATGACTTCTCACCTACAAAGAGATGTTAGGAGCAGAAAGACACATTCACAGCTAAACACCCACAAGATGGAAAACCAAACGAACACACGTGACCCCCCAGCACAGGCACATAGGTGATGTGTGTGGGTGGGTAGAAGGGAAAACTAATGAGGGGAAGCTGTACTGAGAAAAGAGTATTTGCAGAAATGATACTCGGTTTTATTTTCTAACATAATCTATTAAGCAACTTGGTTAAGATGATTATACATCCTCTTGGCTAACAAACGTCTATTTGAACATTTGAAATCATTCAGTAGTTCCTTCCTTACCTTATCTAGGATGCTTTAATATCTGAGCTTTAATAATTCTTACCCTCTTTTAACCCCCCCTTTTTTTTATTCTTAGAATGTTACCATACCCCTGCCTTTCTGCTTTGACACTTCCCTGAATTTTTCATTCCAGCATCAAGATTAACAACTTTTAATTTATGACTATTTCTATCCTCTGCAGTTCCTGAGAATAATCTCAGATATACATGTCATAGGTGTAATTGAGGAGATACACATGTTTTTAGGATTAGTGATCAAATTCTAGACACTTGATCAATTCTCTCTCTAAAGATGTGGTCGTCTCATGGAATTTTAAATCCAAATCACATTGGAATCACTTAACTTTCATGTTAATAGAAATTCTATAAATGTGACAATAACCAAATAATATCTTTCAAGATTTTCCATTATTGCTATCCAACAAGACCCACAAATCTCTAAGCCCCTTTCATGTAAAAAGTTCTTGCTCTTTCCTAATAACCACTTGCTGCCTTCCATTTTTAACTAATTGCATTGGGTAGTTGCTGCTTTTATTTACGTAACACGCTAGCTAGGGGAGGAAACTTGCCTTGTCCAAGTCCTTTAAGATGAATTTTTCTCAAACTTGAACCAGTATCAGAATCCCCTGGAGAATTGTTAAAACCCAAATTACAAAACACTACCCCCCAGGGTGGCTGCTTCAGCAGGACCCTAAAATTTACATTTCTAACATGTTCCTACAATGATGCTGATACTGTTGTTCCAAGGAAATCTTTGCAAACCACTGCTAGGGTCGCATTTTCCTGCTTGTGTAGGAGAAAATAGAGACCGTAATCCACCAATAATCAGGCTTAGGTAAGCTCAATACCTAGTCAAGATAACTTTTGTACATAAAGTCAAGGGGGAAAAATTAATTCAGACACTCTGCATAGTCTCATACCATTCAGCCCCACAACTATTATAATAAGCTACAGAAATACTTAATTAACAAAGCTACCATTGATTTAGCACCGGTGACAATAAGTTTACATAGGTTTTTTCGTTGAATCCTCAAAACTCTGTAAATTAGGTAGTGCTGACTTTTTTTTTAGATGAGTAAATTGAGTCTCAGAGATGTAAGGTGACCTTCCTAAGGTCACACAGCTCATACGTGGATGATGGAAGCTTTGAACCCGAGTTTGCCGTACTTGAAAGTTCAGACATCAAAACACTTCCCTCTCTGGCTTTTTTGGTTTCCAGAGATTTTAGTTTTACCTTCACTTCTTTTCTTTTTCAGACATATCCTTATACTTAACCACTTAATACAAATGTCCTTGTGGCTTGTGCCCAATTTTATTCAGTGATAGAATAAAAGGTGCATTACATAACTAAAGGGAAAATAAATTCAGGGCTTTGTCTTGTGCAAATGCCTGTCAATGTTTAAATATTGTTCTAGAAGGTGAGTGTTTTGAAAAATGTGTCTTGTCAGGCATAGGCATGCATTCTCCTGTAATACCTGAATATAAAAAGACTGTTGTGATAATGAAAAAATAATAATAATAAAGCATGTCTTTATGCTCACATTAAAGATTTGGCAGGTACTCTAGTTGCTGCTCTACCCCATGGGCACATTCATCTTCAGGATTGTAGTTTTACCATTTTAGAATTTAGCATTATATTGCAATTGTATTTATGATAATTTTTACAAAAATAAAAGAACGATAATCTGGCTTTTCATCCATTGCTGTTCCTGCTCTTACCCTCTGCTGGGCAAGAAAGGGAGCAGCCACATACTGATAACCAGCCCCCCACCCACACTGGGCGGGAGCCACTCCCTGCTCCTGCACTCAACCCACAAGAGAACGTGCCAAGGAGTATTGCTTTAAGAGTTCTTTGTTGTTTTGTTTTCCAAACAAACAGTAAATATTTTCGGTCTCTAATGCCATTGGATAAAGATCATTAGACTACTTACCTTGCAAGATTGGAGGAACCACAAATACTAAGCAGTTTAGTGGTTCTTAGTTCTTGGATGAGACAGGTGAGAAAACCTGTTCCATCCCTTCACGGCTTCCAGGCCTGGAAAGTTATTATTAATAATAAAAACTATTAAAAAAAAATAATAATAAAAACTATTATTACTGTTGCCATTAGTATACCTATTGTTGCCGTTATTATGTAATTAGTTCTTATAATGTTAGGGTTTCTTAATTTGTGAAAACTCACATAGGTTAAGCTAAATTCAATAATTTTCTATGAGGACTCCTTTCCTGAAAAAACCAATAGAAATACCATTGTAACGAGCATGTTTAAAAAGACATTTTACGAAAATGTCGATTTACACAAAGGCTAATTACAGGTAGTTCCCCATTTATTCACTAAAGCAGTTACCTCCCAGGCTCTCAGTGTTAATAGAATCTAATTGGGTCGGTATCGTTTTATATTTCCATAAAACGTATTGTGGGTTTTTTGTTTTGTTTTGTTTTTTTTTTTAGATTTTATTTATTTATTTGACACAGAGAGAGATCACAAGTAGGCAGAGAGGGGGAAGCAGGCTCCCTGCTGAGCAGAGAACCAGATGCAGGGCTCCATCTCAGGGCCCTGAGATCATGACCTGAGCCGAAGTCAGAGGCTTTAACTCACTGAGCCACCTAGGCACCCCAAAACCTATTGCGTTGACTAGGAAATATCTTCAGTTTTCTACTCTAAAGCTATTTAGATGGAGTGCATTCCCTTTTTAACCTTCCCTAAGATAGTCCTTTTTAGTGAGATTCTATCGTAATAAATATTCACAGGGCAGTTTAGAAGAGTTGAAGGGAATTATGAAGGTGGGGAAAATGCTGACCTAACTCTGAAATCCTTAAGTGGTAGAGACCCAGCATGCTAAGAACAAAGATAAACACTCCACACTGAAACCTTGTAGAGGGATTTTCTGGTAAGTGGAATGGTCTTGCAGTCTGCTTCTTCCATCCCTTATTTCTCTCATCCGCCCTGAATGATATATATAGTACATTCTGAAGGTTTGGTGTCACTCTCAAGTCCAGCTATTGGCAGTGAATGGCTGGCATCACGGTTTCAAGCCTTAATTGCAATTGCAAGATTAAAAAATATAGAGGGAAGGAGAAATGGAAAGGGATAATGGGTCTGCTAAGGACCGTGGTCTGCACGTATCTGCACATGACAAATGGTGCCACATGTTCCAAATAAGCAATGCCATCACTTGGGTAATGCATTCATATCTATCCAAGAGAGGAAAAAATACAAAAACTCTTTTAATTTCTTTCATTACATGTCATCAGCTCAATTAACCATTATGTATATATACATATATAGAAAAATTCTAATAAATTACCGCTTTCTCATTTTTGGCTTCTCTTAAGATCTATGGCTGTTAGTATTACTTTGTTTGCTCTACATAGCATTTTTTTTCTCCCCCTTTACAACAGCATGCTTTTTGAATCTGAACGTTCTTCTGTGTTTGCCCCATTTTGGTATTGCTTACTAACATTTAATATATTTTGCTTTTTTTTTTTTTTTTTTTATTTTGCTGACAAAGTTGCATTGATGAAAGCTGACTTGCAAGGTAGATAGCCCTGTGTGTAAAAAACAAGACTGAAACCCCCTAATACACAGTGGAAACCCCAAAATAACATTTTTTTTTTACATTTTTGCAGTAACTGTTATTTGAGTTCAAATTTAATTTTTCCCGTTCTTGAACATTGTGCAAGAAATCTCGTTTTATAGCCTTGTTTGCATAAAGGCTTTCAGTCTTGAATATGTTTGTATAGTGATTGCCTCTAGTGCTTTGATCATCTTTTTTTTTTTTTCTTTGTTTCTTTGTTTCTCAGTGTTCTAGTTATGATTCTTTAGAAATAGACTAGAATTCTTTTTACTCGTATGTTAAATGGGGGCATGTCATTTATACAGACTTTTTCATTTTATGTTTAACTGCATGGATTGTTAAAGCATGTGAATTGATACTTGCCAACATACCTATCTAAAACACCCAACAACCATAACTTTATCCATAGTTTGTGCAGGGAAACTTCTAGGGCATTTTTGCATAACTCTTTTCAGTTACTTTGCCAATCTTTATCTCAATTTCATGAAGCTCTAATCTCCATTTCTCATGGTGTCTCTATTCATTGGTCAGAAGTTAAGGAGATCCATGCATTTTTCTAAACTCCAAATGGTGATAGAGAATTACTGATGATGGAATAAGATTACTTGCTACCATAATCATACTAGAAGCTATGTGCTTGCTTTTACTATTTGTCGTTTACTATTATAATGTACTTTGTCCTATATTTGAAACTTCAGAAAACCTTCCTATTACAGCTTCTCTGTTTCTAATTCAGGTGTGTGAGCTAGAACTTTTAACACTGGTTTGGTCATGTAATTTGAGGTGTTGGCAACTACTCTATGTGACCTAGCTCGTGTACAAAACACTTGTGGATTTTTTTTTAAAGAACCCAAGTTTCTTTTGGATTATTTTTGCAGGACCCAGCACAACCTGCCAAGAGGACTCCTGTTCTAATCAAGGCGTGTGCTTGCAGCAATGGGATGGCTTCAGCTGTGACTGTAGCATGACTTCCTTCAGTGGGCCACTCTGCAATGACCGTAAGTACCTCTCTGAGTATGGACTCAGATGATCATCATTGCTTCCAGATACTGTGTGATGCTCACAGTCTAAAACAGGGGGTTTTTATATTATGTGTAAGTTAAACTGTCATAGTGAGGAGAACCAGTTGTTTCTACAGAAAGGGCACTTTTGAAATACTAAAGTATTAATCAAGGATGCCATTAGCTAAATGCTGTGATATGGTGAGCCTTTGGTTTGCAACTGTTTACTGTAATTTTTTGAATTGCTAATGGTCACCTTGTTGAAAATATTTTTTTCATTTCCTAGATATGACAGTCTTTTCCTGGTTTTCAAAAGAGATTTCTTATCACTTTATATTAAATAATATTTAATTCCAGAAGATTATACGTTGAGGGCTGTAATTTTCATGAAAGGTGACATGTCTCATTATGCTTCTCTTTCTATATCTTTTTAAACCCATATCTGGCTTTTGCTTTAAAAAACAATGCTTAAACTTTGTCCTTCAAGTACTCTCTCTTATAGTCTAGCCACTTGTGCATTTTTCTTCCTTTTAGTCTCGCAATATAAGCATGACTCAGAAACACAGCATTCACATTCTATCATGGAATATCTGCTAGTGCCTAATCTGTATGGTTGCAGTAAGAATTTTAAGACTGAATTAACTGATATATAGGATAGAGTCCTATTTCCTAACTTTCAAATAGATCATGCTTTACAGCACTATATCGACTTGGTAAAAGCATTCTCTACAAGACAACAAATTCCACTATATTGAGAATATTTTTCTGACAAAGCCTCCTGCTTGTGAAACAGTACATAATTTATATTATAAATGAGATAACATTTAAGGAAAAGCTCTAGGATGGAGGATGTAGTGATTGAAGTTCTGGGGTTTGGGACAAAGGCCGGGCTTGAGTATGGGTGTAAAGGAAGATGAGAGTTTGTTCACTTTGACCTTTGTCTATTTGAGACTCTATTTACACCCATACATAAGCGTATGGCAATGTTGAAGATGAGGTCATTGAGCTGAGTTTAGGAATATGGTATAACTCTCCAGCTATCTTCAGAATTTCTCTTCAAAACATTGAATACGGGTATAACAAGCAATTATTACAAAGTAAAATGTTGGAAGAGACCTGTAAAAATCACACCACCATAGATGGGGAAATATTTTGTCTCCATCCTACCAGCGACATCTGCCATAGAATTACAGCAACCTTGAAGCATGAACATGTATTCAAACCATCATACATTTGCACAAACAGTAACCCCAGTTGGGGTTCTATAAATAATCTTAAATGAAGGCTCAGTAGACACTTCATGATTTCCGTGTACCTAAAGCAAAATAAAAAACCTTATATATGCTTTTAACATATGTACATATGTATGCAGAATAGTAACTTCCTGCATTTGCTCCTGCCCCATAGAAAATAACATAAATTTATTTTCAAGGACAACCAGAAGACTGATAATTTGTTATGATTTTATTATGGTAAATTTTTAATCCTGAATATAATCCTGACAGATGTATGGCTACATGTGGTGTTGAGAGAGATTTTTATTGCATGAAAATGTTTTCTATTTTGCTAAAGAACTTTTCTCTGCCAAACTTTGCTCAATCTAGTTTCCATGTTTTATAAAATAGTTGCCATTCGGTTGTGTCAGATTGTATATTCTCATATACCAGTTAAGTTTGAAGAATATAATTTTCTGCGTGTATTTGCTAGACGTTTCCTGACAGAACATCAAGATCCTACCCTAAGTATCATGCTGTCTTCACATCATTTTTACAGAAAATTATTTGAATGCTGCTCTTGGGTGAGAGTAGTGGTGATGATAATGATAAGGCTATTTGTTATTTTCTTGTAAATAAGGTAAATGTCATTCAATAAATGTGTCTCCTGATATGCCTCTTGCACAAATCAGCATTAAAATTACTTTGGAGGGCTTTCAGAATACATACATTTTGATTAAATCATTACCTCTTAATGGGTTTTCTGGAAATGGGAAATGGTTTCTTGGTTTGTGCATGGAGTTTTGGTGGTGAGGATATGTAGGCATAAATCAATATTTAAAAGCAAATTTTATTTTCATATCAACTTTAATTTGTAGAAAGTACAATAGTGACTGTTACCTTTGTTAAAAGGTAAACTGAAGCATATTAAAAATTTTGAGAGTTTATTTGAGCAAAAATCGATTCAAATCAGACAGCATCCAGTCTAGCAGATAGAAAGGAACTCCAAGGAGCTGTAAGAAATGAAAGAATAATAGGCAGAAGAAGAGAACAGGGACAAGAAAGCTATACTATAAAAAAAAAAAAAAAAGGCAGGCTGCTTATTGAAAAGTTACTTTACTTTAGGGAATGACAGGGGTCTGTGAGGTAGGTTACCTAACTATTGCTGATTGGGAGGTTCCTGATTGGTTAATGGGAAAGCCAAAATTGTAATTAAATTAAGTTTTGGTTTGGAGACTTGGGGCTTAGCATAAATAACTCTATTCTGGGCCTGGTGTCTTTTTCTTTTCTTTTCTTTTCTTTTCTTTTCTTTTCTTTTCTTTTCTTTTCTTTTCTTTTCTTTTCTTTTCTTTTTAATGCCTTGAAGATATGCAATTGATAGAGCAATAAGAGTAGCATGCCATATTTTCTTCAGTTGTTAAATTCATCAAAATAAGCATTACTTTTCTGCATCTCCCTATTTTTCTGAGTTGCACAAACAGAATTAATGTGATTCCTGGGATTTTCACAAACTTTTTTTGTATAGAGGTTGAATTTTATTTTTATTTAATGAAGGCATTTAGGACATTTCATTTCTTAATGAAATTTCCATTCGTATCTTAGGTATTTGTCCATAAATTCTGTGATAGCAGTCTTCAGCTGCATAGAAAACAAAAACAAACCAAAACAAAGGAACAAAGGAAAATGAAATAAAGTATTTTAAAAGGGGAAAGAACACACCACATTGCAAATAAGACACATTTTCTCCGAAATAGACCTTCAGAATATCATCTCTCTGATAAATTTCATAAAGTGGTTTAGAGTAACTAGAAAAGTTTATTCATGTTAGCCTGGAGATATAATTAACAATGGGAAGATGGGAATACTTTTTAGCTTGTAAGTATAGTCTTGGGTAAATCATAATAATTAACGCACTTAAAGGAATCTTTCAAAAAAGAGGCACTTATGCAAAATGATGCCAAAGGCTACTGTTAAAGAAAAGTGCTTGTGAAACCCTTTTTTCCCTAGAAAATTGCCGTATAAATGACCTACTCATGGAGAAAAGCAAGCGCTGTGTGTATGTGTGTAGGGCGCTGTAGTATAGTGGACTCAGCTCGATTCTTCCATACCATTAATATATTTTAGGTCCCTAATATTATTTTGGGGGGGCTTATTGTAGTCCTTTCCTGGTTAAGTTTCCCATTTCTTATCCCTTTCTCCTTCAATCTGTTCTATGCCTTCTGACCAGTTTTGTTCCTACTTCCTATTCTCCCTAGTTTAAATATCACCAGCTCTTCTGGATTCTCCTACCCAGAGGCAGTAGTTTTCCTCCACTGGCTGCTATACAACTTTGCTGATGTTATTTTATCAGCCATCATTATTTAGGTTTTGTCTTATCTCCCCGTAAGACTAAGACTACATGCTTCTCCCAGGCAATATTCTTTTTTTTTTTTTTTTTTTTTTTGTCTGATAAGCCCAGTGTTTTGCACATCATGATGAATGTAATTGGTAATAATAGTGACTTACTAAATCCGTGCTGACTAGATGCATGGATCTTGCATAAGGGTTTCTAGTACATCCTCAGCGGTTAATAGTACTCTCCAAATTCATCAATTTGGAGTTCGTGAACCTCTGTGGTCTGACCCTAGCTTTCATTTTCATCCTTATCTGTTGCAGAACCTTGTCCATATGGCATGTTAGTGCCAATTAACTTACTTATGGCTTTCTGAACAACATTATACTTTCCCAATTTCCTCACCATTGCTTATGCTAATTTATCCTCCTGGGGAATGCTCTCATTCCACCTGGAATGAATTCCTTTCACTATATCTGTTTGAAGAAATATAATCTCATTTTCAGTCTCCACTTAACTGTTTCATCCCATGGAAACTTCTCTAGTCCTGGCCTTAACCTTTCCCCTCTTCTGAAATCCTGAGTAAGGGTCTTTTCAACATACTGTATATTGTAGTTTTTGTGAACTTTTCTTAGGTGTAACCACATACTTGGTGCGTGCTATGTGCCATACCTGCGCTAAGAGTTTACATTCACTATATAAAAATCAAGGTATCACCTATTCATGCTTGTGTATGCATGCGTGCACACACACACGCACGCACATTATCATCAAACCATTGTGCTATACAATAATCCTCTTCCTGCTTCACCCTATGGTACAGAATAGAATGTAACTATATTAGCTAATTTAATGTCAGGTTGGAGAAGATGAATATGGCTGTGATCACATGGAAGATAGTGAAGATGGTAACATTGTCACATAACATTAGTACAGAATTATTGTGTGCCAAATTACATTTCAGCTTCACTGGTGTCTGTTGCCATAAGGGAATAATACTTCATAGTACTGTCATTTTGGTGCTAGGAGGGTGTGGTCCCTGCCATTAAAAGACTATTTGCAGGATTCTAAATTTGCCAGAAGAAAATCTTTCTGATGGGAATTTATTGTATCTTTTGTGTGAGAATTAGAAATGTTCACTGAAACAAGATTTGACTGTGACTTGTTACCATGACATTTAAAAATATCTTCAGCTTTGTTTCTCACCTTTTTTGTTGTTTGACGAGAGAATCCAATATCCAGTGTTTGAGCATCAGTATCAGAACTACTGGAAATGAATCATAACACGTATAAAAATAACTGGATCAAAGTCACATTATTTCTGTCCAATTTAGAGCTGCCACTAGTATTACGCTGTGAGCTGATTTGTTGCCAGTGCCATTTAGAGATGAATAAAATTTAGCAATTAGCTGTGTCCACAACCAAATCCTCACTGTGAGTATGATGAATCTTACTAACCTTGAATCATTCAAGCATTTCTAAATGGCAGTCTTTAAGTTGTTTAAAGCAATTCATAAGCAATATTTACAGATAATGCCATAGAAAAATTATCTATGGGGAAATAAGGTCAGACCTATCTTAGGTTAGACCGTAAAGAATTAAAATATTGTTCAAACTGATCAGGAGGTGCAATAAAAGACAGAAAGCAAAGCATCATATATGACAGAGAAATGTTCATTATCATAGAAGTATTATCTTCTATTTAATATAAATTTATCTTTGTTCTTGTTGGTAATAGACATCATAAAAGTAAACACATAGAAGAAAGCATTGGTTTTTTCATATTGCAATTAAGCAGTTAAATGACAGTTTTAAGCTTTATCTATGTAAGAAAACTCAAGTGGGGAGAAAAACCCCAAAGAGTGGTGTACAGCACTGCTATGTTTGAATTATCTGGATTAGTTCCCTGTATTGTTCATCAGATAAATGATCCATGACGCTGAATAGCTTTTGACTCTGTGGTAATTGGTGCCCGTTTGACCCCAGAAGTTAAGAAGGAAGGCCCAGTCAAATTTTTCCCCCTGAAAGTACTCTCTAATTTTTCTGGCTCACTTAATACTCTGTGTAGACCTTGGTTTGGCTCTTATGTTATTACTCATCATTGCAGGGCTTAGATAACTCTAGAGCTGGTCTTTGATGGTTGAGTTACTGCGGTAATACTGTTGTATCCCACCAGAACCCAACTAGACTCAGGCTCCATTAAGAGAAGATTCTCCCAAGTCATCTTGGTTAATTATCCTTAAGGGATTACGGTGCTTTCAGTTCTCACTAGATGGTATTTCAGAGAGGTCTATGACCCTGGTCTGTGTCTGAATGATTTTTCTTTTGCTGTGAGTATGTCGTGCTCAGGTTTCTCACTTTGCTTCCCAGCTATGGCAACACAGCCGGTGCAGGAGCCGCTTAGGGTAGGGAGACTGTCTGAATCTAACGCATGAGTTTTTGAAACTTGGGGCCTTTAGATTTACTTTTACTTTTTAAAATGGCTTTTACCTCACCAGAACTGAGGCACCGAAAGCCCTTGCAAACAAAATGAAGATTAATCGTGGTGAATTCTCAGAATCCTGTTTAATACTAAATAAGTATCAATGATAAATAATTTAGCATTCATTTATTAATCAAGAAGATGTGTGAAGGGGCACCTGGGTGGCTCAGTGGGTTAAAGCCTCTGCCTTCAGCTCAGGTCATGATCTCAGGGTCCTGGGATCAAGCCCCGCGTCGGGCTCTCTGCTCAGCGGGGAGCCTGCTTCCCCCTCTCTCTCTGCCTGCCTCTCTGCCTACTTGTGATCTCTCTCTCTCTGTCAAATAAATAAGTAAAATCTTTAAAAAAAAAAAGATGTGTGACGAGAGTAAATGTTATATAATTCTCCAACTTTATAGAATCAGATTATTGTGGGCATTTTTTTTTTTTCTTTCTCCAAATTTTTATTTAAATTCTAGTTAGTTAGCATTTAGTGTAATATTGGTTTCAGGAGAAGAATTCAGTGTTTTATCACTTACATACAACACTCAGTGCTCATCTCAACAACAGAGCCCTCCTTAAACCCCGTCACCCATTTAACTCATCCCCACTACCTCCTCTCCAGTAGTCCTTAGTTTGTTCTCCATAGTTAGGAGTCTGTTTCTTGGTTTGCTCTCTTTTCCCCCTCCATGTTCTCTGTTTTGTTTCTTAAATTCCACATATGAGTGAAATCATATGGTATTTGTCTTTCTCTGATTGACTTCTTTCACTTAGCATAATACGCTCTAGCTTCATCCGCAGTGTTGCAAATGGTAACATTTCATTCTTTTTTATGGCTGACTGATATTCCATCATATATAATTATATATATGAATGAATCATATGAAAATGTGATGGAAATTTGGACTTTTTCCATAATTTAGCTGTTGTTGATAATGCTGCTATAAACTTTGGGGTGCATAGATACCTTTGAATTAGTAGTTTTGTATCCTTTGTGTAAATACCTGGTCGTGCAATTGCTGGATCATAGGGTAATTCTGTTTTTAACTTTTCGCGGAACCTCCATACTGTTTTCCACAGTGGCTGTACCAGTTTGCATTCCCACCAACAGTGTAAAAGGGTTCCCCTTTCTCCACATGCTTGCCAATACCTGTTGTTTCCTGAGTTGTTAATTTTAGCCATTCTGACAGGTGTGAGGTCATATCTCATTGAAGTTTTGATTTGTATTTCCCTGATGATAAGTGATGTTGAGCATTTTTTAATATGTGGGTCATCTGTATGTTTTCTTTGGAAAAATGTCTATTCATGTCTTCTACCCATTTTTAACTGGATTATTTTTTAAGGGGTTGAATTTGATAAGTTCTTTATATATTTTGGATAATAACCTTTTATCAGATATGTCATTTGCAAATATCTTCTCCCGTTCTGTAGGTTGCCTTGTAGTTTCGTTCATTGTTTCCTTCACTGTGCAGAAGCTTTTTATCTGGATGAAATCCCAATAGTTTATTTTTGGTTTAGTTTCCTTTGACTCAGGAGACATATCTAGTAAGAAGTTGCTATGGCCAGTGTCAAAGAGGTTACTGCCTATGTTCTTCTCTAGGATTTTGATGGTTTCCTGTGTCACATTTAGGCCTTTCATCCATTTTTAATTTATTTTTGTGTATGGCATAAGAAAGTGATCCAGTTTTTTCTTTTGCCTGTTGCTTTCCAGTTTTCCCAGCACCATTTGTTGAAGAGACAGTCATATGTATGTTTTTAAAGAAAGTGTATAAGATCAAAAGTAGTTTAGACTTTGTGAAATAGGTATTTTATTTTAAAAGAATATGATTGTGATTGATTTGAAAGGAAGTGATGGGCAAGTTATATACTTTGTCACTGTGGAGATACCTGGCTAGTGCATAAGGACTACAAAATATTTTAATGTAGATCACACCAACATATTTTAATGCTAATGACACAATTTACAGGTATTATATGCATACAGTTTACACTTTATAAACCATACATTTTCAGACTTCAAAAAATCTTTTCAGTTTAGAAATGAGGATATTGAGTCATGGTCAGTTAAATAATTACTTTGGGCTAAAATGGCTAATAATTTGCATAGACAGATATGAATGTAGGTCTGTCTAACTTGAAGCTCATATTCTTACTTGTACCCACAATTCCTTTCAAAGAGGGAAAGATTCAGTGTAGATGCTATTGAAATTTCCTAGATATAAAGTTCCTATAGAAGTTAGTAATGACTGAGAGTTAAGATTGCAGATTTTTTTTTCCATCTTCATCTCACACTTGATTCTTATATTTAATTTTAAGCATTATGTTGCAGGAAACATGCTCCTCCCCTCAACTGCTCAGTTGCCACTTCTAAAGATGAGTTAAAAATTTGTAGCTGTCTAAGGCACGTACTGTCATTAACTTCCAGGTCTGTTATAAAAAGGTACTGATTATGAAAGAGAGATGGGGATTTTCTGTGATTTTTCTATGACAGCCTGAATTTCTCAAAAATGATAATTTAATCTTTGGTAATGAAATCAGGCTAAATATTTCCAAAGATGCTTCTGCTTGAATTGGATTCACAATATATGTTATGGGAAACAAGCAAGTAAGGTTCAGAATTGTGCTGACCAGTGAATTCACATTGAGTGTTTCATTGTGTTGATTATATCTCAGTTTCCTCTTTACATGGTTGTTGAGGAAGAAAGAACAACAAAAAACGTAGTCAGAGATTAGCAGTCCAGTCTTTGAAGGTTTTAGAAGACATATGTGGGAAACACAAGAGAATGCATGAAGCCCACATCATGAAAAGTCACTATGAGATTAATAGTAAAGACCAAGGGCCCCTTGTATTTGTAGGGAAGGGAAAGAAAGCTCAGGGGAAATGTGCAGTCTAAAAAAGGTCATGATAAAAATAACGTTGTGCTTGCATTTAGGAGTAATTCTACTCATAAAGAAAAAAATATTACTGTGAAGAAAATGCACCTTTACCAGTGATCCTTTTTCCTTCCCCGAACAAAGCATTCTGTGCCTTTAATGAGATTTACTATAGCAATTAAAAAGTGTAGGTTTCTTTTATGGGGAGGAATTATGGTCTCCTCTGCAGCTCAGTGCTGTTATACATTGTTACTTCTCTGGTAGCATTCTATAGCAGCATAAAGTACAAGGATGATCTGTTAGCTCCGGGTATTATGGAGTGTATGATTTTAATGACCCTAATGATCTAAATTCACATCTCTTGGAAAATGGCCTGTAGAGCCTGAGGCTTAATCTCCCCAGGATTTGGTGAGATAGGAAGGTACAAAGGCGTTTCTTAACTTGAAATGATTTCAGAATGAAACAAGTTTCATAAAAGGATGAGCTGATACAGAAGGATGTTAAAAAAAAAAATGGGTCGCGAGCAAGGAGGAGGCTGCATTTGACGGGGACAGAGGAAACTGTGTTCGCGTAGGTGTGAACACTTCTTATAAATATATAACATATGACCCTTTAGGGAGAGAAACAGATGGAATATGTAGCGGAAAATAAAGAATACATTTTGCTTGCTTTCTTCGCGGGAATGGCACAGAGTTTTGATATTTGGCTTCTGTTGGAAAGCTCTCGAGGCCTCATGTGGATTACAGCAGCTCAGGGCAGTACTGACATCAGGAATGGTGCTGGATAAAAGCAGACCTTTGCATACGTGTACGAAGCTTCTTCAGGTCATGGCATGATGCATTAAACACCCCAGCCATGTTTCCATGTCAAAAACTTGATGGTCACCTCACGTGCCCATGAGGAGGAATCGAGAGTTGAGAATCTGGGTCCCTGCAATCATCGCACCCTCATAATAAGACAGTGTTACTAACACTGTGGGGTTCATCTTCCATGACATCCATCATGAATCCACTCTCCTAGGTCCTATTTGGGGTAAATGCTCCATTTTACTAAATTAAAAACAGAAAAGTGTCAGAGAAATACCATTTCCTCTCAGCCGCAGGAAACATCACAGAAGTAATTAAACTGGATTTTGGTGTGTTGGGCACATTTCTTTTATTGACAGTGAAAATAATTTTCTAAATCAAAACCTGGAAGCACTTTCAGTGTCGTTGAAGTGCAAAAGATAAAAACTTAAGGTTCTAAAAATCGAATCAGTCTATGGAGTGCAGTATGAGAGTCTGCTATGTGAGTCGTGAATGCAACCTGTATTTAAGAGTTTGGTGCCTACAAGCTATACGAGGAGGAGGATTTTGTTTTTAGCTTAGTTCCTGCAGACTATGTTGCTATAAAACAAAATGGAGTAGGTCTTTAATACGAGCTATCATGTGTGGTTTTTTTTTTTTTAAAGATTTTATTTATTTATTTGAGCGAGAGAGAGAATGAGAGACAGCATGAGAAGGGAGAAGGTCAGAAGGAGAAGCAGACTCCCCGCGGAGCTGGGAGCCCGATGCGGGACTCGATCCCGGGAATCCAGGATCATGACCTGAGCCAAAGGCAGTCACTTAACCAACTGAGCCACCCAGGCGCCCTATCATGTGTGGTTTTAAGGTCACCTGGAAATTCCAGTCTCCTAACCCGAATATTTCCTCTTCTGATGTTGTTAGGTTTTGTTGGCATCCATTGTCTTGGCATTCCTGCATCCCTTCATTCATCATTTAAGGTTCTCCACATCTTGCACAACAAACACAGCTGTACCATGTGCTTTATCTCTCATATGCCCAGCCATTCGCTCTGTGATATGGATACATGGACAAATCAGAGTAGTCAGTGCATGCTCTCTTTGCCTTCATCTGTGATGAACGACTGACTCCCTCATCTGGGTGGTTCTTCTCAACTTCCACTCTGCCCAGGAAAATTCATATGCAGCTCAAATCAAGTTCATCCAGAATAAGACAGTCTCCAGTTAGTAGGTGATTTCTTCTGCTTCTGAGTCTCCAAATGTTTACTGTCTAACAGGCATGGCTTTTGTTATTATTATTTTTTTTTTTTTAAGAATTCAGGATTTTTTTTTTTTTTAAGATTTTATTTATTTGATGGAGAGAAACACAGAGAGAGAGGGAACACAAGCGGAGGGAATGGGAGAGGGAGAAGCAGGCTTCCACAGAGCAGGGAGCCTGATGAGGGGTTCGATCCCAGGACCCTGGGGGCTTTTGTTATTTTTTAATGTGTGTTTACCTTTATTCCATAGCTCTTTTTTATATCCTATTCTTCTACTTTTGATATTATTTTTCACAGGCCTAGCCTATTATACTGATGAGTAATATTTGAAGATTAGTGTTTTGAAACCTCCATCAGTTACCAGGGTTTTTTTAAGACTTTATTTTTTTAGAACAGGTTTAGGTTCACAAAATATTAAGAGGAAGGAACAGAGATTTCCCACATGCCTCCTGTCCCCACCCATACATCACCTCCCCCATTAACATCCCTCACCAAGGTGGTACATTTGTTACAATTGATGAACCTACACGGACACATTGTAATCACCCAGAGTCTGTAATTACAAATTAACTGATGTGTGCACTCATCCCTACAGTTCTTTTAAAAATATATATATATACATATTATATAACATCTGGCAGGGTATGGTATTATGTCTTATCACATCACTGAAATGCATTTTTCATTATCTTTATTCCTGATAGTAAAGACCTATGTAGAATTAGAGTCTAAGGTAGCCAGAAAGAAAGTGCTTTAAGTAAAAATCTGTGTATGTGTCGGGGGGAATGTGGGTGAGTGTGTGTGCATGTGCATGCCCACATACCACAGGAGAGGGATTTAGAAACATGACATTCTATTTTCTTCAAACTCTGCTTAAGTCTACTTTGTACATTAGATTAAACTTAACAAATTCTGGGACTTCAGTGTTTTCAAGGTAACTATTTTTTATTCAGTTTACTTTTTTCTCATTAATTAGCCAATACCTGCAGGAATAATCACATCATGATGAAATGCTACACTGCTTATTTAATCTTTTTTATGAGCTTTAATAAAATTTTGCAATATTGGGGTATTTTTCTAGCAATAATGTAAGCTCTCTTGGGGAAAATAATACTATTTCTCTTATAATAGCATATCACTTGTATGCCCTGATTTAGTCCATCAATGTCCTTGAAGAATTCTCTCAAGGTTGCCTTTGCACCGGCTCCAGAAGAGTCAAGTGCCCATTTGGTGTTACATAGATGGAACACAGAATCTTCTTATTGTTTTTTTTTTTTTTCCTTTTCCATATTAAATATGATGAAGATAGCATTTATATATACAACTGTACCAATTACAAGGGCTTACTTGACCTAATTGTTCTGGTTCAGTATTTTAAGTTAATTTGCCTAAAATCAATTTAATAGGATGATGAATATACTCTAGTTCCTGATCTACCTAAGCCATAGTTGATCTGCCAAGTCAAGATTGATAGTGTTGGAAATAGAACTTGCTTGGTTGCTAGAGGGTTGAGAAAAAAGTTTAAAAAGTAATTAACAAGAATACTAGACTTTGTCTACCTTAATCAAAAAGGAGGTAGTAAAATGAAGGGGCTGGACAATGGTTCCCAAATTGTCATTCCTGGACCAGCAGTGTCCACATAACCTATGAAGTTTTTAGATTGGGGTTGGTCCCAGAAATATGTATTTTAGGAGCCTTGGGGTGATTCTGATACACACCCGGGTTTGAGAACTATTAGCCTAGATGATCTCTGAGGTCATCTTTTTAGTTCTGTGCTTTCCAGATAATGTAAAACTTTGTCTAATGAAATAAAGGAAGTTCTGCCTAGGAATTTTTATAAGTAAAACATCAAAAATAAGTAAAACATCATAACTAGATTTATAAAACAGTTTCAACACAATCTTGAATGTTTCTTACATAGCAGTTTAGAAGAAATAACACAAATTTTCATTTTGATTATCAGCCTCCTCAGTTGGCTGGCAATCTTAAGAATGTTTGAACAGTTCCCATTCACACTATTCATGCTGTGAAAAATCTAGTTCAAGGCAAAATTTCCCCTGCAGTATGAGGAGAATAACTAAACCCAAGTGCACATCCCTCTGTGCTTATCCCGAGAGGTTCTTTGGAATAATACTCTGATAATTGGTATAGATTTGGAAATAAAGTATCTTTCTTACCTGCAAAAGAACTATAACCTGGAAAAAATATGAGTCAACTGAACCACTCAAATATGGCCTTCAAAAAAATGCCACTTATAGAAGATAATACATTCTTCCTTTTTCATTGCCTTAAACATACTATCTTGCTACCTATCCCTTACCACCTGCTAAAATGAATGTGGTCTCAGTTCACTAGGAATTCCCCAGATACAGTTTCCCTTCTCATTGACACACACATCATATCTAGTATTATCTTCATATTTATTTATCTTTTTTTTTTTAAAGATTTTGTTTACTTATTTGAGAGAAAGCATGAGAGGAGAGAAGGTCAGAGGGAGAAGCAGACTCCCCACAGAGCTGAGAGCCCAATGGGGGACTCGATCCCGGGACTCCGGAATCATGACCCGAGCTGAAGGCAGTTGCTCGACCAACTGAGCCACCCAGGCGCCCTGTTTATTTATCTTTACTCACATAGAATGATCAGTATGTGACCTTGAGCAAGTCACGAGGTTTGTGAGCCCCAGTTTCCTCATTATAAAATAAAAAGTCTAGTTTGCCTCATCTTCAAGGTCCCTGGAGCTCCAGGGTCTGTGATCCATTGTCACTATATTCTTTACCTTCTTTTTCCTCAACCCTAGACCTATTTTTACTCACATTTAAGGCTCTTCTAGAACACAGCCTACAGCTCAGTCTCACCACACTAATCTTAAGCTGTATTTTAGCCAAAGACTTTTCCTGCCAAGTCCTATAAAAAGGAAGAACTTGGAAAAAGAAATCTGATTAATGGGCTGTCTTTCTCTTTGAGAAAGGAAACTTTGAATTAATCCTGAAACACAAGGCAAAGACTTCAGCTATTTCTTTCATGTTTGTATTGCTATTTATTAATAGCTCCTTTCAAATATCTGTTTATATCAAATTTGTTTTAAGCTGAAAATTTTACTGTTGTAAGGATCATGCCTGTGTCCTCACTTAGTGAAATGCTAAGTGTAATTATTATTGGCACTTAAATAAGTGCTTTTTGATGATTTAAAAAACTCAGTAATATAAATAGGGGTGCATAATTATTAATATGATCTAGACTACAACTACTAATTGAGCATCTACCGTGTACTGGGTTTTTTACATTAATTTTTCTTCTCTATACCATCTTTGCATAATAAGGATACTGACACCTATTTTACAAAAGCTGTATCAAAGGTGAAGAAGTATGCCCATGTTCACATGTTAAATAGAATAAGAATTCAGGCTTGTTTCACTTAAAACTCTGTTGTCTGCCTTCCAGAGATTGCAGTCTCTTGATACTGAAGAAAATAGTCAAATTGAGAGGATTTATGCACATTCTTTACTTCCATTTCAAATATTTCAGAACACACACAAGATGAATTAATAAATACAGATGTCCTCAATATAACAAATTGTAAAGTTGAGGAAGAACTGATGCAGAGCAAGTTTCATCCTATTTTCCTTTTAAGTCACTCTCCAGCAGGCCTATATCCTATACTGATGCATAGTAATGCATGTGACCAGCACACCTGTAAAACTTGATAAAGGCTGCAGCTTCAGAGTGAAAACCTTTGTTAAAGAGAGAAAGAGAGAGAAAAAACCTTTGTATACCTTCAGTGAATGATCAGACTCTAAGAGTAACACTTCTTATGATGTAGAATATAGAACATTCTGAATAACCCAGGAAAATTCATGTTTTCTTCATTTAAAGAAAGAGCAAATTTGGGATGTTGTTGACAAAAAATTCACAAAATGATAAGCATGTAATTTTTCTGAGTTAGCAGGCTTGTAGTCTAAGTTCTCGTGTGTCAGGAGGAAATAAGGATCATCTTTGACAGTGGGACTAAACTTTCATGAGGCTGACTCTTCCACTTATGATTTTTACACTTCCTAACAAATAATTCCCTTTTGCTAAAAACTATTATGATTTAATCTTAGTGAATCCTGTCTCTCTGACTGATACTTAACATTGTGTAGGAGACTTTAATACCTCTGCTTCTGGCCTAGAACACTGCTGATAGGAAGCAAGAAATTGTATGAAAACATCATCCCAGGGGCACTGGGTGGTGCAGTCAGTTAAGTGTCTGACTCTTGGTTTTGGCTCAGGTCGTGATATCAGGGTAGTGAGACTGAGCCCCACATCAGGCTTCATGCTTGGCAGACCCAAGTCAGCTTGGGTCTCTCTTTCCCTTTCCCTCTGCCACCCTCCACCTCCTCCCACTGTCTAATAAGTAAATAAATCTTTTTTTTTTTTTAAAGGGGGGAATTAAGAAAGAAAGCATCATTCCACCTTTCAGGAGTCCCTTGTACAAAAATAGGAAGGCTTTGTGCTTAAGACTCTACTGTGGATTAGGAACATATTTACATAGTAAATTATCCAAATCTGAGACTATTATTAATTGTGCATTTACTATGTACATAGCACTGTGAGAAATAGGGAAAATGAAATGACTGGGTCCCTGTCCCCAAAAGAGTTTTCATTTTAGTTGGGAGAATGATTCCCAAGACCCAGGGCAGCAGACAGTTTGGTCTGCTTTGTTGTATGACCTATCACAACTGCTCACAACAGTGCTCGACACTTGGTATGTACTCAATATTTCTAAAATGAATAAAATGCATTCTTTGTTAATAAGATGACTAGTAATTTAAGTGCTCGTTGTGTGATGGAAACAGTAGTTGTATGTGAATTCGGAAGAGAGGATAAGCACAGTAGTGGGCTGGCTAAGTAGAAAAATGGAGTGAGCTGGACCTTAACTGGACAGAGAAGGAGGGAAAGCACTTCACTTAAGGGAAACAATATGACCAAAGGTGAGTCTGTAGATAAAATATTCACAGAC
>CM052885.1:61777723-61798289 GCA_028534135.1 Potos flavus
ATAAGAGGAAATGGCTGGCATGTGTACAGATCATTACAGTTTAAGAGATGCTTTAATACTTCACTTTGCAAATGTGGTCTGAGGACCAGCAGCACCTGCAAACTCATTAGGGATGCAAACTCACAGACCTCCCCACCTGCTACACACCTACTGCTTCAGAATCTGCATTTAACAAGATGCCAGTTGATTCATATGCACATTAAAGTGTGAGAAGCACTGCTCTAATAGAAGCATGTAACTAGGCAGAACAGGGAGTGGCTAAATCGACTTAGGGACTTGAGGGAAGACTTCTCTTAGAAAGTGAAGTTTGGAGGAATTCAGAGCAAAATATTACAGATGTGTGGCTCAATTTGTTTAGTAAGTCAGAATTCCTAATTTGAAAAATGCAGTAAAGTCTCACTTAACATCACTATTTACCTATCACATGGACTTTTAGTAATCTCCTGTGGTTTAGCAGGCCAAATGCAGGCCAAGGCAACAATTATATCAAAGTGAGGCCAGTCCTTGCTTCCTGCTTTAGTGTTGTATGGGAATAAGCTCTAAAATCTAGCATTTACAATGAACCTATCCATAAGGAGGTCTGAATTCAACAGTCCTCTCTCAAGCAACTCATAAGGCAGACATTTCATTGGATAATTTAATTTAACCAGAAAGGTCTTGGCAGACCCTGTCTCTTTTTGGGCCAGTAAATGGGGTATTATAAAAATCAGTCATTCGGTGCTCAGAAAAAAAATACCCAGCTTTCCCTAGGCTGTCCCCTAAGGCCCCTCTGGTTTAACACTCATTTTCTTTTTAATGTTAGAATTGCTTCTATTTTATGTGGAGCCACGTGGTTCTGTTCATTGAGTTGGTAGGTGGCTCCGAGCCTGTAATTATGATCTTGATTGTCGGTTGCCAAAGTACAAAAAGAAACTGTAGTAATCCACTCCGGTGCTCTTTAGTGAATTGTTGCATATGCTTTGTGGTATATCGCTGCACATAAATCTCACAGTACCAATAAAACTATTAGGGTAGTAAAAGATATGCATTTTAATTTTCATAGAAAGTGTCATAAAATTCAATTAACTACACTTTCCCAAATAGCAGTTCACTCTGAGAAGCCCAGGGTTTCCTAATCTGGAATTACACAGTCCTTGCACTTTCCTTGTGACCTCCATTAATGCTTTAATCATTACACCTGCTTGTCATCTTGCACTGTGATCATCTCCAGGGTCCTTTTGTCTCCTTATCGTGGTATAATTTTTTTTGTCTCGGCTTTTCTACTTAGAGCTCCATAAAGGTGCTTCCAATACAATGGAGGTTTTTTTTTTTTCTTTGCTCTTTCCTTAATTGGAAGGGGGTTGGGAGATGAACAGCATAAATAATCCACACAAATTTAGGGATTGTAGTTACCCAGGAATGGAGTAAAATGTTCTTCGGTGCTATATCTGCAAGTAACAAGGAAAAAACCCAGAAATTTTATTTATTAGATTGCAGGAGAATCTGAATAACCCCACTTCACTAATCTATAAAAGTGAACATCCCTCCCATATTTTTAGATTGTTCACCTTCTCCTCAAAAGTAGTTTAATAGCATAGACTAGAGAAAGGTCCCCTGGTGTTCAGATTTTATTACTTTCACTGACTAAAGCGCAGTACATTTCCTAGTATAATTACACCCCAGTTGTCACAATAAATGAACACAGTATATTTTACGATACACTTTACTTGCTTATTATCATGTTTGTTCACACATCTTTCAGACTTAATAACCCATGGGGGGCTTCTACCATCATTGGTGAATGGAAATTAGTGAAGTTCTCGGTTTCATTTGGGCAAGATTTTTATTTCAATTGTAAAAAGCCATAAGCAGGATGAATAGTAGATTTAAAGAATTTAAAAATATCTGTAGCTAGGTAATATTCCCCTGCTCACTGTGTGACTTTTCTAAATCCCTCTAGTAATCTTCCAACACCCACAAAGGTGAATTTTAGCTAAATGCATTTTTAATGGATACCAGCTGATGTTTCTGATTATTTTTAAAAACAAAAAGAGCATCCTGGATGTAAACAAAGCTCTCTTTTGAGATACATATTTATATTTGATTTTGGGTTGATCTTACCAAGGACTGGTTGTTTTCTAAATTTATGGTAGGATTAGAAAAAAAATCAGAATTTCCATGTAGTTTAATCAATTTGGAGTCAAAATACAAGAATGCAACCCTATTAGCATGAACATTTGAAAGACTGTCCATTGTACTTGCTGTATAAAAGTTGTAGACCCCATCATAGAGATCAAATGTAGACTAACAGTAAGGGGATTATTTTATTTGATGAGAAAATAAAGAAATTGCATGCCCCAAATCATATAGTGTTATATTAAGTTTTTGTAAATATGCAGAGCATTTTCCTTCAAATCAGACAAGGCAGTTACTTAGGCTTGGCTCTAATACAAATACTTAGATTCTAACTTTTTGGCAAATTTACAAGATTTTTTGTCTAATTATAAAAACAAGACATACGTGTAGGACAATTAAAAATACAGGACAAATAAAAGGCAAAAGAAGACCACCTGTATTTCTACAATCAGGCTGCTTTTCTATTAAAGGAAGTTTTCAATTCAACAGCTAGGAGATATTCACTCAATACTTGCTATGTCCTCAGAATTATTCTCACTATTAAAAAAAAAAAACAGGAAAGCAAGGAATAAAAGTACATTTGGAAATAGAAGACAAAAATGTGACATAACAATGAGCAACATAGTATTGGAACAGTAACCACTAGGTAATATTGTACACTTCGTAGACTGCAGAAATCTAGGGGGCACCATCTACCTCATAGTCATGGAATCATTGAACCATTGTTTTGACAGATATCTTGGCAACTGTGTGTCTTTTTTTAAAATTTATTAACATATAATGTATTATTTGCTTCAGAGGTACAGGTCTGTGAATCATCAGTCTTACACAATTCACAGCACTCACCATAGTACATACCCTCCCCAATGCCCATAATCTCTAGCTACCCCATCCCTCCACCCTAACTCCCCAGGAACCCTCAGTTTATTTCCTGAGATTAAGAGTTTCTTATGGTTTGTCTCCCTCCTGATGAAATCTTGTTTCATTTTTTCCCTCCCAACCCCCCATAACCCCCTGCCCTGCCTCTCAAATTCCTTGTATCACAGAGATGATATGATAATTGTCTTTCTCTGATTGACTTATTTCGCTTAGTGTAATACCCTCTAGTTCCATCCACGTCATTGCAAATGGCAGGATTTCATTTTCTTTATGGCTGCATAGTATTCTAGTGTGTGTGTGTGTGTGTGTGTGTGTGTGTGTGTGTGTATTATATATCATCTTCTTTATCCATTCATCTGTTGATGGACATCTAGGTTCTTTCCATAGTTTGGCTATTGTGGACATTGCTGCTATGAACATTCAGGTGCACATACCCCTTCGGATCACTACATTTGTATCTTTAGGGTAAATACCCAGTAGTACGATTGCTGGGTCGTAGGGTAGCTCTATTTTCAACTTTTTGAGGAACCTCCATGCTGTTTTCCAGAGTGGCTGCACTAGCTTGCATTCCCACCAACAGTGTTGGAGGGTTCCCCTTTCTCCGCATCCTCGCCAACATCTGTCATTTCCTGACTTGTTAATTTTAGCCATTCTGACTGGTGAGATGGTATCTCACTGTGGTTTTGATTTGTATTTCCCTGATGCCAAGTGATGTTGAACACTTTTTCATGTATCTGTTGGCCATTTGGATGTCTTCTTTGCAGAAATGTCTGTTCGTGTCTTCTGCCCATTTCTTGATTGGATTATTCTTTCGGTGTTGAGTTTGAGAAGTTCTTTATAGATTTTGGATACTAGCCCTTTATCTGATATGTCATTTGCAAATATCTTCTCCCATAATGTCAGTTGTCTTTTGGTTTTGTTGACTGTTTCTTGTGCTGTGCAAAAGCTTTTTATCTTGATGAAGTCCCAATAGTTCATTTTGCCCTTGCTTCCCTTGCCTTTGGCGATGTTTCTAGGAAGAAGTTGGTGCGGCTGAGGTCGAAGAGGTTGCTGCCTGTGTTCTCCTCAAGGATTTTGATGGATTCCTGGCAACTATGTGTCTCAATGGCAGGAACTGTGCCCCTTTTTTTGTTCTTGTTGTTCATAGAAAGTTACCATATGTGCTACAGTGAGCAATTCAAGATGGTACATAATCAAGAACAACATGATATAATACAGTATAAATCCCATAGGCTTTATGAATGAGGAATAATTTAAACTAGGCCTTGAAGTCCATCTAAGATTTCCTTTCATGAATTTAAAAGGCTTAGGAAATCAAGGATGTCAGTACTAGGTTCCCAGATGTGTCTTCTGGGAAACAATGAGGGGGAGTGAGTGATAAGTAAACGTAAGGACTTTGCCTACTTCTGGATGGGTTTCTCTTGAGGAGATTTGCTATTGGCAGTCTTGAGGTAGGATTGACATAGGAGTCCTCACCCTGACATAAGCCTTCTTTCCCTACCACACGCTCCGCTTATTGGCTAGAAAATCCTTCCATATTTCATTGCTCGGAGTTGACACTTAAACCTATCCAACCTACGTTGAAGTCAGAGCCTCCCTGTGAAAAGCACAGGGACAGTTAGGATGCCGTGCATACAGAGATAAACAAACGGAAATCATGGTTCTTCACCTTGTGGAACTTAAAGTCTGTTTAGTTGGAACAACAGGCACTGATATGCTGATCATAAATCCCCACATATTGTAATTTTTTTTATCTTGAATAAGTGCTGAAATGGAGAGTGGTTCACAGATTGAAAGTATAACAGAGATGGGTCTTCAATATCTCAGCGTTCAAAATAATTTACTTATTATTTGAGGTTGGACACAGCCTTTTGTTTTTCTTTGATTTCAGTCATTCATTTGTTTTGTGCTCCAAGAGTTAAATAGAACTATTGTACATTTGTTAGGTTTATGCACAGAGATTCAATGACTTACGCCTGTTGGAAAACTACCCTTTGCAACTGCCTTCCTTGCAACTATTTGCTCAATTTTGAGCAAAAAGTATGGAATTTATTTTCCTTTTTTTTTTCCTTTTGAAGATTTTATTATTTGACAGAGAGAGAGAGTACAAGCAGTGGGGAGTAGAGGCAGAGGGAGAAGTGGGCTCCCCATTGAGCTGGGAGCCTGGTGCAGGGCTCAATCCTGGGACCCCAGGATCACAACCCAAGCCAAAGGCAGATGCCTAACCGACTGAGCCACCCAGGCACCCCTGAAATTTATTTTTCTTAAGAATATGCTGTATCTCCCCTCACATAGTAGGTTGTTTTGGTTGTTTGAAGTATTGAATGCCACCCAGAAGAATTTGTCAAGAGAAAGGCACAGGGGCGCCTGGGTGGCTCAGTGGGTTAAACCCTCTGCCTTCAGCTCAGGTCGTGATCTCAGGGTCCTGGGATCGAGCCCCGCATCGGGCTCTCTGCTCACCAGGGAGCCTGCTTCCCCCTCCCCCTCTGCCTGTCTCTCTCCTACTTGTGATCTCTCTGTCAAATAAATAAATAAAATCTTAAAAAAAAAAAGAGAGAAAGGCACAAATAACCCTTTCACAGTGACTAGAAGCAAGAGAACTTAGTGGGAAAAATAATGGTTGAGGTCCAAAAGGAATCGTGCTTCCACAGTGGAAGCAGAAACAAGTAAGGGGCACAATGCTTCCTATGTTTCAGCTATGTGGTAGTGAATTTAAAAGGCTGAGAGTAAGGGTGAGGCAAGTGAGGCACTTGCCTGTATGCAAAATTTAAGGGCACTAAAAACATAGTAATTAGTGCAATATTTTGGGGAAAAAAAGGAAAAAACAAACAAACAAAAAACCCTCTGAGGAACAAAATACCAAACATTTAAATCAAGGCAGAATCAGTATTACTGAGTTTTCCTTTTGTTTCAGACTATACTATAGCTCACCACGCCACTGTTATTAGTCCTGTCTTTATTTGAAATTTTGGCATTTTACTCATCATGAACCAATTTTGATGTTTAAAACATGAGTTTCCATCTTTAAGTATTGCTTTCAAGTATTATTTGTCTTGATCACGGAGTTTTGGTGCCCCCTCAAATATTGCTCCTGAGGTAAGTGCTTTCACTCTAGTGCTGGCAAATGTCCACTTGAAAGAAGCCCAATGGACAGATGTGTAATTAGAGCAGAGACAGAGCTGCAACTTAAATTTGGCTCTGTTCATTATTAATCCACAGGTCCCATGACTTCACTTGCAGGGCCGTAAATCAGAAGTCAAATAAATAATACTGAGTATATGACATCATTATGGGTGCTATAGGGGCTATAATTTGCAGAGGGGACCCAGCTTCCAACAGGCTAATCACAACCAGTGAGTTAATTGCATTCCCTTGCATTTCCGAAAATTAAAATTGGGCAGCTCTTCCCCACACTGTTTGTGAGATCTTATTAGTTTTATGTATATTTATTCTTTGTGTGACAGAAAATGGATACCCTACGGCTAAAATTAAATGTCTTACTATGCCCTAAGTTAGCGAAGACCAAAGATTTTTGTCAGAGAAGAATGAAAAGATTCATCGCACATCTTTGATTGTGTTGCATTGGATAGATATTTATAAAGTACACTTAAAATCACAAAAGCAGGGCAGGAGTAGGCAGAAAATCCTTGATGAACATTTTGTGGATAGGAGCCTTGTTTACTCCTCAAAAGCACATAGTACCAAAAATTCAAATAGATTTTTATGTTTAATTCTACTTTTTATGCCCCAGGCACATGTTTATAATTAAACACTAAGGTAATAAAAGTGTTTTTAAATTTCTAAATGACAAACCATTAAGAAATTGACAATATCCCGCAGATAACTGAGGGAAGATTTTATAAAGGGTCTATTGAAAATCTAGAGGATTTAAGAGTTCTGTCTGTAAACACAAAATAAGTATATATGTAACTATTTCGACAGTAATGTACTTGCAATTTTGAAGACTGTCTTTAAGTTCTGTTATAAAACAAAGAGTGACATCAAGCATTTTTTGGCCATTCTCTATGATCCATCTCAGTCTCTCTACACGAGCAAAAGCTGAGGTTCAGAGATTTCAAATGCTTAGCCCAAGCTCAGACCTTAATTAGAGATACATCTCCAGCTAGGGCCTCTGGAATCCTTATTCTGAGACCATCCTCTTTCCACTCTGCAGCAGTTACTAAATAGTTTAGTTACTAAATAGTGTTCTGCAGCTTCAGCTAACAAACAGCGATGAAGCAGTAGCTGTGAATTGTCCTCACCAAATCCACAAGTGAGGCCAGTCCATGCCCCACACTTTCTTTGTGACTGAAAGCCATACTCGAAGACAGATAGAAGCCAGTAGAAAACACTCTCTTATTGGCACATCTCCACTTCTTTTCATATTATACTTTGGGTTTGTTTTTACGGTCCTATCTGGCTTATCTACTCAAGGACTCAGTCTTTCAGTTATTCCCCTCCCACCCCTGGAATCTTCAACATTATTTATTGGATTACACTAATCTTAAAATCAAATAAACCAAAAACCCTTACTCTTGACCTAACACCCATCTTACGCACTTTTCCTTGGCTCTCCTTCACACCCGAGCTCTGAGAAAGTTTTTAATGATAAATGCAACCCAAAATTCAGTATTCCACCCACACCATTCTGGCTTTCTTGGCAGAACTCAGCCAAAACTGCTCTTTCTAAGAGCACCAATAACCTTTGGGTTGTCAAATCCATTAAACATTTTTCAGTTACCATCTTAATCTTTACTGGCTTTGCTCTTCGATTGCTCCCTTGTCTAGAAGCATCATCCACCCATGACATTACATGCACCTGGTTGTCATCATCCCTTTGTGATTTCTATCCAGGTTTCTGCCAGTTTCTACTGTTCTACTTCCCTCTTAAATGTGAAAGTTATTCAATTCTTGATTTTAGAGTTCTCCTTTTTTAATATCCCCTAAGTAATTTCATCCATCCCCCTGTCCTCAAATACTACCTTTATGCCATGTGTTTTAAATTTAACTCTTCCCACTTCTTCCCTCTCCCCCATCTCTCTCTTTTCTTTATTCCCCCCTTTTAGTAAGTGGCGCCTTGATTGTCTAGCATGATAATCTATAAAATTTCAAACTTCAACCATAGGTAAATATTTGAGAAAAAGATCTTTTTTTGAAAAGTATTTGTGTGGCTTTGCTTTTGTCTTTTATTACAAGTGTTTAGACTATGGGTTTCATAATTAATATTTCTGGTTTATAGAACTTGGAAATAATAGCAATGATAGGCAACAGGTAGGTCCTACTATGTGCCTAGGCACTGTGGCAATATTTGATAGGTACCAGTATTATCCCACATTGTACAAAGGATAAAACTAGGATCATAGAGCTATTAAGTGTCAGCTGAGATTTGAAGCCATGCAGTTTGATTTTAGGGTCTTTACTCATAAAAGCTATGCTCTGCTTCCTTAAAAAGGTGGCAGTGATGGGTACATGTGACTTTAGTCCAGTAACTGTCATGGATATATATAACTTTAAGCCAATGCATTGAAGGCTGAGAACAGAGACTCAGCTAAAAGAAATTAGCAGTGAATCTGATCCAACTTTGTAAACATTTAACAATGTTTAGAAAGAGCTGATATCTTATCGTATCATCTGATTCTTTCCAAATTTTTTGACAACACAGACTTGAGTAGTATGTGTATCTGCTTTATGGGCAGCAAACCACCAAATCAGATGCTGATGGATGATCATTTTTTGCATAAGCTTTCAGAAATTCACAATACATTTTTCATGATTTTGACATTCTAAGACCAAAGTAATATGTCACTGTTTTGTCTCTATATGAAGCCTTTCCTGTTTCTTCTACCTATAACTACATTTATAGTAATTGATGTTTATAATATAAAAGTCTATAATAGGTCCTACAGACCAGACAGTCTGTTGTTTGCATGGAGTGGGAGTCTTGGACAAAATGCACAAACCCATTGTTTTCCTATTAGACTCTTGCAAAACATGTACTGTTTTTTTTGTCTTCCCTAACTACTGGAAAGAACAAATGCCAGTTTTCCCAATTAAAGTGACATTGGTGAATTTCAAGTTACATTAAAATAAACTTTGTTAAATGTTTCATATCTTTGGAGAGTTGATAAAGTTTTCATTTTTAAAAGATTTAAGAAATACAATTGTACCCACTCAAGCCTAAAGCTTTTTTTTAATTAGCTAATTAGAAAAAAGAAGGAAGAATAAATGGAAACAAGTAAAAAGAGAACTAATATTCATTTACCAATAGATAATTAGGCAGCTAATCTATATAAATCAAGGACCATTGAGACAAGTGGCAATATTTAAGGAAAACTTTTTACATTGTCTGAATTGTAAGTGTTGTCATTCATTACATTTCTTAGGTTTCTTAAGTGATAGCATATAATCTTCCATGGTGTTCTGATGAAAAACCAAATTCAAGAATTCTGTAGAAGAAAAGGTACAAACCTAGAAGAATCACAAGGTCTGGAAATTCAGTGATCTCTGTATTTGAATTGCATAAAAACTAGGTGAACATGACAGGGGAAAAAATCCAATAAACAGGAGGATTATTCTTGATAAAGAGCAGAGATGAAATGGAATCACATTAAATCTGTTGTAGATTCATTTTTCCCCCTACACCGTAATGGATGAATTTTAAACTTCTTACATCAAAACAAAAGCAAACTTTGTTTGAACAATTATAAAAGCATTGTATAAGCTTGTATATAAAGATCATGGTAGATTGAAGGTTATATGCTTGTACTTTCTTAAATAAAAAAATATAAGTCCAAAGGGAAAAATAACTCTAAAAGGAATATGAGACTTTTGTTTGTGAGTATCCCAAACCACATTGGAGGGAGGAGGCATTAATGCAATAAGGAAAATGAAGGAAGAGTTTGTTTTGTTTTGTCTTGTTTTCTGTTTAAATGCCACCTTCCCAATGAAGCCATTCTTGGCTGTCTTATATAAATTGCATGCCACCCACCAGCTACTCTTTACCCGTTCCCTAACTTACTTTCACTTTTAAACTTCATTGACATCTACTGAACTCTTGTTTTAAGATTTTATTTAATTATTTGAGATAGAGAGCGAGACAGAGCGAGATTGCGCATGAATGCGGGGAGGGGCAGAGGGAGAGGGAGAAGCAGGCTCCCCACTGAGCAGGGAGCCAATGCAGGGCTCAATCCCAGGACCCTGGGGTCGTGATCTGAACTGAAGGCAGATGTTTAACCTACTGAGCCACCCAGGTGCCCCTCTATTAAACTCTTTTAGTATTTATTTTATTTATTGTCTTTCTTCACTCCATGATAGCAGGGATATAGTCCATTTTGTTTGCTCTTGTATTTTCTTAAAAAAAAAAAAAAAGAAGAAAAAAAAAAGGAAATTGTAGTCAAGTCAGATTTAGTTTTTGAAAACTAGATTCATCAGGTTTAAAACCTTCAGCAGTTACACATACCTTCAACATCCCATGTCTAATCTAAAGTCCAGCTCAAAGAATCTCCTTAGAGATTCTGACTCTATGTTCTCTAGAACCTTGACTTTCCCTTCGTCCCTTCACCACCCCTTCCTCTGGTTCCCATGTTCTAACGCTCATTACGTGCCATCCTCATCCCTGCCACATTGCCATTGCTTGTATCAACACCTTTATCTGAAATGCCCTGTTACTTTCCTTCCGACCAAGCAAATCCTGTTAATTCTTGGAAGATGAGTAAGAGTAAATCCTCCCTCAGTTTCTGTAGTCATGTGGTCTGGTGTGAGCTTTTAAATCTTTGGGCACAGATTCAAACCCAAGCTAATTTACTAGCTATGAGACCTTTCACGAGGTACCTAGTTTTAGATTTTTAAATTGCACACTATCGTATTTATTTTAATCTATAATATGGTGAGTCTATTATGGAAAAGACCTAGCAAATAATAGGTCTTTGACTAGTAATATTGTTATATTTATATTATGTAATATATGATAATAATAAAAGATGTTCTATAATTAATTTAGCTACACTTATATAGAATTTACTAGGAGTCAGGTTTTCCATCTTGTTTACATATCAGGATCTCAGCCTTTGTTAGAGATCCTATAGCACTGACAATACTACACTTGCACTCTTCTGTTCATATTCTTCCATTTCATTGAGTACAGTTTACCCCAAGTAAGTCTTTTGAAGCACCTTCAAGCATGACTGTATTCTGTACTATTGTATGTTCCAGAAATTAGCTCATTGCTAGCTACCCCATGCTTACTATTTCTGACATCCTCTGAAAGATGTGGCTCAGTCTTTCCTTGCAGATTTAGGTTTTGTCATCTAATACAGACGTAGTCAGCAAGGTTCAGAGACATGCATCTATTAGTCGTAGAGCTCAGTAGCATAACCTAAAACTGCAGTCTATTGCTGGTTTCCAAGCTGCAACTCCTGATGCTGGACTTCTCTTCACCATGTCTGATCTTTATCTTTACTGGGGCAAGAGAGCCACCAATCTTACTGACATAATTATGGGGGGTTTTGTTGTTTTTTGTTTGTTTGTTTGTTTAAGCTAGATATCAGAACCCACAGTGGCCCCCGGAGACTGTGAGGTGTTACTTTATGTAAGGCATAGCCCTCCGATAACAGCCTGCTTTGAGTAGCTCTGGCTCCTCTCCATGATGACAATGCAAGTGACAAGGTCTCTAGCCAAACAGGGCAGTATGCAAATGGCAACAGAATGCCTTGGCCATTAAAGAGGCCACCGAGATACTTAATTTATAAAATATTTTCTAGATTTGTCCTTAATGCTATTTTTCCTTCTTCTAGATTTAGTGGAGGTTCAGAACATAGGTAGCCACAAAGCCCCTGTATATAGGAATTATCCATATTCTGATTATTGATAAAATATTTATTAACCTTTTCTATTCCCCACTAAAAGTCAGGACCAGTCTTTTTTTTTTTTTTTTTAAAGATTTTATTTATTTATTTGACAGAGAGAGAGAAATCACAAGTAGGCAGAGAGGCAGGCAGAGAGAGGGGGAAGCAGGCTCCCTGTCGAGAAGAGAGCCCAATGCGGGGCTTGATCCCAGGACCCTGAAATCATGACCTGAGCTGAAGGCAGAGGCTTTAACCCACTGAGCCACCCAGGCACCCCAGGACCAGTCTTTTTTGAATACATATTTGAGGGTCTTTTTTCTCCTTTACTTTGAGTAAAAACAAACAAACAAAAAACGTAAAAACAATATATGGCCTCAGTATAGCACCCGCCCAAACACACTCATAATGTGAGAAAAATTGCACTGCCCAGATTGTGCTGATCATTTCCAAGTTGACACAATGAAGTGACATCTGTGCTTAAGCAGTAACCTGCCATTTGCTGTCAGCATTTGTGAGTCAACTCAGAAAAAGTCCATTCTCCCCAATTCCAGTAGAGTCAGAAGGTCTTCCCAGGCCTATTTCTGGACAGACTGAAAGCGAAGATTCATTGCTTGACATTTTGCTGTGGCTGCCTCTAGTGAATTATGTAAAATAAATCCCACTGCTAGTTTTCTCCATCCAGCCTGTGTGTCCACAACAAATCAGCAAAGTGAGATGCACAATCCCAGGTCTCTTGCTGTACTCAGTAAACTTCCAGCCATGCCCAGAGAAGAAAGGAAGAGAATAGATTTTTTTTTTTTTTCTTAGTTGGAAATCAGAGCCACAGATAGAAGGACAGGAAAGTTCATTTTGATGTTTCTTGCTGTCGCTGTTAGAAGATGCCACACTATGTCTGCTGTAATAAGATAACTGATGTTCTGGGATTCTCTTATTTGACTGATGGTTGGTACCCAGAAAGAGTTTTCTTCTCTTTAATTGTACTAGGTTTTACTTTGATAATTGCTATGCAGTGAACATCCCCAAAAGAATTTGACTGAGTTTTGACAGCTTCCATCCCAGAGGATGCAAAGCATTTCATCCACACTTGACCCGTGGCTTCTCAGTGACCAAAGTTTTATTAGTAGCCTAGATATCTGTAAATTGAGAAAATTTCCCTTTTCATCTTTTCAGAAGGGAAACACGCATCTAGGGCTGCCTTTACCATTAAGTAAAGTAATTAGGACCCTACTAGCATATTTTCAAGATCAAGGACAGGGTTTTGCCTTCCCTTTTCACTTCCTTCCCATCTCCCCTCCACTCCCCCTGCCCCCAACAGGTGCACAGACACACTGCACACAGAACCACATGCTCCTACTGCCACAGTGTGTACTAACACGGAAGTTACCTACAGACACAGAGGGCAAAGCCATTTTATTGAATAATAAGAGATGAAACTTCAAATGAAAATAAGCCAGGGCCTTGAATTAGAAGAATTATTTGTGAGTTATAAATAACATCGGATCCTTCTCTAAATGAGCATCCTCATGGGGCGTGAGAAATTGTTCTAGGTTGCTGGTGGTAGGGCAGGTAGAGGGGAGAAATGTTTTGTGTAAAGAGGACGAGTGAAAACAAAAGCGTTGCCTGGGACCTTACAGATATATTAAATACTTCAAAATGCTCATTTAAGGAGGTCTGCTAAGTATTTATACTTTTTCCCCCCATGTCTTTAGCAAAGAATGTTTCACTTAAGTAGGCTTTTCTGTAATTATTGGGTCTGTGAAACTGACACGGTCCTTAAATATTTATATAAGAGCTTGGAAGGTGGCACCCATGTGTGGTTTTCCCAGCATGGATTTGGAGAGTAAAAGGCTGCTTCTAGCTATGCTGCATTGAGAAGGTTTTGTTTTATTTTTTTATTTTATTATTTTTTTTTACCATGGAGATCCTAATTGCAGTGAATATTTTGCTTAGTAGAGAGGGTAGGGTCTGGATACTGTAGAAGGTAATTATGATTGCTATTAAGAGACAAATTACTTTGGGAGATAGAATAATCTAGTATAGGCATTCTTCATCCTAGTTTTGAAATGCCCTTGGGTATCTCCAGACATCGCAAGAGGTATCACAAGACTCCCCCAGCAAAATTAATTTTACTCTGTCCTACTTTTAAAAAAAAATATAGTACATAGCACTATTAAAAGAAACAGAATCCCTTGTAATCAAAATATGATGGAGATCTCTGAAAGTACAAAATGTTGATCCCATGCCTGGTCTACTATCCATTTCTCTGTCCTGAAAATTGTCACTTTCAGGCAAAAGTAGTATCTGCTCTGAAACCTATCTAGGATGTAATAAGAATGAAAGATTTTAATATGAAAGTATGCTTTAGAACTAAAAAATTCCATGCTGATGTAAGATATTTTTTTTTAAGGCAGTAAATTCTGGAAAACTCTTCTACATTTAACAGACAGTGGAGTTGTTCGGTAGGAATAAAATGGAAAAAATGAGTTCTAATCTAGCCTTCTTTCTTATATATGTTTTCTTTTATTTTTTAACTTCAGATAAGTCGTTACCATTGCTAGGTCTGTGTTCTTTACCTGTAAAGTGAGGGAACTTGACTACGTGAGTTTTAAATTTCCTTACACTTCTCAAATTCTGTGATTCTAGCAAGAAAAAATTGATTCTTAGAGTGGAAAGTAAAGTCCTTGATGAATTAGAAAATGTCAGCTTTCAAAGTTTCTTCCATTTATTGATACAACTTCTTACGGTTTGGATAATGTTTTATATACATGTTTTTATTCGTTCATCACAAATGAGGCAGGCAGAGCAGAAATCATCTTCTCTTGCACAAGTCATCTTACACATGACTTGTTACATGACTTATATTAAGAGCACACAACTGGTGAATGGCAGATGTGGAATTTGAACTCGTTTCTGCTGGATCTAATGTCAGTATCAGGTATCCAACCCTCTCTCCCAAATTTAGCAACTTTGATCTTTGCTGTCTCTGAAATGTTCATTATTTCAGATTGTTTCAATTTCGCACAATATAACCCCGTAAATAGAAGTATCTTACTATGTGATTTGCATTTTGAATACATGCTGACATCTCTAAAGTGTGGCTTGGTACACCATGATTTTCATTGAGTTTTGACAGCAGATAATTTAATCTTGGTAAATACAATACTGTATCCTGACAGAGATATAAATATGTGGGCAAGCTGGGTTAGCAAATTTCTTAGCACTTTCAATGCTGTTTCCATTTGTAGAAAAAAATCAAGTCTGAACTGCAGGAAGGGAAAAAAAACACAGTTTATGAAAATGGCTAGAAGATGGCTCTGAACAGGGATGCCTGGATGGCAGAGTTGGTTAAGTGTCAGACTTTTGGTTTTGGCTCGGGTCATGATCTCCAGGCCATGGGATCGAGCCCCATGTCTGGCTCCACGCTCAGCGCGGAGCCTGCTTGAGATTCTCCCAGCCTCTGCCTCGGCCCCTCCCCACACTAGTGTTCTCTCTCTTTAAAATAAATAAAGAAATCTTAAAAAAAAAAAAAAATAAGGCTCTGAACAGTGCAGTCCATGACAGACAGACTGACAATATTATTGGTGTTGATATCATTAAATCCCTCCCAGGGTTTCAGGATTCACGAACTGAACAAAGAAACTAAAAGCTTCTCTGAATTGACTCTAAGGATATCCCACTTCACAGTTAAGAATAGACTCTTAAAGGTGACCTTCCCATTTCATTTTGTTTTTATGAACAAAAATGGTATCCATCCAGCTTGTAGGAGAGCGCCCTTTCTGATGCGAAGTGTGTCACTCTTACTCAAACTACCTCACTGTCATTGCCTCAGGGAACCTTATTCAGTCTTGGGAAATGCTCTGAAAGGTGGTGGTGGTTTATTTATTTGTTGATCTGTTTATCTATTTATTTGTTCATCTCCATGAAGTTGTGTGAAGAAGGAAGCAGGACTATAGGAAAACAGGAGCTGACTTAGATACCAGAAGCGAGGAATAAGCAGGAGGTGTGGTGGTGTTTAATATGAAATTCAGAACCTACTCAAAACATAAATATCACCGGGAAATGAAAGAGCAGCTTGTTCAGTTGCTACTTCAATTAGCAGGGGTTTTGTGGCCAAGAGGAAAAAGCAAAAGCTCTCCCATCTGCTTTCATTTCTGAAGCTGCCTCCTTATAGGGCAATTGACCTCCTCATCCTCTTCAGCATTTGCATACAAAATATTCTTTACATTTACTTCTTCTTTCTCTCCATCTTCCTTTTCTTTCCTCTCCCCTCCCATCCTTTCTGGTTTTCTCTTTCCCAGACTGATTTTTGGATGATCTGAGTGATGATACATTTTACTACATTTTTGCTGCACATGGCATACTTTGAAGAAATCAGAGAAGAATTCTTCCGCTCCTGGTAGCCACTTTTCTCTACCCCTCATCCAACATAGTGTATTCCATCAATGAACAGATATTTGGTATTAATGTGTTTAATGCTGAGAAAATATATAGAATAAAGATTTCTTCCACCAGAGTTTCAAAAGACATGCTATATCCTTCTTAAGTGATAATACAAGTGAAATGCTAAATAATAAGACAAAGTGATAAAAACACATCAAACAGCTGAATACAGAATACATGTACTATATAAAAGTATATGTATTTTTAAATGCACACTCATACATTTGAATTTCAATAAATACTTGCTGAGGACTGACTCAGAAGACACTGTAAATAATAGAAGACTCAACTAAAAGTAGCTTAAACAGTAATAGATTTCTTTTACCCCTTAATGAAAAGGCTCGAAATAAAGAGTGCAATAGGATTAGGTAATTCAGTGGTCAGAATAAGTCGTCAGGAACAAGAGGCTTTCCATCCTTCCATCGGATAGCTTGAGCGTGATAACTGTGTCTGCTCTTTGTCACAAGATGGTTGAAGCTGTTCCAGGAAAAGGAGTTCCCTCTCATCCATCAGTTTTTATTAAGAAGAAAACCTTTCTCTGAGGGTCTCTTTAACCTTTCAGCAGGCCAGCGTTATAGGATGAATGTTTCTGCCCCTCCCCCCAAGTTCATATGTTGAAATCCTACTTTCCACTGTGTTGGTATTTAGAGGGAGGGCCTTTGGGCAGTAATTAGGCTCAGATGATGTATGAAGATGGGGCTGCCATAATTGGATAGTGTCCTTGTAAGAGAAGGAACAGACCAGAACTTTCTTTATCATGTGAGAATACAGTAAGAATGTAGCCATCTGTAAGCCCAAGAAGGTCCTCACCAAGAACCCAACTGTGCTGTCACCCTGATCTTGGAGCACCGAGCTTCTCGACCTGTAAGAAATTAACATCTATTATTTAAGCTACCTAGTCTATGGTATTTTGTTATAGCAGCTACAGCAGACTAAGACAGCCACTTACCTCAAGTGGTGTAGACCAATCATGATTAAACAAAATCTACCTCAAACACAATGTTCTGGATACTGTGAGGAACTCTGTACAAAGAGGTTAAAATGAGGCCATGCCTTCCAGGAGATTACGGTAGAGGAGTAGAGCTTAGATGTGTGTACTGATCATCATCATACAGGGTGCTGAGAATAAAAAAGAACAGGAAAGAAAAAGTAGTTTGGGGGGGAATAAAAACTCTCTTGTTTTGAGTAACCAGATTTAGATGAAGGGAAGGGCGTTTCAGGTGGAAGAAAGAACAATGTGGTTTTGGCCAAGGAGTGACAAGATAGCACCTCGCTAGGTCCTTACAGAGATACAATCATGGAAGTGGCCTGGATTCACAAGGGCTCCTTTGGAGAGATTACTGATGTAGCACATGGGAAAAATGGAAGGCAGAAGAGAGAAACATTAGTACAATAGAAAACACACACTCATTCAGGAAAGCGGTAGTTGTTTTCTGAACTAGACTGGTGTCTAAGGGAATGGAAAGGAAGAGAAAGGTATGGAAGTGTCAGGTCTGGGATGCAGAAGCAGGGTCAGGGTTGAGTAGGAAGGAAGCATGGTCGTGGTACGCGTTTATTGACTCCCTGCAATCAACTAGAAAGCCTGCTCCACAAATTACTAGATAATATCAGGCAATATGCGCAGCAAGTTCTCAAAGCGGCCGTTACATTTCACATTTTACAGTGGCATTACTTGCCCCATTTAGTGGTGAAGATGACATGAGGCCTATGGAGTGCTGACATATCACCTGCCGTATAATAGGAATTCAACAATTGTTTCATTCTTCCCTCGCTTCATAAAAGTGATGGGAAGCAGATACAGTAATCGAAGGAAAAGATTTTAAGAAAAGAAAGTTGAGAATCATCTTATGCAGAAGTCAACAACCTTTTTGTGTAAAGGGCTAGATAGTAATTATTTTCAGATCTGCAGGTCGTATGGTCCCTGTTGCAACTATTCAACTTTGTCATCGTAGCATGAAAGCAGCCACAGATAATATGTAAATGAATGAGCATAGCTGTGTTCCAATAACACTTTATTATGGACAACGAAATTTGAATTTCATAATAGTTTCGTATGTCATGAAATATTAATCTCCTTTTGATGTTTAATGTAAAATATTTTAAAATGTAATAAACATCCTTAGTTCTCGTGCCATATGAAAACAGTCAGCAGGCTAGACTTGGCCTGTGGATTGGAGACAGATGATGCCTGATCTTAAGTAATCCTCAATTTAAAGGAATGAAGTAACAGAGGATATCGAATAAGAATGAGCCATTAAAGAGCCACAGGAAAAACCAAGAGAGTAGACAGAAGCCGGACAGCTCCGACACAGAACATTTCCATCACTGCAGAGTTCCATTGGGCAGGGTTGGGTGTAGAGATTGCATTTCTGGTTTCGTTTTCACCTGTGCGGAAGTCATCGAGATTAAAATGAAATTACAAAGAGACTCAAAATTTGCACATAGGTCCTCAGCCCAGGAACTGGAAACATTAAAAAAAGAAAAAAAAAAAGTTTCAAAGACAAGCCCATGGCTCACCCTAGGTTAAGCTCTGCCGTGACTGATAGGCAAACTGACAGAAATAGAGTTCAATTGTGTGACAGTTAAGGATTTAAAATCCAAGGCATTGAAGAGAACAATGGGAGCAACTGTATTCATTCTGTTTCTTTTTTCTCCCACTCTCAAATTTTCCCTTAATGACTGAGTCACGCAGGTTAAATGCATGTGACAGAGTGTATTCTGTTGTGTGCGAACATAAAGGGCACATGCTGAAATGCAGAACATTAATATGTAAATCAATGCAATTTTTCATAATAGGTATAAAATGGAAGTGCTTAAGAGACAGCAAATGTGCAGGTATTTTGATCAGTTTTTAATTTTATAGCCCTTCACCTGATGACTGTGCCTCTTTTGTCTCATTCCATTATTACAACCGAAGCTACATGGATGGGGCACAGCCCACGATCTCAGAGACTGGGGTGGTTCTTTTGGGAGGAGGGTACTCAGTTGCCACAATTATTAGATAGATATTCATTAGATAATGTTTGGATATTTTCCTAACTACTCTTCAATAGGAGTTTGTTTGTTTTAATAGAAGTATTAAATGTTACGTTGGCACACAATGTTACATTAGTTTCAGGTATACAATCTAGTGATTGGACAAGTCCATACCTTATGTGCCACACACCATAAGTGTAGCTCCCTTCTGTCACCACACAACACTGGTACAGTATCATCGACTGTATTCCTTGTGCTACACCTTTTATCTGTGACTTAATCGTTCCATAACTGGATGCCTGTACCTCCCAGTCCCCTTCACCCATTGTGCCCCTCCCTCCACCCCCTTCCCTTTGGCAACCATCAGCTTGTTCTCTGTATTTATGGGTCTTCCGTCGGACTTCTGAACAAGTTGTGATTAATTCTAGAAAGATAACTGTGAATTAACTCTTGATCTATTTCTCATGGATCTGTTTTTATTTTCTCCAGAAGTAAATTTTTGAATATTACCTTGTTTTCCCCCTGAATAAAGGTGATTTCTGTAGTTTGTAGGAACTCTGTATGGTCTGATGCCTCTCAGGTGACCAGTTGTCAAAAGAGTTGTGAAAATGGTACTATTATTGCTTTTTTTAATTCTAAATGTCATATTAAATGGTCAACTTTATTTCTGAAAAAGATACATGGCACAAATATTTTTCTTCCATGGAAAAATTACATGAAGTAAGACAAAGGTCTAAGAATGTAGACATAAACCGTATTCAGTATATATACACATTTACTTATACGCAGTTGCATACTCGCAAACATGAATCTAGAAAGAAGGTACTAAAAGCTCTGTGATGTTGGGCAAGTTACTAAATTTCGCTGAACCTCTTTTTCTTCCTCTGTTGAAATGGTTTTAATAACAGTACCTTTCTCACTAGCTTCTTGTTCACATTACGTGAACTGATGAAAAAATAGATGATAAATAGCAGTCTCTAGGATAGACATAAGTGCGCTAAAGCAAGCTTTACCGTAATTTTGTTGTTTTTCTAAAGCCCAAGGGCTAATAAATGTTGAGAGACTCAGATCCAGATCAGACTGTCCCAAGAGCGGATCCTCTTCCTTGCTCCACGGTGAGAAATGCCCCCCTTCCAAGCGTGTGCCAAGACACCACTCACTTCAGGGATCTGTGCAGTTTATAAGCAACAATTATACAGCGCGTCTTCTAGGAAAAACAAAATTAAATGACTGTCTAACTCTCTTATGGCTGAATGCAGTTTACAAAATGGAGCCATTTATTTATTTATTTATTTATTTATTTATTTATTTAA
>CM052885.1:61798789-61827676 GCA_028534135.1 Potos flavus
TTCGGGTACACGTGCCCCTTCGGATCACTACATTTGTATCTTTAGGGTAGATACCCAGTAGTGCGATTGCTGGGTCGAAGGGTAACTCTATTTTCAACTTTTTGAGGAATCTCCACACTGTTTTCCAGAGTGGCTGCACCAAAAATTGAGCCATTTAAATGTGTTTACAAAAATTCTTAAAACCACGGTTTTGCAAGTTCTTCTCAGTAAAAATATATCCCTTATTTTGTTTATAGTTACAGTTTGTTTTTGCCTTCCTTGTTCATCTTACCAGACAGAGCCTCTCTTGAATGACAAAGCCCCAACAAACTGGGGACTGGCTTCTTTCTGGAAAAGGGAGTAGTAGAGCTTTGCCTGTAAAGAGGAAAGCCAGTAAGTCAGGCCTTCGAGTGCCCATGTCAGATCCTTCCATCCTCCTACAGAGAGACTACTTGTCCTCATATCCTTTTTTCAAATTTCGTATTCTAAATTTCACATTCTAAACCCAAGGCCTCTCTCTAAAGATAGGCGTTTTGTCGAGGCATGACAGAAGAAAGAATATCAAGAAAATGGGAATGAATAGGATATGATTTTTTTTTTAAGAGGTTACTCTTAGCCCTTGGGATTATGTCAACAGAACCAAAGGACAGTACAGTTCCTGACTGAGGCAAGGGCAGGGAGCAGCCAGACCTTTGCCAGAGTGATTTGGATTAGATGTTAGTCATTCTTCATTTGCTGGAGAACTTCATGATCTTCCTTTTGGCTTTTATCGCATCAGGAAAAGGGAAGGCAGCAATTAAACTACCAATGTCACACACTTTGTTGATATCTCCCACAAAGATAACCTGCAGTCATAGGGATGCCCGGGTAGCTCAGTTTGTTAAGCGGCCGCCTTCTACTCAGGTCATGATCCTAGGGCCCTGGAGTCGAGTCCTGCATCAGGCTCCCTGCTTGGTGGAGAGTCCGCTTCTCCCTCTGCCTGCTGCTCCCCCTGCCTGTGCTCTCTCTCCCTTTCTCTCTCTGACAAATAAATAAAATCTTTAAAGAAAAAAAAATGAAAAGAAAAACTAATCTACCATAAAAACTAACCAAATGGGTCACATATATACTCTGTATATGATCAGAATAAAAACCTGGGATATCTTTACTGTTTCCAGACATGACAGGAAAGGTGAGAAGTATTGATTAGTTGTCAAAATGTTGTTTCACTTTGTTTTGCTTTTAGAATATTTATTGCATGGCTTTCCCAAATTTGACTATTGCATAATTACATATCAATAATTTATCCTAAAGAAACTTCCAATAACTTCCATTTAGTTATTATTGCACAGGTTTATATATTTATAAACGGATGGTTTCCATTTTGGACATCGTCCTAGAATTTCCTGAAAGCAGTAGATTATTATTATTTTATTGTTACTATAAAAATGCACTTGGGTGATGTAAGTGATTTAGTTTATTAGGCAAGACAGCTTGTGATTTGAAATCCACACTCTTCGTTTGTGAGATCTCACTGTAAAGTTAATGTCCCTCTTCTAATAAAGGACAGGGGAACCAAGACATAGCAAGTTTAGCAGTAAACATATTGTCTTCATTTTTTAAGACTGAAACATTCAAGTGTTTCTTTCACTCCCTTCACCATGTATGTTAAGTGCTGTCATTGTGCAACACAATCCTGAACTTTCGAATCTTGAAAGGAGGGCTGTAAATTTAAAGAAGGACTGCGTGAAGCAAAGAGAACATGTATTTTGTCAGTCGTGGTGGTGGCACGGGAAGGAGACGTTCTGTGAAATGCATAATCCCACAGCCATTTTGAGGTTCCGGTGAAGGTATTCTGTCCTTCGGGCAGGGATCACGGGCTGAATTTGCAGTCGGAGTTTTCAGGGCTGAATGCAACAAAAATAACTGCTTTCCTCGGGGAAAATGAGAGAGAAGATTTTACAAGACTGACCTCTAAAGAATTGGTATATTAGATGTGGAAATCATCCCGGCGGAACCCAGTTATGCTTCTGAAATCTCTCTCCACTCTCAAATAGACGTCATCGTGGACCTAAAGTGTGAACGTGGGAAACAAGATATGACATACTGTGTTGCTGTAGAATTGGGCAAAGTATGCATGCTTTTTAAAGTTTGTTTATGTAATACATCAAAAGCTAGATTAACTGAGATCCAGTCCACTTTTTGTTATATTAAGTGAATTAAACACACACACGCACACACGTTTCGTCTTCCTCTGAAGATGAATAGTATGATAAGAACTTTTGTAATTGATAAAAGCCATCTACACCATATGGCTTTATTGGTGGAATTAGATCATTTACCTAGTAAGTCTCTTATAGTTGCAGGAACTAAAAAACGCAATTGGTGGCATTCACAGCCCTTTAAAGTTTAACACTTGGAATTCTGTCTCAAAAAGTTGATCTAGTTAAGCTTCTCTGCTAAGAAAAGTGAGATTTGGAATTTCCACAAAATAGTTTAGAAAATCAAAAAAGGCAGGATGAGTTTACCAGGAAGTGCATGACTCATCCCTTCCAATAATATCATTTTATTTCAGGCACCACAAAAGCTGCAAGTACAAATAGTTACCTATTGAAAGGATTTTAAAATGTCTCTGCAACCAGTCTCATTGATTGATGCAAACAGAAGGTGGGAAGTGATAAGGGTGTCCAGTTTGGCATGCCCAGTATGCCTCCTTTTCTGCAGCCTACATTTTCCGGTTTTGAAGAATAGGAGTAAAGTGATGTTCAAGGGCGTCGAGGAAAGAACGGAGCTTCTTGGAAAGGTGTGCAGGTCTGGCCCTGGTGCCCCTGTCGGGGGTAACCTGTGACAGCACAGCTCTTCATCTCAGGGGCATCATGCTTTTTTGGAAATCCTTAGATCAAACTCACAAGAAGAAAGAGGCATTCAGCGTATCACAGGCAGCCAGCCGAAGCATTTCAACAAAGAGAAACAAAGGCTAGATCAGAAAGTGTTCAGGATTAAACATCTTGCCCTTAATTTACAAAAATCAAGCTGTCCATAATTATGGCCTCATTCTGGCCTTTAATTCCTAAGGCATTGTCTGCCTCTCCCATCCCCAGCCTCTACGTGAAACTGGGTTGGCGATGAAGACAAATACTAACTTACAGATTGTAAATCTCACAGCTGGACAGTAGCGACATGACAGGAAGTTTGCTGGGTGGAATGGACATTAATAATTAAAACGAGCCATAAGGTGAAACTTCTCAGATATCCAGATATGTAGGTTAAATGAAGGCTTATACTCCCAGGCAAGATAGTGATTGGAATATAACAAAAAGGAGTCTGTTCCAGTATAAAGTCTTAGCTTCCCAGTTGTTACAAGCAACTACTGGCAGATAATAGAAGCAATCATGTTTTAGTGTTGCATCTTAGGATCTTGACAGAATATTTTAAAGCTAATTATTTCTATCACAAAAGTGATCAGGAGGCAGTGGTATGCTTATCATTGAAGTCTGGCATTTTTAATTTTTCTAGCAAAATGCGTCGTATGGCCTGAAGTGGTGATATAAATTACAGCCTGTTTCTCATTAGGGCTTTCCTTATTACTGAGATCCAGTCTCCTGTTTCCATATAGTTAGGATCTTTAAATCAATAAACAGGTCTCACTTTTTACTAAAAAGTAGAATGAAGGGCATCAGTAAATTGGTAAGAAAGATGTTCCTTTTTCTAAATTATAAATGCATCATGCAGTTAAGAAGTAACTGGTAGTTATTGGTATTAATCTGCCAACAACCGGTGTATACGACGACAGAAAATTACAATCAGAGAAGAGAAGGAGCCTCTGATACAAGCCAAAGAGGCAGGCTTTTGGAACAAATATGAATCTAGGTCTTAAACTCATTAGAGATGAGTGCAGTATTCTTGAATTCTCTGCAAAACTTTGCCTGGAACTCGGCATTATATAAAATGCTAATAGAAGTCATCAGATTACTTAAATCAGGTAGTGCTTGATGCTATTAAATATGAAGAAAACATTCTTTAGTATCACAAATGCTCAGAGCTGGCCCAGCCAACGCTTTGTCACTGATTGCGGTGGGAGCTGTTGTTGGGTAGACCCTTACCCTCGCTTGTCATGTACTGTCTCTCGAACCCCTGCCCTCAGCCAGCCTCACTGGAAACAAGAGAATGGCTTTTAGTTCTTATCAGTATCAGAGGTTTTAGGTTCAGACACAAGTACCTTCTTAATGACTTGCGAGGACTCTCTCTATTAAATTACTTCTGGTGGAAGGTAAAGAATTATGCCGTTCTTTTATTTTTAACTTCCACTGCTGTCTCATTGTGCTTAAATAGAAACCAAACCTTTTGTCATAGTCCATAGACCCAACAGGATCTGATGCTAGTCTATCTGCACACTATTTTGCCTCTACTAAAAATCTTTTGTTTTTGAATGAGACAAACTAGGTCTCACCTCAGGGCCTTTGCATCTGCTACTCCCTATGCCAGGCACCACAGCGATCGCCCAGCTGCCTAAATGGCTGGCTTCCTCTCATCTTGACATCTCTGCATAGATATCTTCTCCTCAAAGAGCTCTTTCCTGACTCCTAGATGTCTCTTTCAAATCACTCTTTTCCTTTATAACATTGAATAATGTCACTATGTTATTCTTTATTGCATGTATATCACCTCTACCACCTCCAACACAGGGATGTAAGCTCTCCAAAAGCAGGGACTCTGACTTATTCATTGCTGTGGCTTCAGCTCCTAAGAGACATAGGAAATACTTAATAAGTATTTTTGATTAATTGATGATAAGACAAATTTCCATATTTCATTACTGGTTTCCTTTCCAGAGCAATAAAGCAGGTATATTGCTCCTTCTCTTCATTTCTAGTTGTCTATCTTCTTAAGGTGATTTCTTTTGCAGTTGTTAAAGGTAGAGGAAGACAGTCCATTGAGGGCAGAGAAGGAGACAGCATCATGGGGAAGTCTGGCAGAATAACCCTAGCACTTACTGGTGAGGAAAGGTCAGGCAAGGAGGGGACATGCATAGCAAAATGAAGTAAGAGTTAATAGGAGGGGATCTGACCCAATTTGAGAATTCCCAATAAGTTCACAAATACCTTCTTTATGCTGGGGAATACAGCTATATTCCTGCTTTGAAGGGCTTTCTTCTGGTTACAGGACTAAGATCGTCACATAAAAGAACCTCACATTTAATGATATAAAGCAAAACAGGAATCCAGGAGGGAAAGAGGACTTAAGCAAATCCAGAAAAGCAGGAGAGGAAAATGCTTCAATCAACAGTTCTGACTTGTTGAGGGTTCAAAGTACAGAACTGTGGGCTCAGGGACTGGAAACGTTCGTTTATGCCAGACTTTGTTGAGATGGGAATGGGCGGCTTTGGTCTTCATAGCTGGACTAGGGAAGCACACGTTTTCAGTAGGAATATGGTAATGACATTTAAGGAAGGGCAGTGTATCCTCTGTGTACAGGCTAAGTGTACTTTCGTATAGAACTGAAAATGGTGAGCAAGTTTGGGGAAACGTTTGCACCTATTTTATGTCTAAAGAGTGCCCTATGTAACTGCCTGGTACACTTCTTCTCTTGGCTCATCTGCCTGTCAGCTTTTGCGATGTTACTTGTTACATTTGTGATTCTGGCTTGCTGTGGTCAAACCAGTGCTTCTCTGAGAAATAGCACTTCACCAATCAAACCTTCACCTGCTCTTAGAGAAGTGATTTGAATTGATTAGCAGTTGTGAAATATTCTGCTGTGCTTGTGTGTTTTCGGTACAAAATCTAGACTAGATCAACATATAGCCAGCACTATAAACAAAATTGTATCAGTCAGACTAAAGTAGTAGCTTCAACTGAGAAGCAGATCATATTTCTTTCTTGAGTTTGCCAATTCAAACTGCTTTGAATGCCTGCTTCCATGCACAGTAAAATATTTCTAATAATATTGGTTCTAAAGCAGACCAATTTTATTTTACCTTTTCATGTTTGTCTTTCTCTAGACAAATAATCAGCGGTAATACGTTTTCCTTATTAAAATGTTTTATCTTTATTTTAGCTCTAGGCTGTAGTTAGAATTCGTGGGTATGCAAAATGGTATTTTTGGAGGAAATTAAGTCTATTATTATGTTACACTTTGTACCATTAGAGTCTCTGACATTCCAGAACCATACATTTGAACTGTACAATTTTTAAAAGTTGTGTATCACTAAATAATGTATTGCCTTATAAATTATACATTTTATTTTATAGCTGACAAGTTAAATGTGATGTTTCTCATTATCATTCATTTAAAGTCAAACAAGCTCCTTTGAGAGTGTGGGTCAGTGATAATTCATTATGTGAAGAATTCTTAGCTTGAGAGCATATATGAAGGAAAGTTGGATGGGGAGCTTGAATTGGAGAAGTACAGAGAATATATCCATATAGTGCCTTCAAATAGTTTGATTTTTTTTTTTTAAATAATCACATACTAATAAACTGGCCACACTTAAACCATTTGTGGCTTGCTAGAATTGCTTGTTTCATAGGGGGAAAAATTAGGAAAATAAGATAATGCTATGGTGCTGATCCCTTCATGATGAATTATGCATCTTGCATACACGACTAGTTTGTCACTTTTTAACTTGCAATATTCACTTGTTTAGCTACAAAATCCACTGAATCACTCTCTTTAGGAGTCCAAACATTCTAGGGCGCGTGGGTGATGTCATCCTGGAGGTAATCAACATAGTTCAGTGGTTTTGAAGATAAATTGAAACTTGCTAATTATATTCGTCTTGTGAAAACTCAGATTAAAAAGAGACAGCCACATGCAAATTAGATACAGGCAGCCCAACTGAATTATATTGTTTCATGTCTGTGCTTTCTAAATAATAGATAAGGTAACTATACAGAATGATTCTTTTGAATCTTCTGACAAGCATGATTTATGGTGTTTCTAAGATGTATTCTTTGCTTAATAGGCAAAAGAAAGGCTTTACTTTCCCACTGATCTAATATTGCATGAATTTATATTATAATGTAGCTCCATTTAGAAAGTGAAGGGGGAGGGGAGAATGCATGTAAATTACATCTTACCAAAATGTACAACAAGTATGAAATTGAAAATTGATGTTTTAGCATGCAAAGTGGAAAGCCACAATTAATTGCTTTTTTTTTTTTAACAACAGACATCATGGTGAAATTTGTAGAAATGTAGTACAACCTCACTGTAAAAGCACTTTGACATTATGAACACCCCTGGGGGGAGGGCGGACAGACTTTCCTGAATTTGAAATAAATCAGATTGATATCTTTTTCCCCATCTAGCAACAACTAGTCATATGTTCATGCACAAGGATATCATGGGTAACCAGAAAGGTGTGGGGGGCTGCATAGATCTTTAATCACACAATGCCAGAAGCTCATCCTTGGTATGCTATTAAATGAGATAATCCCAGTGGTCAACTTAATACTAAAAATAAGTTTGTGTATCATGGGAAGAGGTGGCTCATTCACTTTTGTTTTTCCACTCACGAATGTCAGGGAAATAAGAACACTCCAGCAATGATAGCAAACACCAATAATAACTTTTGCTTGCAACAGAAACCACCCCTGGTTTGTTTTTGTCTTTGTTTTACTTTGCATGGGTACCTTCTATACTTATGCTCTTTTCAGTGTTAATTTTCTTCATCTGTTTCTATTCCCTCTTCTAGTTCTGTTATGTTTATAGAAGGATGAGAATTCTCTGTGCTATGTTGGGTCTTTTTTCCCCCCCAAACGTTTTATCTCTGCTCTCTCAGTCTCTTTAACATAGGTCCCCATTACAAATGTAAGGCTGGTCCGATCACTTGTTCTGTGTTATCAGCGCATTCAGATTTATGTGGTGCAATGCAAGAGTGTTAACTAGGATACAGGGGACAGCTATTGCAGTGTTTCTTGTACCAAATAAAGTTGAGTTTTCAAAAAGAAGTACATTACCTTAACCATGAAATTTTCAAAACATTCTTATAAGAGTATATAATAAGAAGAGATGCAAAGAGATGTTTTCTGTGGTTTTCGTGGCTGAGCAATATTTTCTTAATCTTTGTATTTTATAAGGAATGAAATGTGTTTTTCAACTTATTCAAACTACTATACCCATGCAAAATTTTGTGGGTTTCTTTTTTTTTCTCTCTTCTTCCTTTTTTCCTCTCATCCTCCCTCTGAAAATACATTAAGAAATAAGGAAAATTGGACAAAAATGTAATGGAATACTCAGAATAACAGCCGTGTGCTACAAGTCAATAGTAGTTACTTGGATAATAATGCCACTGGTACTATTAACATAAAGCACTCGTAATTGTGGGCCAAGGTGAATCTAGTGAGATTCCAGATCGGGGACCAGTTGATATGGGGGATGTTGATGCAGGGATGAGTTGTTATGTGTGAAAGTTTAGCTAAGCAGCTAGACTATCACAGCTTATGTCTGTGAATAGATACTCCAGACCCAAAACCCATTACTGAGTATGTCTTCTGAAAGATGTATCTAATTGCCTGAGTCCCTCTCAGATATACTATTTGTTCAAGCCTAGGGTTCACTGCCTTGATAGCAGGATGATTTTACATCTCTGTTCCAAAACTGAGAGGAATTAACTGATCAAATGTAGACATCTGATTTCTGTGACTCAGAGATGATTGGTTTCCTTCATTTGATGACAACATTGGAGCAAATCAGGCCTCCTCATTAATTGTATATTTTATCTTCACTCCCAGACTTGACTTGAAAATTTTCAAAGGAGATTAAAAAAACTTTTGCAACAAACATAATGAAAATATGATTACAATTATAAAAATATTAGTAAAATATGACAAAGTTTTTGTCACTTAAATATGATAAACTGTTCATGCCTTTATACATGTTCATAGATGTTTTAAACAGCAAATTAATGGATTTGCTACATATATTGTAACTCCTTTGTGTTTATAGCATCCCCGATATTTAAAAATATATATGAATCTTGACCTGGATTTGAGAATAATTTCTATGTTACAGTATAAAAGCTGATAATGGAGTAAAAATATTATTGATCACCCTTGACCTTCTGAATGAGTTTGTTCTATTGAGCGAATTACAAAGGGCAGAGAGATATACCTTCTTTAAAATTTGCTTTTTTAGTGAAAATTGTAAAGTTAAAGAGAACAAATCTTTTATTTTATTTTTACTTTTTTTTAAAGATTTTTATTTATTTGACAGAGAGATCACAAGTAGGCAGAGAGGCAGGCAGAGAGAGGGGGGAAGCAGGCTCCCCGCTGAGCAGAGAGCCTAATGCGGGGCTCGATCCCTGAGATCATGACCTGAGCCAAAGGCAGAGGCTTTATTTAACCCACTGAGCCACCCAGGCGCCCCAAAGAGAATAAATCTATTAAATGATGATCGACCTAATCAAAATGTATCTGGAAAGGCACTAATCAAAGCATTGACTATTTACCAGCCACCTGCCAAATGCAGAGCACAGCTGCCTTTCTCGGGTGTCTTATTTCTGTCAGTCACTCAGTAGAAGTCTTCGATGATTGATAAATGTATAATGTCCATTTATGATCGGGAGCCTCTACTGTAAAACATCTGTATTTTGGAGAAGGCAGCCAGGAAGGGAGACTATGTGTTGAGAAATGATTCTGAACCAAATTATTCTGGGTGATAGTTCAAAATTGCCCATTCAGAGCTCACTGGAGATCCCTGCTTGCTTGGAAGGTACAAGATGAGGCGTGCATTCAGTGGCCCAAGACAGAGACCCTCTCCCCTCCTTCTATCCCATCTGTTACTGATTTCATCTTCTAAATGACTCTAGAATGCAAGAGGAAAAATCCATTTTTTTTCCTTCTTCTTCTTCATGCAGAGTTTTGTGGGTTTAGGTCATCATCACAATATCATCTAAAGCAGACTCCTAGAACTTCCAGTAATGTTTCTAAAGTGACATTTTATTTTCCTGCTTACCACTGCCCGATACCTGCCCCCCCCACCTTACCTTCAGGATGGTCCTTCTTTTTTAGACCCACAAGGCGATGGCTTTGCCTTTTTACCTCACCAGCTCCATCTCCGCCTCACCCCATCTTTGTCCTCCGCAGTCGTGAACTTCTTGTCGTTGCTGGAATGTGCACTCCGTAGGACTTGGCACAAGTTATTTCCTCAGCATGTTTCTTCATTTCTTTCATGTCTACTCATTTTGCAGACTTCAGTTCAGATGCTGCTGCCTCAAGAAAGGCTTGCCTTCCTGCTCCCCCATGTGCAAGTGATGTGCCCATCCTATGTGCTTCCAAAGCATTTTTACCTTTATTTAGAATTGTTTGGATTGCCAAGTTACTTGTCAAGCCATCAGCCTCTGTGTGAGCATGAGAGTTGTCTTCTGAACAAAGAGTGATGCTAATCTCTATGACCAAGCACGATGCCAGGTCCTGGGAGAATGCAGAATAGCAGTCCTTAGGACCGAGCACAATACCAGGGTTTTACCCATTGTCAGAAATCATGGGTGGCTTCTTCCTCTAGACCAGGGCAATTTTGCACTCTTTTAACATTAACAGAGAATGAGAAGTGTTAGGATAAAAAGAAACAGAGTGACATGTTACAAAGGTTTTCAGCTCCCCCTTTTATTCTCTACCCAATAAATTATTACACAGCTTACAAGTATTTCCACATGCAGTTCAACTTTGTGTTTGTGAAATCTCTTTTGTTTGAAATATTCAAGCAGATCAAGGGCACAGAGCCTTTTTTTTTTTTTTTTAATTATTCTTTGTGGAGGTAGGATGGGGAGGCAGTGCAGAGGGAACTGCCCTCAACTAGGCATCTGCTTGTAAGAAAGAATGGTCTGGCCCCTGTTTGAAACATGGCTGGTGGCAGAAATGAAAATCAGTCATAATCTTTTTCCTTATTTAAGGTGGGTTCAGTGGCAGGTCCCTCTTTACCTTTTAGGTAGAACAATCAAAAAGTAAGCTGTTGCTTTTTTTCTTTTTTTTTTTTTTTCTGGATTAGGTTTGCAAAATGAATCTTTATAAACATCATAGATGAAATTCATTTTAATAATGCCAAGTGTAACTCTCCAAGGAAGATACATACATACCTTAATTGGTAATGAAAAGTTGTAACATTCATTTCCATATTTCTCCTGAAAGAGAAGGAAAATTAAAGTCCTTAACTATGTAATGAATGAAAGAAGACATGAGATCTGAAATGGAATATTTGGGGAGACCACCTGGGACAAAGAGAGAGAACTCAAAACTTAGCTGAACAAGTGTGGAGGCTCCTTCCAGCCTTCTCGCAGCCTGTTATTCCCAGTCTTCCCCTTCCTGCCTACCTTCTGTCACCCTCCCATGGTAAATTTTCTTTTCTCAATGAGACCTTCCCTGATGACTCAAAATTTACAGTCACTTCCACCATTTCCAAATCTTACTATCTCCTTACTGGTTTATTTTTCCCCCATAGAACAAAGTACCAACGACCTTACTACATTGCTTATTTATCTTGTTCTTTGATTATCACTCTCTGTTAGAATGCACGCTCTTTGAGGGCAGGCATTGTTGACTTTATTGTTCACTATGGTATTCCTGGTGCCTGGGGTAGGGCTGCCATATAGTAGGTACTAAACAGATGCTTGTTGAATGAATAAAGGAACTTTACTTATGGTTGGCCTATAGTTTTCTGCCCCAAATTTGTTCCGTGTGAAGATTTTCATTCTCTATCCATTCTATTTTTCCTTTATTTTCATCTGAGAAACTAATATTTCAGACAATATTTCTACACTGTGCTTCTCATTAATTTTCAGTTTCTCTGTTTTGCCGATATCCTTGGTCTGTTAAAGAAATAAAAGAAGGTAAAGTCAGATTTATTTAGAAGATAGATTTAGAAATGAAGATATATAGATACGTTTAATCTTCAAATATAAAAATCTATATTAATTACACCTTTGAATGTATTATTTACATGTCATTTTGGATAATGAAGTGTTCCTATACTAATTTTAATGCACACGTACACATATTAGTAGGCTCCACTTTCCCCAAAAATCTGACTTAAGGGAAAATAAGAAGCATGCTATTCATTTTCAGTTTTGTTTTTCATATTGTTGGGTGACTACTAACAATCACTCGTAAAAATAGAAATAGAAGGGCACCTGGCTGGCTCAATTGGTAGAGCATGTGGCTCTTGAGCTTAGGGTCGTGAGTTCAAGCCCCGCACTGGGTGTAGAGATCGCTTAAATAAATAAACTTTTCAAAAAATAGGAATAGAGAATTTGAATTTGTTCACAGTGATGAAACTAATAAACTCCTACAATTTTTGTCTTTTTTCTTTTTTTTTTTGGTAATTGGGTATATCATATTGTGAGAGATTATGTCATGAGATCCTTTTGAATCAGTGTAAAATGTGCAGTCCAGCTAAGTGCTAAAATATCAGTCCAGAGTCAATATTTATGATTATTTATTACGTTATATAGCTAATTACAGTTAGAGAGGCTGACATGTTTTTATACACTAGCTGATTTTATGTTGAAATTTATAAAATTCTGTCATTAAAACCAATGTGAATTGTAAATGAGACATTGCTATGTCTCATATTCCACATGCCTCTAGTGAGACTGTGGCCTAATGTGCTATGGATATGAAGAATCAATGCATGTTATTATCCACGCTTCATCGGAACATGCACAGCATCTGCGCAGTGCTCACTAGACATGTTGGAGCAAATGATATCTTCATCACAGCTTCTGATAGTCACATCAGGAAACAGCTTGTTTCAACCAATCCATAATGCACTTTGTCAATCAAGGGAGGTGAAAATACAATGATTAAATTCCATGCAAGCTATGAAAAAATATACTTTACACTGTAGCCTCTGTTTCTGGTTGCTAAAGTTCATAGAAATGAATTCTGTGAGTGGGAAAAAGGATTAATCTACGGCATTAAAAATAACTTTAGGGGCGCCTGGGTGGCTTAGTGGGTTAAAGCCTCTGCCTTCGGCTCAGGTGGTGATCTCAGGGTCCTGTGATTGAGCCCTGCATCGGGCTCTCTGCTCAGCAGGGAGCCTGCTTCCCCCTCTCTCTCTGCCTGCCTCTCTGCCTACTTGTGATCTCTCTCTGTCAAATATATAAATAAAATCTTTAAAAAAAAATAACTTTATAATTTAATTTTTATGATATGAACTTTCTTGTTACTCTGATTTTGTTCAAAGGGCTTCAATTAATAATAATTGTCTCTTTTTCCCTTTTAAGAAACACTAAAATTCATTGCGGACTCCCTGCTTCTAGAAGGTTGTTGCTGTCACTCTGTTTTTTTGTGTTACTCTTTCACTCCTTTATAGAAAGCCATGTTTAATGGGTCTGTTCCACTATTAGTTATGATGTGGCAGGGAAGTGGTGGGAAGGATTAATAGTATCTGTTAGCTTTAATATTTTTTATTGTAGGTCATTTCTGGTATATATAAGATATATTTCTGAATTTAATGTTTTCTGTATGAACTGTAAGTCAAACATAACTGTCTTCACAATTTTTTACAGTTTATTTACATACTTGCTATTATCAACATTACATTATTTAATTAGTGCATTTTAAAAATAATATTTATAGGGGCCCCTGGGTGGCTCAGTCAGTTAAGAGTCTGCCTTTAGCTCAGGTCATGATCCCAGGGTCCTGGGATGGAGTCCCGCAATGGACTCTCTGCTTAGCGGGAAGTCTGCTTCTCCCTCTCTCTCTGCCGCCATTCTGCCTACTTGTGCTCTCTCTCTCTGTCAAATAAATAAATTTTAAAAAATAAAATAAAAAATAAAAATAATATTTATGGAAATTCAAAATGGAATTTGAAGATTATATAAGCTTTGAAAGGTTCTCTTTTGAAGTGGCAATAGTATACATTGAATTTTTCTCTCAAGCATGTCATGTAATAAATAAACAAAAGAACTTGGTATACTTTTAAAGCAATTATAATTTGAAGTATAAATTAAAAAGTAGAGCAATGTCCAAACCCTTAAGATTTTTGTCCAAGAAAAGGTGGACAATACTGAAGGATTTTTATACACTTTATGCCTTTTTTTAAGCATTTCTTTCAAAGAAATACTTTTATAAAGAAAGGCATGTATGTCACATTAGTTTTTTTTAGTTTTAGAAAAATTAGATGGTTTTCTTTTATTATTGTATTAATGTTTTAATATTTATAATTATTACAGTAAGATCAAATTCTTAGCTTAACACGAAAATGTCTTAAGCAAATTCAAATACTTTATATATTCTGAAATAGTTAAACTGAATTTCATGAATAGTAAAAAAAAATGTTCTATTCTATTACATTAACTTGCATTAAAAAAACTCATTTTTCCCATTTAAAAATTCAAAACCTGAGAGTCATAAACTTAACATTTTTGTGGATTCATCAGTAGTTGCCCTGGCATGCAATCCTTTATAGTCACATATGTCTATGAATATGTACTTTGAAATGGGGAGCAAGTATCTTTCTAAGCATCTTATTAAAAGTCCAAAATGTAAAATATATGTTTGAATTCACAGTTTCTATGAAGGGAACCATGCAAATGGTTGTCTTTTAGTTCAGATATAACTTGACACAGTTCAGGCGGCTCAGTCAATATTCCGAATCACTTACTTAAGCCAGAAACTCGCCTCCTTCTCTTCTGCTTCAGGGACCAAGAGCAGAGTGATAATTCAAGGAAGATGCTTTGTGGGCTCTCTTTAAAATGGGTGAGGCACATGGGGTGCCTGGGTGGCTCAGTGGGTTAAGCTTCTGCCTCCGGCTCAGGTCCTGATCTCAGGGTCCTGGGATCGAGCCCCGCATCAGGCTCTCTGCTCAGCAGGGAGCCTGTTTCCCCCTCTCTCTCTGCCTGCCTCTCTGCCTACTTGTGATCTCTCTCTCTGTCAAATAAATTAATTAATTAATTTAAAAAAATGAGTGAGGCACTAAAGAGATGTGGCCTGGCTCAGCATACTTGGAGGCTGTGGTGCTTGTGTTCTCCATCCCTCTCTTTGGCAAGAGCAGTAGGCCTGCCTAGTTTCCTCTGTTTGTTATAGTTCCCTTCTGAAATGTTTTGAGGTTGGCATGGGAGTTTAACCAAAAGACAGAGTGAAATTTTCACCCTAGTATTCTTTTGTTCATTTGTGTGTGTGTATGTGTATATATATACATACACACACATGCATGGTACTGGCCTTTGTGAGAGAAGAATGAGAGTGTGGATAGTCCCTCTCATTCTGCCTTCAGATATTTATTTGCTTGGAAATATACAACACATGACTATATTGATAGAGGTACATGGTCATGAGGTATGCATGCATGCATGACACGTTTGCATTTGGTATCCTATATACTCCTGGAAAGCAAATATATACAAAATCAGCTCATAATATATGTCGCTTGTGTGTTTTAGAAAATAAAACAATAGGAATTCTGAAGAGGAAGAGAGGGGCACAGGCCGGAAAGCAAGGGAAGCTTTGGGAGGAAGTGAATTCCAGCTAGAGCTTAAAGTTCTGTGGTGCACTGGCAGAAAATGGAGTCGTTTGGAGAGATTCTATAGCTTTTCCTTTGTTCTATCCTCTGTGCCTGGCAGAGGCCTTAAAAATTACTTGTTAAATCAGAGAATAGGACTGTGGAGCATCCGCGTGTTTGGGGGCAGGGGACGGGGAAGGAGTAGAGAGGGAAGAGGTGTTAGGTGAGGCACTGAGGGGAAGGCATAGGGTACAGAGATCAGCATGGCCCTGGCCAAGGGTTCATGTAAGGAATGTCAAAGTGAGGTTGGACAGGCATATGAAGCCTGGGAGCTTGGATAGGCCATTTGAAGAGGGAGACTTGGAGACTCTGGACTCTGTCCTATAACTAATGAAGGAGCAATCAATATTTTTGAAGAGTAACATGATAAAAAAAATCTGTGAAGAGAATTTATCCACTTGTATGGAATTGCCTAATCACATCTGTCAGATAACATACAATTCCATCTTATAGCAAAGTCATCATTTTCACATGTTGACGTAGCACTCTACACTCTCCGACGGGGAGCTATTGTGATGAACTTAAAATCTCATCATCTAGTAATCTGAAATCTGGAAAACCAAATAAATTGGTGGTAGCAGAGATGAGATCAGAAAGAAATTTTCTTTTTTTTTATTTTTTTATTTTTTTTTAAATTAGAGAGAGAGAGAGATAGCGAGAGAGAGCATGAGCAGGGAGGGGAGGGAGAAGCAGGCTCCCCGCCGAGCAGGGAGCCTGATGTGGGATCATAACCTGAGCCAAAGGCAGATGCTTAACAGACTGAGCCACCCAGGCGCCCCCAGAAAGAAAGTTTCTTATTCCAAGTCCAGTGTTCTTTAAAACCCTCAACTCAAGGGTAGTTATCTGCCAATTTGAAAGTTTGAACTGGTTTGGATGATGCTGTCCCGAAGAAAGGAGAGGATGCTTAAATATGTCTCTCTATTTCCATTTTGGGAATGGAATGGAATGGAATGGAATGGAATGGAATGGAATGGAATGGCATGGCATGCTTAGGTGATAACCAAGAAAAGCAAATGACCGCTTCCTCCTACCCTGTGGCACTGCCTGAGAACACAGCAGGAGAAACATACTTCCTTGGTGGGGGAGACTTATTCCCAAGACGGTGAGGAGCCAGAAAGAGACAAGAGGGGATTTTTTTGTTATTGCTGTTATCATTGGAAGTCATCTGAGTAATGAAAGATGAACAGGTTTGGTCAGAACATCTATAAGGCTTTGAAACTCTAAGGGTGGGGAGGATGGTATTTGATGCATTGCTCCTCTCCTGAGGCAGGGTGAGCTTCATGAGCTAATAAGTCTTTTCCATCTGTGATATCAAAAGACAGATTTTGACAGCATTTGGTGGGGAGGGTTAAGCATTTGGGGACCACATGGAGATTATAAAGGAGAAAAATCAAGGAGAAAGCTGCCTTTTTGGATTTGGCGTGCACCAGACTCAAGCACATCCATAGACAACATCCCCAGCCCAACCCCAAACAAAAACAAGCCGGACTGCTACTCCAGACACTGCCACTTGTCAACCTTTTTTTCTGCTCTCAATTTTTGTTTCAGTAGTTTCAATTTAGTCTACACATTCTATGCATATTGTTCTGAAAAGGTATGATCAGATTAAGATTAGACAAATAGAAAGATCAAGATGTTGGAGGGAGGGAGAGGGAGGAGGGGAGGTGAAGGTGAAACCATTGACTTGAAGTGGCATAAAGCATTTCTCCCGATTAGCTCTAGGTCCTGGGGAGGGAGGGAGTGAAAAGAAGCACAATACGGATTGTAATTATTTACACACCACACACATGCACAATTTATGTTGATCCAGAATTTCAGGGACCTCAAATTTTGAAGCCTACTGAAGAGTGTATTTTTCACCGTTAATGCATGCTCTCGATCTTATCCATTCATTGGACATTTAGAGAGTACCAGTCTTGCCGGAGGAGGTGGTGCAGAATGGTTAAAGTTAGCTCAAAGCGAGACTGCCCCTCCAAGCCCGGCTCTCTCACAGAGATTGTGCCACCTTGGGCGAGCGCTTGCCTTCTTGGCTACATTTCTCTCACTGGTGAAATGAAAATGGAAACAGTGTCCAGAGTTGTTGTGAGGACTAAATTAAAGAACAGATTTTGTGCACATGGTGAGTGCTCAATAAATATTCTTTATTAGTGTGATTTTGTGCCAGGTATAACCTCAACCAGACTTTCAGTACTGCTTAGAAATTCTTGCATTCATCTATTGTAGACTCTGATTTGTATTCTTTGCAGCATGGCCTTTGGGACTACTTCACCCAGTTCTGACGAGACTTTGCCATTCTAGATAGTGAAATCTTGGAGGTCTGGGATTATATCTTATTTAGTCTTGCATTTCCCAGATTGACGCATAGGTAGTGAAAACACTTACTGAATAAATATGTAAAGGGCAACAAGTATTTGTCGAGTCCACTGTCTTTATTCAGCATACAATTTAGTTGCATAGGAAAGACAAACATAAAAATAATGAGAAAATGCAAGTGAGAATATGATGAAGCACATGCCATATCCAGCGAATAAAGGCTATGGTCTTCGGGAGAGGAGTAACATCATTGAGGCTGAAGACAGTGAGCTGAGACAGAATTTTATTTGTGTCTTGAAGGATGGGAAGTTTAGATATGCAGAGGGGATAATGGTATAATTTCCTGTGAGAAGTCATTATACATTTCTGAACAGAAAAGTGGCAGGTTGATGACAGAAATGTTCAAAGGAGACTAGTTTATAAAACCTTTAAAGATATCTTGGGGCAAAGAAAGAAAATGTTACACATGTTTTTATAAGGAAATCTTTTAACTTTATAGACATAGGGGATTATAGGAACAATCTAACTTTTCCCATCTTTTAGACAGATTAGAATATTGAGGTCATGGTAGTTTAATAATTTAAAACATAAGGAACTGAGTAATTTTTAAAAAGATATGTGATGGATAATATCCATAGGTTTATCATAGTGTGTGCAGGAAATGAGCTCTCTCTTCATCATATCCAGAGGTGATGGGCAGAGGCACTAGACGTTCTCAAGATTGTGAGGTGGGGCCTTCCCATTTCCCAGGATGATCACTCAGTGCACAAGTTGAACTTTACAAATTCACTGTGAAAAAAGAATGTTGCATGGGTTAAAATTGTGCTTGAGGCTTGGGCTTACAGCCTGGTTGGTGTACCAGCCTCCCAAAATAGATCATTTCTTTTAGCTGATGGTTTCAAAGGTTCATGGAACAGAATTCGTCATCAGATAAGAACCAAAGGAAGTATATTGTGTGATTGTTTTCTCTCTGTATTCAAGGGAAGGACTGAACCAAAAGTTATTAATGATGTGTGTGGACATACATAATACCTGATACGGCATTAGTTTAAAATGAGTATAAGTTTCCTATCCTACCTTTCCACTCAGACCCCTATGTATATCTAGCTAGACATGGCTGAAAGGTCCTCTTGGCTACAGAGTCAAATAATGAAATTCATGCAAAGATGGAGTTTCTCATTCAAAAATAGAGGTCATTAAAGAAGTGTGGGATTTGGGGGCACCTGGGTGGCTCAGTGGGTTAAGCCTATGCCTTCAGCTCAGATCATGATCTCAGGGTCCTGGGATCGAGCCCCGCATCGGGCTCTCTGCTCAGCAGGGAGCCTGCTTCCCCCTCTCCCCCTACCCGCCTCTCTGCCTGCCTCTCTGCCTACTTGTGATCTCTTTCTCTCTGTCAAATAAATAAATAAATAAAATCTTTAAAAAAAAAAAAACAAAAAACAAAAAAAAAAAACGTGCGATTTGGGTGATATCATCAAAATGCCCAAGAGTTGAGGGAACAGCATTTTGGAAAAGACAATTAAAACCATTTTTATCTAACTTTTTTTCTTTTAATTTTTCCAGAGAAGATCCATACAGATTTTAAGAGTGTGTATTTTTTCACCCGGGGAGTTAACTTTTTCTTCACTGTTTCTTCTTATATTTAGTAGATCAAATTTATGACTGTGTTCTCTCTTGAAAGTTCCATTGTGTTTTATGGTCGTTTTCTCATCAACTCTCCTCCCAGTAGATGTGGAGCCATTATTTAAAGACTTATTGCCACAGGTATCAAGATTTTATAGAAACCAGAAAACATTGGGAAAACATGATATGAAATCAAAACCAGGGATTGCAAAGGTATTAGGGGAGAAGAATTAACATGAAAAATTAGAGGCTCTGGAATATAACTGCTTGAACTCTCATTCTAATCGTACCACATCCTAGCTGCATGATCTTGGACAAGTGATTTACCAATCTATGCCTCAATTCCTTACCTGTGAAACAGTGATAGCTACATGACCCAACATGCTGAATTTTTGTGAGGCTTAAATGGACTAACACAAAGCACCTTGAAAATTGACTGACTGGGGTACCTGGGTGGCTCAGTCAATTGAATGTCGGACTCTGCGACTTCAGCTCAGATCATGATCTCAGAATCACGAGATCAAGCCCCACATTGGGCTCCATGCTCAGCACAGAGTCTGCTTGAGATTCTCTCTCCTCCTGCCCCTCCTCGCACTCACACATGCTCTTTAAATAAATAAATAAATAAAATCCCAAAAAAAAAGAAAAGAAAAATGACCGACACATAGAAGTGCTTAAGAGTTAGCTATTGTTATTTCTCCTGTAATTACTATTTATTTAGAGTACAATATTACTATCATGCAAATATGATTAATTCTTCAGGAAAGTAAAGCACTCAGTTTGAGTCATGTGAGTCAAGAGTCAATATGAGCCAAAACTAGTTCTTCTGGATCCCAATTCCCTTTGTTTTCCACCATAGCATGGGATAGGAAAAAAGTAAGAAAGATTTTCAAGAAGGAAAACACATAGGAAGTGGAAAATTTGTTCCTGTGGTACTGACCAACATGTGAATTCTAGGAGTTTTTATTTATTGTCTTTTCACTGTTTTCCATATCTAAGCACATCCAGTGTCTCTAGGGGTTTGTGTTACTCTTAAGGTATTTTAGTTGTTTTTTGTTTTTGTTTTTCCCACTTCTTGGAGTTTGTCAGTGTCTAAGCCAAATACAGCATTTGAGCTGAAGACACACCATTATTTCTAACAGTATTGTCTTTTCTCTATTGTCCTTAATTCCCATCTCAAAAGATTCTTTGCTTCTTTTGTTTGGCAGGCACATGTTTTAGGCCTATATTTCCATTGAACATCAACAATGAAACTTTTCTATGTCAAGAAATATTTAGGTGTAAGTGTTTAAGTAGAAAGAGTCCTAAGATCTTATGTTAAATGGAAGCTACAAGAAACTTTGTGTAGCCTATAGACCAGTCCAGGCATAATGTCCACCTGGAAGATTTGTGAAGGATGCAAAGTTAGAAAAGATCACACACATCCTGTCTTTTTAATTTTTTTTTTTTTTATGCTCCCTTTCTTGGCATAGTAAATTGGGGAAGAGTTCTTATTCTGGACCAGAACATTCGTTAAGCATATCTGGAAATGAAGCTTTTGACAAGAAAAGAGTGTATCAGTATGGAGAGCCTAAGAGAGGTGCTCTCCTGGGCCTGTGTTGAGCTCTGTTCAGTGAAATGAACAGATTGGAACCCCTGGACTTTCAGGTCAAGTTCCTATTCCCCACTAAAAAGCTTCCCACCAGTAAAGCAGACAGTCAAAATTCCTGTACTTCTAAGATCCCCTCCTCAGGCCATTGCTTGATCCACAGTGTCTAACTTCAGTGCCTGGAAACATTATTTAAAAAAAAAAAAAAAAAAATTCCAGTGGATAGTTCATAAAAGTAATTATACAAATTCTGAAATCTATACTGTTAGGGATTTCTACTCTTCTTTGAGAGAGTAACCCATGGGCATCACTTGTGTAGCTAGAGCCCACATTTTAGTAGAAAATAAGTTATAGAAGACTAAACTGGTTCAGTGGACCCGAGGACATGCCTGGATCCTGAAATCTCTCCCACATCAAACCTAAAACTCATTACTTCCTTTTTTTGAGAGAGAGAGAAAGAGAGCCAGGGAGGGAAAGAGGAAGAGAGAGAATCTGAAGCAGGTTTCATGCCCAGCACAGAGCCCAGTGTGAGGCTTGATCTCACAACCCTGAGATCGTAACTTGAGCCAAAATCTTAAGAGTTGGATGCTTAACCAACTGAGCCACCCAGGCACCCCTAAAACTCATTACTTCTTAAATTGCATGAAGTTCCACTCCTGAGCTTTTCACTTAGGTGTATGGATTCTTCACCTGAAAACCCAGGGAGGTTAAAGACAACTATTAGAATCCACACATCTTACTGTGCATTGGTTTAATCAGATGGCTTCCTGTCCTGAGTTGGATTCCCTCCTCAGTGGGGAGCCTGCTTCTCTCTCCCTCTGCCTGCTGCTCCCCCTGCCTGTGCTCTGTGTGTCAAATAAATAAAATCTTTAAAAAATAAAGAGAGTCAGATGGCTTCCCTCACCAAATAACAGAGGGTACCAAATAACAGAGGCTGTCCTAGGTGAACCACTGGCATTAGAGCTTTTAAACTTACAACACGGAGCACAGCTATGGTAAAAATACCTAAAGGAAGAAGGCAGAGCAAGCATTGGAGGGTGGCTGGCGGGTGGCAGGTGGGAGACAATGGATAATGGATTCCTTTCTCCCAACTGTCCACTCATCTTCCATATTTGGGTCTTTTTAAAATTGTGCCTGGAGAACTGTGGTCCTAATTGTTGCTAGTACAATGTTCTTCCAATTCCAACAATTCAGAACATCTTATGGATCAGGTAAATTATGTTTAAAATGAAAGCTACAGCCTTATTAGATTTTTCAAAAATCTGATTAGACTTGAGTCTGTTCTCTGAAATCTCTTATAGTTATTTTGCATTTTAAAATTCTATCAACACATGTGCTTGTTTTGGCAGCACATATAATAAAATTCTATCAACACAAGTAATAAGAGCAAATATAAAATATGCATATATTATTGCCAACACATTGAATTTCTTAAAATTAGTACTAAAAAGTTGTAAAATTTTTTTGAAGAAATCTTTCACAATGTTATGTTTAAAATATCATTTTAGGGGTGCCTGGGTGGCTCAGTCGGTTAAGTGTCTCCTTTGGCTCAGTTCAATCCCTGAGATTGAGCCCCGCATGGAGGCTTGGAACTCCTTGCATCAAGCTCCTTCCTCAGCAGGGAGCCTGCTTCTTCATCTCCCTCTGCCTACTGCTCCCCCGGCTTGTGTGTGCTCTTTCTCTCTCTCTCTCTGTGTCAAATAAATTTTTAAAAATTTTTAAAAAACATTTTATTATAGTTTCTTTTGAGGCTCATAGAAAATTAATTATCCTTAGCCACAATTTCTTTTTCCAATTTCATTTTATAGGTACTTGTTAGTGTATTGTTAAAATAAGGTCAAATTAAATATACTTTTTTGTATATGCTTCCTAGATATCAACTGATACATAGCCAGAGAGAAAGTACATAGCCTTAAGAAGCTGGAGTGGAGTTTCTAAAGTTGAATGTATATAAGGATTATCTGGGAAGATTGTTAAAATGCAGATTCTGATTTAGTGGGTCTGGGGTGAAATAGGAAGTTCCATATTTCTAGCAAGCTTCCAGGTAATGCAGATGGTGCTGATCTGAAGACTAACAGGACACCTTAGAGCCCACCATTTATGATTACCAAGTAACCAAGAAGTTGTCTTAATTTCCTTGACCCCTGTGTCCATCTCTGTTCATCAACCAGTAACAACCTCTTTAAGCATATACTCTAGTCTTTGAAATGTGAAGGACCTGAGCAGCAGATACGGTGTCAAAGGTAGCCTCCAGTGACTCCCTTAAACATCTGCTCCCACAGCAATGAGGTCTAGCGTTTCTGGCCTGGGGTACCTTTTGATGACTCTATGAAAAGTTAGTTTAATTGTTAATCAAAGTGTCCCACGCACCCTCATCCTTACATTCTTACTCATTTTGCTTAGTGCGATGGCATTCAAAGTGCTCTTTCTCATGTATCATCTCATTTTTACAACGACCTTCTGCAGTAAATGAATGAGTTATTACCGTTATTTTCATTTTACAGGTGAAGAGATGAAGCTTAAAGAGCTTTGAGCATTATCACATAGTGATAGTAGGGCCAGGCCTACTTGTAATGGGTTCTGGGATTCTTTATGCATAACCCAAGCCTATCCTCTCCCCTCCTCCCACTTCCGCTCATGGTTATGTAAAGAGAAATACATGAAAACAATATGCATATATTCCTTTCACTTAGGTGACTTTTGTTGTTACTCAAAACGCAAAGCCCCCTTTTTGTGGCCTGTCAAAGGAAAAGGATTTGCTCTCTTGAAGACACCACTTCCAAGACCTCCCAGCAGGGGGCACTATGGCATCGGAAATTCAGCTTTGCTTGTTGTTTATGGTTCTCAGGGTTTTTCTCTTTTGTTTTTGTTTTTGTTTTTCCACCCCTACTCTGTGTTTTCCTTATTCAAATTTACTAGACTGGCATCATAAACTGCTGTTGATCATTGGAAACAGTTCATCATACTTTGTCATTTAAGTGTAGTTTTGTTTTGTTTAAACAACCACCACCACCTGTGGAAGAAATTATGGCTGATACATCAAAGATCAAGTTTCCCAGTAGGAAGCAGTCCCAGATGGCAGCATAGGAAGATCCTGAATTCACCTCATCCCACAACACACTGATACAACAGCTAGGTATGGAACAGCTCCACTCTTAAAGGGCACCTACTCAGACTTGGGGCCCAGGGCAAAAGCAGCAGTTTGGACAGTGTCTAGACTATTTGTGAAGGAGATAGACTTGCTAATCTTACAGAGTCTGTCAGAGGGGCAGAGTCCTGCTGGAACTCTCTCAGACGAAGATGCTGGCATGTGCTGTTTTTGCACTCTCCTACTTTACTAGTGCACGCACGCTCACACAGTTCCTGCAACTTCCCGATGCCCTGCTAAAGCCAATGGGTGTACCCTGCCCCTACACTTCTAGCTGCCCTGCTAAAGCCCACAGGCACACTCAGCCCCTGCACTCCCCAGATGCCTGGCTAGAGCTCGTGAGTGCACACAGACCACACAGGAGACTCTCTTTGATTGTCTGGCTCTGGTGGGCTTGTGTTCCTGCGTCCTATGGGGCTGTACCAATTAGAGAGGCAGTTTTGGCAGGCTGCGACCCCCAGGGCACTGCACAGGCAACAGACTGAAGCACAACTCCAGTTTCCCCATGAAAAGGGCCTTTTTATTTGCCTTGGAGCTTCAACGTAAGGGGCAGGCTTCAGGTTTGCCACACACCTAGAGGCTACAGAGGTGCTCTCATGGAACATAGGCCAGAGGACCCATCTTATGTTCTCCCTAGGCATAGCTACTGCTCCCGGAAAGGAGCTTATACACTCATCTAGTGCCCCAGTTCTTGCAGTGTTGCCCAGGAGACACCCCCAGTTCACCTGGTCTGGAAGCAAGCTGTGTTTATGACTGTGGTCACACAGGACTGTATCTATTTCTGTACTTTAAAAGTTGCAGTCTGAGGGTCTGACTCCTAATCAGCCTGAAATTAGGGTCTGACCAAGCTCACATTCTCTGGAACTCTGGCAGGTTTTGGCATATCCTCAACAAGTGGATATGTAAGTCAGGCTGTTTAGACAATTACAAAGGTTCAAGAACTAGGGCAGGATTGAACAGCAAGTTTCATTACCTACACTAGGCAACTTTTTCAAGACTGGAAGAAGTAGCTGTTTCACCGAAGACATGGAAACAAACACAGAAAGCAGAAAGTCGAGCAGAATGAGGAAACAAAGGAATGTGTTTCAAACAGAAGAGCAAGATAAAATCTCCTGAAAAAAATGAAACAGAGATAAGTAATAGACCTGATAAAGAGTTCAAAGTAATGAGCATCGTAAAGATGTTCACCAAACTTGGGAGAAAAATTGATGAAAACAGTGAAAACTTCAATAGAGAGACACGACATATAAGAAAAGTACCAGGGGTGCCTGGGTGGCTCAGTGGGTTAAAGCCTCTGCCTTCAGCTCAGGTCGTGATCTCAGGGTCCTGGGATCGAGCCCCACATCAGGCTCTCTGTTCAGCAGGGAGCCTGCTTCCCCCTCTCTCTCTGCCTGCCTCTCTGCCTACTTGTGATCTCTCTCTGTCAAATAAATAAATAAAATCTTAAAAAAAAAAAAAAAGTAGAGGAATTTAACAGCAGACTAGATGAAGCAGAAGAAAGGACCAGTGAGCTAAAAGAGTAGTGGAACTCACACAAACGGAAGAGCAAAAAGCATAAAAAATTTCAACAAGTAGAGATAGCTTAAGGGAAATATAGGACTATATCAAGCAGGATAACATTAGCATTATAGTGGTCCCAGAAAGAGAAGAGAGAGAAAAAGGGGCAGATAATTTATTTGGAAAAAAAAAAAAAAAATGGCTGAAAAATTTCCTGACCTGCAGAAGGAAACAGATTTCTAAATTCAGAAAGCCCAGAATGTTCAAAATAAGATGAAGCCAAAGAGAGCCATACCAAGGCATAAAAATTACAATTAAAACGTCAGAACTTAAAGATAGAGAATCTTAAAAGCAGCAAGAGAAAAACAACTTGTTACATACAAGGTAAACTTCCTTAGACTCACAGCAGATTTTTCAGCAAAAGCTTTAAAGGCCAGAAGGGAGCATGCTGAAAGAAAAACAAAATAAAACAAAACTTCCAACCAAGAATACTGTACCCAGCAAGGTTGTCATTCAGAATTGAAGGAATGATAGTCTTCCAGACAAGCAAAAACTAAAGGGTTTCATCATACTAAACCAGCATTACAAGATATGTCGAAGTGACTTCTTTAAGCAGAAAAGAAAGGATATTATTTAGTAATAAGTACTATTACTTATTACTTACAGTTACTTATTACTTATAACTACTTGTAAATAATATTACTTATTACTAAATAATCACTAATAAGATAATAGAGAAGTGTAAACCTCACTGGTAAAGGTAAATATATAGTAAAGTTAGTGGATTAACTACTTAGAAATCTAGTATGAAGGTTAAAAAACAAAAGTAGTAAACATAACTATTACAATTAGTTAAGGGATATATAAAATTCAAAAGATGTAAAATTTGACAACAAAAACAAAGTGTGCTGGGAGATTAAAAATGTACAGTTTTAGAATGTATTTACATTAAAGTTCCTATCAACTTGAAATACACACACACAAACACAAACACACATGTGATATGTATAAGTCTTATGGTAAACATGAAGCAAAAACCTATAGTACACAAAAGATAATGAGAAAAGAATCTAAACATAACACAAAAGTCATCAAAACATAATGGGAGAGAGCAAGAGAGGATGAAAGGAACAGAGAAAAACTACAAAACAACAAATGGCAATAAATATATACCTATCAATCATTACTTTAAATGTAAATGCACTAAATTCTCCAAACAAAAGATATAGAGGGGCTAAATGGCTAGAAAAATAACGTATCTATACACTGCCTACAAGAGACTCACTGCAGATGTTGAAACAAAACACAATGAAACAAAATTCATAGATATAGAGAACATAACAGTGGTTGCTAGAGGGAAGGGGTTGAGGATTGGGTGAAAGGGTTGAAGAGGTACAAATTTCCAATTATAAAATGAGTAAGTCATAGGGATATAATGTACAGCGCAGTGACAGTAATCAATAACATTTTAGGGCATACTTGAAAGTTGCCAAGAGAATGTATCCTAAAAATTCTAATCACACACACAAAATTTGTGATTTGCTATGGTGACAGTGTATAACTAGACTTACTGTGGTGAACATTTCGCAGTATATACAAATATGGAATCATTATGTTGTACACTTGAAACAAATAAAATGCTATGTGTTAGTTATGCCACAATTTTAAAAGTTTCCCATAAAAATAGTTACTCTTATATCTATACTTCATGCTTCATAATTAGTGGGTTTAGTAAATCATATTGTGGGAAAAAAATTAAAGATATGAAGGCCTCTGTAACTTTGATCCCTTGGTATCTACAGGAAATGCCTATTGTGCTTACTTTTCTTCTGCAGATTAATTTTATTTTCCAAACAGAGCAATAGATAAAAGAAGATAAACAATGCTTGTCTGAGTTCCTCAGGGTTATTATTTTCCACAGATCCAATCAGAATAAAAGGCTGCTCTTCTAGGCAGGTCCAAGGTTGAAGAGTTTCTTGTGTCACATGTTCAGTTTACCCTGCTGGGATTCTTACCCCTCCCTCATCCCCAGGCCAACTGGGGAAGATAAGCAAATAATCTGAGCGAGGATCTCTAGGAAGTGAGAAGGCTATCATGACTTTGCATGTTTTTCCCCAGTTTTGAATATAGCAACAAGATGTTGAAATATCAGAAAAGGATATCAGAAAAATCACTGTGGTTGTGATCTAAAGTCACTTTAAATGAGATTTTTTGTTCGTAAGGAATTACAATACCAACTATGGGCTCTTGAGAGAACTCACCCACCACAGGATGGTATCCATATGGAAGAATTGCTCCATTCTCCCCTGTGCCTTTGCCTTTCATCTGCCATTACATAGAACCAATTAAAGGTTTGTCATATTGGGGCCCAGCTGCCTCCTATCTAGTCTCATTGGGGTACCATGAGTCATGCTATGGAAGGGATGGAATAATCACTTTTTGAGCTGGAAGGAATCTTTGAGATTTTGTTTTATAAATCAATCAAGCCCCCCTCTGTCTTCTCCCTCATCAGTGGGGAAGCCAAGTCCTCAGTTGTCACATCGTTTTTCAAAGTGTTCATTTGTAGTTCCAAGCAGAAGCCAGAACCTCATTTTCTGACTCTCCTACAGTTATTTTTGCTCTTCGGCAGTGACTTTTCAAATCATTGCCAATATCAATATTTGATTCAATCATATACATTAATAACTTTTACTAGTGGGCCTTTCCATCAAAACAAATGGATTAAAAAAATTATTCCCATTTTGGCAGCCTAATACTCAGTATAAATAAGCATCTTGCCAAATTTAAGATGAAAGATGGGCCTGAAAGGCTAAGCAAAATGCTTGGTATCAAAAGGGAGGACAATGTAGTCATAGGACCAGAGATATTTGAAAAAAATCATGGAAGAAAATTTAAATTTGAGACATTACCCTGGTCAATTCACTTTTTTCAGAATTGGGAAAGGATTGCAATCTTTCAGCCTTAGAGGGAGTACCTCTCAGCACAGTTCACCACGCTCACTGACCTGGAACTTTATTTTGAAACAATTACACAGCATTATACATGAATAATCAATTGTAGGCCTCTCATCTACACACTTCTGAGACCTATTCATATCTTCAATTTCTACCAAATCTTGTAAAACATATACTTCTTACTTTGCAAACCACTCCTCTTTGTTTGCTCAAAGCATACTTTTTTAAAGTGTCCGTATGCAGAATTCTAGCATTCTAATAAACTTCTTGATAAATTTATAGATTTCAATCAGAACCTCATTTGTTCA
>CM052885.1:61828176-61841170 GCA_028534135.1 Potos flavus
AAAAAAAAACAAAAACAAGGGGCGCCTGGGTGGCTCAGTGGGTTAAAGCCTCTGCCTTTAGCTCAGGTCATGATCTCAGGGTCATGGGATCGAGCCCGGTATCAGGCTCTCTGCTCAGGAGGGAACCTGCTTCCTCCTCTCTCTCTGCCTGCCTCTCTGCCTACTTGTGATGGCTCTCTGTCAAATAAATAAATAAAATCTTTAAAAAACAAAACAAAACTATAAAAAGAGAGAATAGAATAATGAAGCTTATTCTCTGTTTGAGTTGGGCTTTTTAAAATCCATTATGACCTCAAATCAGTCCTGAAAGTAGTTATATACACATACGTCTAGACACGTTATAATTTATTCCAACTGAGTCGAAAGAAAGTTTATTTCATGTATGTGCTTGTACACCTACTCTCCCAGCCCCTACCATCAAACAGAGAAATGGCTGGCTGAAACTCAGAGTGTTTCCTCAGCCCCACCATTAGGCTGATAATTGAATAGCATATCACGTTTATATTCCCAAGCCAGATGTTGTGGAACTCTAGAAATGGTGATAGAAAATACATGGGAGAAGCTACCTATTTAGAAAATAAATACATTTCTGAACCAGTCAGATTATAAGTAAATCCTGTCCAAAGGCAGTGCCCATTATTCCCAGTGAGCACATTCCCACACATGGAAATGTTTCTTGAACTTCTCTTTACAAAGAGATGACTGTATGCATGTTAATTATTGGGAACTTCCTTTTAGTTTAATTCGCAATAGTAAATTATTTACATTTTCACATACATACATGTGTTTGAGGTCTCATGTGTATCCTACATAAGATGTACACACATTATTTATTTATTTTTGTTTCTTACTGCCTAGCACAATAAATCTCTTGGCTGTATTTTCTATTTTTTTTAATTAAATAGATTTCTAGCGCTTAAATAACATTGCATCAAAATAGTGTATATTCTTTAGTTACCTGAATTTACCAGATGTACTTTTTCAACAAAAAATAATAAGAATTCGGGGCGACTGGGTGACTCAGTGGGTTAAAGCCTCTGCCTTAGGCTCAGGTCATGATTCAGGGTCCTGGGATCTAGCCCCTCATCGGGCTCTCTGCTCAGCAGGGAGCCTGCTCCCCCCTCTCTCTCTGCCTGCCTCTCTGCCTACTTGTGATCTCTCTCTCTGTGTCAAATAAATGAATAAAATCTTAAAAAAAAATAAGAATGCTAAGATAATGAGCACAATAGTAAGCTTTAACATAGGCAGAAATTTTAAAATTCCATGGTGTCTAAATCTATGAAAATGTGTGATCTTAGTAGAGACTCAATGCAGATTTGCCAGTGTTCTGTGTGCTGGGAGTTATTGGGGAAGCTTAGCCAATAAATCAATCCTATTTAATAGGAGAAAAACAGCCTAAGAGTCTGTGGACCTGAAGAATGTCAGAGCCTCTTAATACATAGTCACCAAATCTTGCTTGTGTGTAGAGTAGTGTTCAAGATGATGATGATCGTGATTTTTCCGACATTCTTCTTTCTCTGCTAAACAATTCAGAATATCATCACATTTTTTGCAGAATTATGAATCTTGTTTTGAGTGTGGGAGAACTATATTTTAAGAACATTGCAGGGTTCTGTTTTGTTTTGCAATTTAGCTATATTTGCTGATCAATTAATTGATTGAAAGTAAAATGGGTTTTTTTTTTTTGTTTTTCTGAGAAGGAGAGAGAGTTATGAAAGGGGTAGATGGAGAGGGAGAGAGAGAATCTTAAGCAGGTTCCGTTCCCAGCATGGAACCCAACGTGGGGATTGATCTCATGACCCTGAGATCATGACCTGAGGCAGAATCAAGAGTTGGATGCTCAAATGACTGGGCCACCCAGTTATCCCAGAATGGGATTTCTTTTACATACCTTTTTCGCATAAATAGTTCTGTTACCATATAGGGTTATGGAACTGGGTCAATAATGCCAGTAAAATGAGTAAAGAAGTTTTTAAAGATAGAAAATAAATTTCTTTAAAAAAATTTTTTGAAAACTTTCTTGTATCTCCATTATTCCAAACACAGCTAGTTACTTTTGAGCCTACCCTTTTTACTAAAAATAGCCAAAAAGTAACTGTGAACGAAAGGCTCTCTATTTAAATTTTTAAGTCAAAATACATTGAAAAGCTCAGGTTTAAAGAATAGAAGGATATTAGGAGCTTGTATCCCAGTCAAGAAATGGCCAGTGAACCTCTGCACAAGCTTTAGTGTCCTCATCTGTAACATGGGCACAATACAATGTTGACCGCCCAGGGTCACTCTGAATATGAAACACATCAGTATGCAAGCCACTTAGCAGAGTCCATGGCCCATAGTAACAACACAATAAATATTAATTGTCCTTGTTGTCATTCTGTGCTTACACTTCATCACAACAGTGGACCTTAGAAGAATAGTCTATTTACTTCCTGGAAGACTGATCCATCAGCATTATATGTTTCTGTCCTAAAGCACACGAGAGACTCGCAGAGGAGCAGTGTCACTGATTGCCCCTTGAATAGTTGATCTCCTCTGGCTTGTTTTCTCATCCCATTTGGGGACTTAACTACAAAATGTAGCAACCAAACCTTCCCCATGGTTGCTGTCACAGGACCATAATGAGACAAAAAATAGAGTTGGCCCTTGTGAGCCCCGAGAGCCAGAACAGTCATCAGGGTGTGCAGAAGGGCCCTTGCACAGCATCTCTTGAAGACCTGTGGCCATGTGCAGGAAAGAACCCGGACTGGCACTTACTGCTCTTCATAGGGAATCAAGGTAGTCAATTCAGTGTCTTTCCTTTTCTTCTTTTATAACATGCTCAAAACTCACGAGAAGCTGCAACCCTCAACCACTGTGACCTGACGTTCAAAACTTTAGGAAGCCAAAATGCAACTCTGCCATGTAAAATGATTCAGAAACCTGCCTTGGAAAATATGAAGAATAATTAAAGATAGGCTCTTTGCTGTTTTACTCCACAGAGTACCTTACATTCACCAAATTTTAACACTTAACAATGTAGACTGCTTGAGTCTCATGGGCAGTATTCGGACAATTCACCTGTGGATCCATCTGTCTCTCTCTGGTTGCACGCTATCTCTCTGCCCTGTCTTGTGATCATGCCTCTCTTGCACATTACATTAGGAAGCATAGAACAAAGCTAGCAGAGTTGTTAACCTCAAAAAGAAGTTCTCGGTCATTTTTTGACCACTGTTCTTCATGGCTCATTCCATTACAGACAAAAAACCCTTGATAACAATGAAACATCATTCTAAAGAAAATTCAAACACAGTGGGATATATGTGTGTTTCCGCTTTGTAACAGGAGTGTAGAAGATTCATATGTGTTTGCAATGTGTAAATGTTTAAAGTCTGGCCTTAATATAATTGTGGGTTTACAAATAATTTTTATTCAAATGTGCATCATTACACAGAGTAAGGTTAGGCAAAGGATCTGTAAAGAGTTAAATTGACAATAAGAAAACTTCAGTAAACAGAATAAACAGTGATTTATCATTTAAAGCAAGAATAATAGTCCTTGAAAACCACTTCCATTGCTTCCAGTGCCCAAGATGCTTTGATTAAGAAAGTCTCTCCCTCTTAAGTTTTGGCCCTTCTGGCTCTCTGCATTTGCTCATGCTCAGGGTGCTATTTGCATTACTCCCAGGTGCTGGGCAGCAGCCAGATTTTTCATTAGGATATTGAATTAGCATTCTCACTTAACTCTATTAAGTGCTAATTTTAGTTTATGAAAACCAAGTTTTAGTAATTCAATAACTAATAGGTTACTAGTAAGGACACCACAGATGTAGGTAAATGGCCTTACATTTTTAATTTGCAAGTCCTAACATATTTAGATGAATTGAGTTTTTAGGGTCAGTAAGGGTGTCCTTGAGGTTTGCTAGTCAGTAAGCTCTACACTGAAAATCACAAACATGGACTAGGCCTAGCTATCAGAAAGGCAGCGGTTCAGTTTCCTCTTGAACAGCTGTCTGAGGTAGGACATGTTACCTAATTACTCTGTTTCTCATCTCTACAATAGGGATCCTTATATCTTATGGGGCCATGACAGAGAGTTAAGTAATACAATACCTCTGAAGCTTTTAGCACATTGCCTGGTATAAGTTATACTGTAAACATTAGCTATTGTGACTCATTTTGTTATCTTCTACAAGTTTCTAGCAGCATAGCATAAGAATAGTACTTGCATATTTAATTGAAGTGAATGAAATCAGACTGCATTTTAACACTAGCAAGCATAAAAGGCCCTGTTTTTGTGGGTTTCTTTCTTTCTTTCTTTCTTTCTTTCTTTCTTTCCTTTCTTTCCTTTCTTTCCTTTCTTTCCTTTCTTTTCTTTCTTTTTCTTTTCCTAGAGTTTTACATGTTAGGAGCCATTCCCACATCAGAGGTGGCCAGATGCCTTGTCCTATCTTTCAGGTTACTGAAAAGGATTTAAATTTTGTTATAAGTGTGAGAGGAGACCCACTGATAGTTTTTAATCATGGGAATGAGTTCTGTTTTTATAAATGTAACTCTGGCTTCAGTGTAGGCAACAGATTTTAGAGAAGAACGGAAAATGGAAAACCTGTTAGGATGCTCTACTAGGAGTCCACACAAAAGAAAGTGGTTAAGATTTCCAACTGGAGGCAGAGCAGACAGTACTTGCTAACAGGTAATGTGTGGGGTCGGAGAGAAAGCAGGATTAAGTATATTCTTTAATGTTGACCTACTAAACTGTGAGAATGGTGGTATGACTAGAGGAAGCCCAGGCTGAGAATGAAGAATTGGAAAATCAAGGGCTTTTCCTTTTGGGGGGCAGGGTAGAGTAGGGAAGGTTTTTATTTGTGTGTATGTGTTAACACTTTGGTTTTAAGACATAAAAGTAAATGTTTGGTTTTGATGTGCCTAGTAGCCATGCAAGTGGAGAAGTGGAGTACGTAAATAGTTAGATGAATGGGGATTTCCAGGAGGAGTTGAAACTGGAGATGATACAACCTTCATTTGTATTGTATTGTCACAAAGAGATTGATTAAAGTCACAGGACCCAACGAAATTACTCAGAAAGGGAGATTAATGGAGAAGAAGTATAAAAACTGAGTATTCTGATATTTGGAGGTCACGTTAGAACAGAAATCTAGCAAAGGAGACAGAATGAGTGGTCAGTAAGGAGGAAAACAGAACTAGCGTGCGGTGTCCTGGATGCCAAGAAAATAAAGTGTTTCAAGAGAGAAAACAATTCACTATGTCAAATACTTTATTTATAGAGGTAGAGAAATAGTCCTCAAATTACAAATCCCAGGAAATGGCAGCACAGACGACAAAATGGCTTCTCTCTTGAGATGACACTTGTTGATTTAAAAACGTCTTAGGTTTCTTGCTACCTTTGATTTGTCTAGCATAATTCTCTCCCTTATTTTCTTCTTTACCTGGGAATTTTATGTGTCAGTGGCAAGTGAGCAGTAATTTTGTCAGAATCCCACAAAGAGAGAAAGTCAAGAAATAGTAGATTAAGTCTATTTTTCAAATCGGTCTCTTCCTACTAAAAGAACCCTTCATGTAACAAACAACAGGGAATAAACTACTAAGAAAAATGAAGTTGCTATGAAAAAATGAGGAGCAATGTGCTTTTTATCCCAAATTTTCACAAAATCCAAGAGGAGAAAAGATCTATTTTGGAACAACTTAATTTTGCCCATCTTTCTCATTTTTCATAAATCACTTCTACACATTTGTCGAAGCCAAGATATCTTTAGTCCATTAAGTTAACAGGCAAATTCTTGTTCTTCCTGTTTTGAAAACAGCACACTGTCATCTATCTTCCTGGAATATTTCATGGAACTTCTACTCAAAGCACCACAAAGTTCAAATTCCAATAGCAGATAAATGAGTAACAGGCTAGGTATCATTAGAAACCGACTTTGTCTAAAGAAGTTACTCAGTTCTGAGAATGAATGGCAGGAAGGTGGGAAAAATAGAAATAAGATGTAAAGTCTTGGAAACTGAGGGTATAAAAGTGTTTTAAAGAAGGAAAGTATCCAATATCCAGATACTCTATCTTGTTAGATAAACAGCCCATAAATGGCAAAACCTAGAAAATCGTGACATTCTGACAACAAAGTGGCTTCTTCCTTGAGATGAATACAGTTGATATGAAAATATCCTGGGTTGATTCGTGGTCTGTGATTTGCCAGTCACAATTCTCTCCTTATTTCTTTTTTCCTAGGAATGCCGCCATGTCTTTCAACTTTTTAAGAAATAGAGATTTTACATAACATTCTGATTTGTAAACATTGGTCATTCATTATGTTTTTAATACATTGCCTTGGCCAAGACGTTAAGTTTGTAGGTCTGATCTAGGCCTAGGGGCTATCTTTATCTATCTTTGCTTGTTTTATTTACATACTCATTCATTTACAGAGCATCCATTTATCAAGCACCAACTAGAACCTATATAAAGAATATGACACCCCCATTAATGTTCTCTTTATCCTCCATGACTTAATCTTAGTTCTCTTATTTTTCAAATGATCACATTACTCTGATCTGAAAACATTTCAAAATTAGTACTTAAAAAAACTAGTACTGATTTATAGTATCTAATATTTAGATGTATTTTTTAAAATTTGTCTCTTTTTTTGCCTATTGCAATCTAACTGGCCTTCTCATGACTTAGATGAATTGACATTTCCATTCCTCTCCCATGATCCTATCATCTGACAATTTTTTTTAGAGGCAGTGCTGGCAAAACACTAGTACAGCGAAATACATCCTATGGTGGTATTCTGTAAATAATCTAAACTTGGTCACCCCTCTTGAGCAGGTGATGATCATGGGGGTGGATATGGGAATTGGAAAGAAAATAAAGCAATCATATAAAAAAGCTTACCTAAGAAAGTATTTGCACATTAATTCCTCCTTTAGGTTATTTTTTGCTGGTTCTGGTGTTATTAAATAGGTTTGGTTTATTAATTTATCGATAGTTATAAACGATATATGTGATCAGATCATTTTAGAAATGCATGATTGCCTCCATCAGTGATGAACAGATAATAACTCAAAGAGACACCTCAACAATTATCATAGATGGCAACTGTTTGATGAATTGATAAGCACGTTTCATAATCTGCCTCATTAAGTAATACAAAAATTAATCTTCAGAGATGTTTACAAGTGAAAAGAAGTTAATTGCTCATAAATTTTTTTTAATTATCAGAAAAATTTATTATTCAATGAGGTAGTCCCCTAGTATATCCCTCTTTGAATTATAAAGAAACCACATGTTAAACAGAGAAAAGAAAAGGCATAGTCGAGGAAATTACTTTTAATTGTTTGGTATTCCTCCCTAAGCCATTTGTTGCTGCCTGACCATTTTAATTCTCATTCTTCTGTGTGAATTAGAAGTTTAGTAACCAGCAGAGAGTCTCAGATCTGGGATTAAGACTCATTGATCCATTTGGTAAAAGCCAGCCTGTCTTATTAGTATGTTGGAACTTAAACTAGAATAAGAATCCTTGCCAAAAAATTCCATTCTAAAAAAGATCAATGTTGTCCCTATATTCCTAAATCTTTAATGCCAATGTATTGGATTTCTAAAATAAATGATAGAATTGCTAATAAGTATATCTAGAGGAGGTTGTTATTGTTATATTTTAAATAAAATACAGATTTGGGGCGCCTGGGTGGCTCAGTGGGTTAAGGCCTCTGCCTTCAGCTCAGGTCATGATCTCAGGGTCCTGAGATTGAGCCCCGTGTCCGTCGGGCTCTCTGCTCAGCAGGGAGCCTGCTTCCCCCTCTCTGCCTGTCTCTCTGCCTACTTGTGGTCTCTCTCTCTCGGTGTCAAATAAATAAGTAAAATCTTTAAAAATAAATAAATAAATAAATAAATAAATAAATAAATAAATAAACAAATAAAATATAAATTTAAGATACAGGGGATTCTCTTCTCAAGTAATGGATTACTTTTAAAGCAATATAATTAGATTTAGCCATAATAAAATTCACTAATTTAGGATATTCTTATACCAGTAAGATTTTGTTCTGTAAGCTTTATGTTTAACTCTGTATTCCCACTCTATATTAAGGCTTAGTCAACTCAGGGTCCTTCTGAGTTACAGCATCGTATCTGTCTTATAAATTACTTTTATTTTTCTGTTAACACTTCCTACTCTTCTTTTTCTGCAAACTTGTTAGCCTCCTTGATGCATGTGAGTCAGTTTCCTCAGTGTTACCCTGCTCTGCCCTACCCCCAAAGTCTTTAAATTTTGCTTCTCTAGCTCCCTGAGCTCTACTAGGAGGGCCAAAATTCACCAAAGTTCTGGAAGTTAAAGGTGATACATTTCCAAAATATGGGAAAACCAGTCCAGTGCAGAATGTGTTAGAATGAACAACATCACCTCTGTGCTTCATCGGTTTATTCTTAAAACTCATGGTCCTCTGGGTAGTTAAATACTAACATGGCTTATCACGGACTCTTGTCCCCAACCTTTGTAGTAGCAGTACAGTAAGCACAGCATAGCATTTTTTATTAAATCAGTGCGTGAGCTGAACCAACCTGTGTAAACCACTCTCAAGAGTAAGAAAAAATATTCGTAAATTCACAGAGGTCTTCTCTCGATGTATAAGTTATTGAATAGATTTAAGAAGTTTGAAAAATGTACAAGGGAACCTGAGTTTTTTATTAATGAAATTAAGAGTAGAAGGAAAGAGTAGGAGGACTTATCCTTATGAGAATTTGTCATGTTTCCTATAGACCTCTTGTCCACTAGGTGGTAAAATTCTTTTTAAGAAGCCAGACCCATGATTTATTAACCTACAGGGGATTTCTGTAATAAATACAGGAAAACCGTTGCTTCTTATTTCTGCCTTGGTTTCACCATTTTTTTTTTAAAAGATTTTATTTATTTATTTGTCAGAGAGAGAGTGTCAGGCAGAGGCAGAGGGAGAAGCAGGCTCCCTGCTGAGCAAGGAGCCCGATGTGGGACTTGATCCCAGGACCCTGGGATCATGACCTGAGCCGAAGGCAGCCGCTTAACCAACTGAGCCACCCAGGTGTCCCTGGTTTCACCATTTTTAAGGAAGGAATTCATACTTACAATGTAACTTGATATTTTATACGGTGTAACACTACCATTTAAAAACAACTGACAAAAGATTATAGATGTCAACAAGCTATAAGAGGTAGACATTTAATCGACTAACAAGGTATAAATGATTTTCAAAATGAGTTTGACATAACAATCTGGAATTTTAATTTGTTAATTTAACCTTTTCAAGAAAGGAAATCAGATATCATAGTATCACTAACTGTAATCAGCAAAGCAGTATTTAAAGTGTTCCATTTGAATATGAGGTCCTGCCCTGGGGTTTGGGTTATTTCACCAGTTTTTTTCAGCAATGTACCTGAAGCATCTACTAAGTGTCAGTTTACTCTCCCAAGCACAGGAAGACATTGGCAAAGAAGGCAGACAAGTCACCTGCTGGTTGAAATTAAAAGAGGGAGATGGACATTGACAACAAATTAGCGATTTACACATTTGACATTGTGGAAGACGTTGCAAAGAAAGTGAAGAGAATCATAGGGTAACCTGACCTAGTTAGGAAAGTTAAAGAATCTCTGAGAAGGTGACATTGAAGCTAAAATTTGAATAACAATTGGAAACGGCTAGGAGAAGAAGAGGAAGAGAGTCAGTACTACAAACATAACTTTGGGTGCAATCAGGAGGTTTACTTAATAGATCAGTGATGTGTCCAGATATTATCAATACTAGGAAATCTAACTTTATTATTTATGGTGATAAATAGTTGATACTCTGGTGGACCTTGTCTCAGAACTTACTTCCCAACTTACTCTCTAACTGTAACTATGTGAGAATTATCGCTGGAGTTCAATATTATAATCTATCTTTTAGGGATACAGTTAATGAGCAATGATACTAGACTTATGTATATTCATGTGAATGCCTAAGTCTGTGTATCACCAGGGTATCTGGTCAGTTTGTTTAAAACTTCCACAGTCTTTATCTTTTGCCTTATGACACCAAGTAACTGACTTGAAGCATGTCCCCCTCATTAACTTGGTCACATATGGTGCTGCTTGTAGACATACTTGTAAAGCCACAATGATGTAGTTTTCTTGGTTTAATGTGATGGCCACATAAGTAATCGGATTACCTACGAATTCTTAAGAGTGGCAACCAGGTTTTTATTGCTGTTGTTCTTCTGTTTTGTTTTATTTTATTTTTTCTTTTGTAACTGTGAAGTCTAGTACATAACCTTTAGTGAATGGGAGACATTCAATAAAAAGGTGTCAGATAAATGGTTGAAAGGTGTCTCTGAAAAATTATGAAAAGAATGTCCTGCTACTCACAGCCTATCAGGATTGGTTTCAACAAATACCCTGAATTTCAACATAATTGAATGGAATTGAAGGAGCATAAAATTATAATTCTGAAACAACAGCGCTCCTCAGAGAATGCCCTTCTGTCAGAAGCCAGATTTCAGAGTTGCTGCCAACTCCCTGATGGGGAGCATTTCTGGAAGATGTTTTCACAGTCAAGCTACAGGAAAACCAAACCCTTGTTTGTATATAGGACAGCGAGATAACGTGTGGCATTTAGATGTGCTCTGAGTGACTGTGTTAGAGCCAATACCAATTCACACACACACCAGGTTCTAAATGTTGACAGAGCTGAGGCAGGTCCTTCATAGAATGATGACCTCTAGAAGGCCATCAAAGAGATTAAAGATAGGGCCATGTTTGATGGTGATTACAAGGAATCACAAATATAAATGCGTTATATTTAATGTATGAGTAGGTTAATATCAGTCTCTTGGAACTGCAATGACAATTCTAATGTATCTTTTATTCATAATCCATCTATTTTACTTCACCATATTATGAATGGTATAATAGAAAATGATGTCCAAAAAAGAAAAAAAAAAAGTAGTCTTCCCACCTGTTATGGTTGGTTCTGCTCCAGAATGGTTTACTCAGCATGGACCTTTCATCTGTAGGCGGTGAAAGCAGCAAAAGGCTGCAAGTAAGAGACAAAACTAGAATGTTTTTACGTTAAGCTCCTTTAAGATCAATTGAAAATTTTAATTGTGATTAATTATCTAATCATCTTTAGGTTCCCCTTTTAAGATTTGGGTTGCATTACCAAAGCTCCTAGTGGATTTGATATTTATTGTCCACAGCAAGTGTTTTGTAAAATGTTATGAAATAAAGGTATTCATTTCTTAATTCAGAGCCTCCTGGGAGTTCATAATGGTGCTGATTGTTTTAAAAGTAATCGAGTGTTTAAAAATATCTTGAAAAATTAACGGGACCTGTTTTTTTTTTGAAAATGCCATTAAGAGCAATCACAGATTCCCTGAAGAGAGACTTCATAGGACCATGTACTTCAGCTGTCAATTATTTCCCCATGCTGTTCCTATAATTTTAGCCTTTAGCACAACTAACTGCTGAACTTGGCTTTCATTTCTCTTACCTTAGCAGAAGTTTTCTATTTAGGTATGAGTAAATAAAAAATGGAAAGGTTTAAAAAATTATATATTTTTAAAGGACAGCCTGTCCCTGTGTTGTTAAGGAGACACAATGAAACTGACCACTCTTAGGTCTGTTCACCCTCCTAAATGTGTCCCTGTGAGAGAAAAAAATCAATTGATAGCAATTAATTAGAAATGGATTTTCTTTTTCAGGTAAAATTGTTTTATTATCTCTTATAAAGTTACATCCCCACCCTGAAATCCATTATAATTGTTACAAATGGGATATATTTTAAAATATATGAGGAATGTCAAGCAGATTTTCTTAGCTTCAAATAAAGGAATCTGACCCCATTCCTGCACCTTCTTATTTTTATTCCTCACATAAAGTCTCTTGTTTTATTAACAATAGTAGGAAAGCTGTATACTCATGGATAAAAGGAGTATTACATGGAAAATGTGAAGAATCACTGGATGAATCAGACTCTGTCTGGATTGGCAACTTAAGGCACCTTTATTGTTCCCTTTACAAGGAGTCAAGAAATATTAAGTCTAGAAAGAACTTCAGGCATTTTTGATTAGATCCCTGGGGCCTTGTTTTGATAATGATATCTTTCATGCAATATTGGGTGAGGAATACATGCCGTAGGGATGGTAAAGGAATTTTAATAACTTAATGATTTTCCCCTCCACCCTTCTAGATTCTTGGCTGAGACACACCCGTAATAAAAAGACAGATTAATAGGGGAAAAACAAATAGCTATTGAATAACATGTGTATATGCTGTACGCATGGGAAATACCCAGGAAAATTGAGGAACCCTCTGAAATGGCCTGAGACACCACCTTAAGTAACATCTCCAGCTAAAGGCAAAAGAAGATGTTGAGGGTTGGGGGACACCAGTTATGGGAAGTTGCCAGGAAAAGCACAGTCAACAGGGGTAAGGTTGTTAGGCAGATTTAAGTCATTGCCTTCTTTATTGCTAAGTTTCTGGAGATTTAGAGTCTTCCTTCTCTGCCAAGTATAGGGAGGGAGACACCCTTACAAATGGAGATTCCCCTTATTAACATAAATGTCTCTTACCAAAAGGTTAACTTCTACTCTGTTTTCAGAGCTTTTCCTATGTCTGCTATTTATTTTCCTTCTTCTTTTTTTAAGATTTTATTTATTTGAGAGAGAGAGTGAGAGAGAGTGAATGAGAGAGAGCACAAGCCAGGGAGAGAGGCAGAGGGAGAAGCAGGCTCCCCGCTGAGCAGGGAGTCCAATGCAGGACTCTGTCCCAGGACCCTGGGATTATGACCTGAGCCAAAGGCAGACACTTAACCGACTGAGCCACCCAGGTGCCCTATATGCTATTTCTTAACAATAATTAGCCTAAACTAATCTTTCTGTCAAAAAGACATATTTTAGGGGCACCTGGGTGGCTCATCGGGTTAAGGTCATGGTCTCAGGGTCCTGGGATTGAGCCCCGAATCGGGCTCTCTGCTCAGCGGGGAGCCTGCTTCCCCCTC
>CM052885.1:61841270-61903591 GCA_028534135.1 Potos flavus
TTGCTCAAAGCTACCACTAGAATCTGGTAGTAGTTTCCCCCAGTATTCTTCCCACTGCACCAGCTCCATCCTAGCTTTGGGGGATATATGCGTGACTCAGCAGGTAGCAGCAATTGTCACATTTTCATTGTGATTTGAAATCATAAATAGTTGAAGTTGTAAGGGAATGATAAGAACTACCTCTAATAGCCATCCAGTGCAAGGGTAGTTCCCTCTGACAATCTGTTCCTACCTTCTGCTTGAATGCCTCAATTTGGTGGCTTTTTAACTATTTGATAGACTTGATTATCTTAATCTCATTCATCTGTATTTTTACTTTGTTTCATGCCCTTTCATCTTGGGTTTGCTGAAAAGAGAGAATAGCTATTCCATGACTCATTAGTTTAAAAAAAAACCATATATATATATATATATGTATATATATATGTGTATATATATACACATATATATATATATATACACACACGCATGTATATAACCTACTATAAACCGTCAACTTTCTTGGCAGCCAAGTCTCACGACTGGCTTTCATTAAGATTATCATTAATTAACATTTCTAAGGTCTTTTTCAGCTATATTACCATTAAACCAAATCTCTAATATTGTGCATTTACAAATCATGTTTTAAATCTTAAGTGCAAAATTTTACATTTATGTCTGTCAAATCATATTTTGCTTATAATGACCAGTTCTGGTTGGTCGGTATCTTTAATTTTTTTAAATGAATTTGGATTATGAGGGATTTTTTAGAATGATATTTTTACTAAGTAGTCATCATCAAATAGAAATCAGGAAGTGTAGGGGACAAGGGCAGGCTGCCCCAAGATGGGCCACTTTATTTTGAGTAAAAAGCAATATAAACCCAGTAGATTCAGGAAAAGTTGTTTTCCTCCCCCTCAGCTACCTGCCTATGGTGGGAAAAGAGCTATTAACTCAGATTCCTCTTTACTAAGAAACTCATCTGCATAACAGTGTGACCTTTGTTTTCCAAACAGATAAGATACCTTCCTGCTAATGCTCTTTTCCTCTTTGTCTCCTCAGACCCCTACCCTACCTCTCCTTAGCTGGTTTTTGGAATTTAAATGTCTTTGTGGATTTTCCATATGTATGAAACTAAATTTAATTTTCTCCTGTTAATCTGTCTCATGTCAATTTGATTGTCAGTCCAACTAGAAGGAAACTGAAGGGCAGAGAAAATTGTTCCAGACAAAAATACTGAAAGATTGAGGCTCCTGGGTGGTTCAGTTGGTTAAGCGGCTGCCTTTGGCTCAGGTCTTGATCCTGGGGTCCTGGGATTCAGTCCCCATAGGGCTTCCTGTCAGCGGGGAGCCGCCTTCTCTCTCACCCTCTGCTACTCCGCCTGCTTGTGTTCTCTCACTCTCTCTGTATGTCAAATAAATAAATTAATTTAAAAAAATTATTGAGATTTTATGTAGAAATATGTCTATATATAGACATTAGTATAATTATAGATATATGTGTTTATATATCTATAAAGAGATATGTATGTATATGTAGTTATTACTTTAGTGATGAACTATAACCACTACTTGAATTTTGATGTATGTTATACCACCTTTTTAATGCAAATTTTGAGAAAGTTTTTTTATGTAATTTTAATAATAATTTAACTTTTTTCTTGGGAATTCTCTGAAATTTAATTCCCTTAAGATTAATTTTCAATATTGGGGTCATTTTTTAAACTTAAGAGGTAAGCCCTCTGGTATTTTTAGCAAAACTATTGATAAAATTATTGACTAGTATGGGAACTGTAGGATAATATTGGTTATTGGTATTCTAGGTGAGGTGGGGTAGGGAACGGAAATGAGTGGGGAGGGGGTGGCAGGAGGCAACTCTTAGGCAGTGTAAGAAAGCTCGGAAAGTTTCCTAGAGAGGGAATAAGCTGTAGTAGAAATCAAAGTGGTGGTAACATATAGCTCAGAAAAAGAAATATAAAAATGGCATCTTGCCACAGCTGGTTTACTCACTGACAATGCTGGTTTGAGGTATAAGCCACATACCACCAACATTCCTGTGTAGCATGAACGCATGACTTTCCTTGGCTTACTGTAGAAGTCACTAAGACTTCTGAGATTTGCTGCTTTCAGATGCTTGCTGCCAGTACTGAATTAAGGAAGTCATTTGAGTAAGTTAGCTATGGCGTGGTTAACAAAATATTTGATTTCTTAGGTTCTGACATGAGAAGATTTAATACTGAGATCGCAACTCAGTTGTTACCTGTGTATACAAGAACAGTGTGCAGTCTCTAAACTGCCCAAAACAATGCAAACATTGCTTTTACTTCTGCCTTGATGCACAGATTGCAGTGGAGAGGCATTTCTTAAGGTTCTGAAAAAAAAAAGACTGTTTTTTAAATGGGAAAATTGAGGAAGAATTGAAGATTTTCATCGTTAGTGTTCTTTGGGGGTGCTTGGATTAAACTGAAGTGTTTTCCTGTTATATGTGTGAAATATATGTATAGTTCAGTATTTATATTTTAAAGTGTTAGGAGAGTTCTTGCAATGGGAAGGCAACTGATCATTCAAACTAGATGGTTTCTCTAAACAGATGTACTTTACGGAATTTTATTTGTTTATGAAGTAGAGGAGGTGGCTCAAAAGACATTGATTGGAATGCTGTTCCAAGATTAAGGGACAGATGTTAGAAATTGCCAAGAGCTGAGTGAGTGAATAATTCTAAGGAACAGGTGGAACGGACCTGGGGGAATCGAAAGAAACAGGCCCATATGTGTGAATGAGGAAAATGACATAGAATGGGGTCATGTGTGGCTCTATAAGTGAAAATAACTTCTGAAAGGTATTGGACACAAAGGGAAGATAATATGAAGGTCATAGAATTAAAGAGAGTGTTGGCTAATAAGTGCAGTTTCCAGGTTTGAGGTGGAGTTGGGGCTTTTTTGTGAAAAACGGGTCTGTAGACCTAAAGAATTTAGTAGAAAAGGAAACAATCATCAACTTTAAGGGGACTCTGACCAATGCATTTTGGAGATGACACAGTTTTTTAAGTCATCATAATTTTAGTGTGTTTCAGTAGGAAGCAAAACATCTACCTATTTTTTTTTTTTAAGGTGTATCTCACTGAGGGAAGTCTATAATCTGAGAAAATCAAAAGTCTGACAGAAGTCAGCTGTCTAGGCAAATAAAGCATGCAGAAGTGGGCTTAAGTGGAATTGACCTTTCAAGAAAGTTCTCAGAAGAGTGGATGACCAACTGCCATTTCCCAACTGGTCTTTTTGTAGCACATTCACTTGTGGTGAGAAACTATCAGGAAAAGATTTTATCAGGTAGAATTCCAGCAACGTGAACTACCAGAGCTGAAAGAACCCATAAAATATCTTCCTGCCTAAGATTTTCAATTTTATGGTTAAGGAAAGAAGCACTGTAAGAGATTTGTGCAATGTATAAAATGGGTTATTTTCAGGAAGTACCAGAACATATTTTCTTCCCACTCTTGACCCGGTTTACTTTTGTCAGAATTATTCCCTCCGAGAGAGGAAAAGAACATCATTGTAGGTGTGGCCAATATACAATTGGAAGTGATGCTTAAAATCTCATTTGTTTGGGGTCTAGGAAATGTTAGACTATTTGGGGGACAGTGGGTCCTTTTTCCTTTCACTGTTAGCAGATTTTCTCTTTTTTTGTTCCCTCTGCTCTTTTTATTATTATTACCATTCACTTTGTGCTAGCTGCTGGTGGTGAATCTGAATGGGAAACAGGCAGGTGATGGGTTCCAAATACCTTCCTGAATTTTCCAAGTATAGTTCAACACTGAATGATCAGACTAGATGACTTTCTGTTCTGGTTATATTTTGTCTACTAAAATTCTCGCAATACTATACTAAGAAGACTTAACTTGAGCTTCAAAGTTTTTCGCTGAAGGGGTGGAAAAAAATTTCCTTCTACTCATCTAGATTCTTTGGCTGGTCTAACATCAAATTGACATAAGATGAATTAACAGAATAAAAAAGATTGATTTCAGACATAAGGGAGCCCCATAAAAATATGAGACCCAGAAAGTACTTAAAACTTATATAACATCCTGAGCCAAGGAAAGGGGAGGAAGACCTTTCATAGGAAAACAAGAGGAAATGTTTGGAAAGCAAAGGTTGCCTTGTTACACAAATGAGTTTTGTAGGGGTTAGAGCAGGCTACCCCAAGAAGAACCACTTGGCATAAACATTATCTTGAGTTAAGAGCAATCAAAACCCAGCAGATTCAGGAAAATCCCTTTATCTCCCCCTCAACTGTCTGTACCAGGAAGAGAGCTATATTAGAGATTCTGTTTTACCTAGGAACCTTATCTACATAATAGGACATCTTTGCTTTCCAAATATCTTCTTTTACTTTCTGCTAATGATCTTTATATCCTCAGACCCCTCTACCACTCTCCTTAGCTCATATAAGCATCTTATTGATGCTTATTATTGGAATGCCTTACTGTCTATGGAATTTCCATGCCTGTGTGGATTCCCCCTTTTTAGACTATTAAATTCGATTTTATCTTATTAATCTGTCTCACATCATTTTGATTGTAAGAACATCTAGAAGGACCTTGAAAGAAATTCATCCTCCCCAACAGTTTCTTAGGTAAAAACGTATCTCTATTCATAGCTGTCTTCCTGATACAGCCCCGTTTTCAGTATAAATTTAGGCAGTTGAAGGGTAGGTAAAGAGTTTTTCATGAATCTGCTGTGTTTTGATTGCCTTTAGCTCAAAATAATCCTTATGCCAAAGAGACACATTTTGGGGCAGCAAAATCTGCTCCCTTTTAAGGTAAATCCAGATTCATACTGTTAAAAGATAAACTGAGGCATATTAAAAGTTTTAAGTGTGTATTTGAGCAAAAATCTATTGGAATCTAGCAACACCAAACCAGAAGTGGTTAGGAGTGCTCCACCAGCAGGAGCCAAGGGAAACAAAGGAAGGAAATTATTTGATTGGCTCTAGCTTAAAACCTACCTTGCTGTTTGTTTGGTTATCCTTAGGTTTTAATTTCCTAACCTTGAGGCATTTACAGGTATAGGTTTTGGTTTGCTAATGTAAGCCCCATGTCATTACAGCCACCTCAGTGTAATGGCCTTTTTGCTTAATTAATTTAATATTATTCATTTATAACCTGACTGACCCTGGAAGGATCCATAAAAAGGAAAATTAATAGGATCTATCCCCAGGTCGCTGATGACCAACAATGTGCATGACAATGGGAACAGATCTAAGGAAAAGCAGGTAAATGCAAATGAGTAAGCTAAATGCTGTGGAGATAAGTACTGGAAAGATCTTGAGTAGGAGAATAGGTATAATGAACCTGAAGCCACTGAAGAAGTCTTCCTAAAGGAAGATTTTCTCAAAATTAGCCAGGCCTGGGGCACTTGGGTGGCTCATTTGGTTAAGCCCCTGCCTTTGGCTTAGGTCCTGATCCCAGAGTCCTGGGATCGAGTCCTGCATCCAGCTTCCTGCTCGTCTGAGGGCCTGCTTCTCCCTTCACCCTTCCCTCTGCTCATGCTCCTTCTCCCTCTCTCCCTTTAATAAATAAAATCTTTAAAAATAAATAAATTAGCTAGGCCTTTGGGGCATTACCAATAAAAGCCATGACTTTCCATTAGAATAAAGATCCAGAGACAGCTAACTGACTTCCACAGTAAGTCAACCTCCCATGGCTCTAGCCCCTTCCCATCCAGAGTTGGATCAGAACTGGTCTGCCCAAGGGGAGCCTATACAGCTGAGCTTTTCTTCCCATGTTGGATTTACGTGACAAATCACTCCTAGGGAGAAACGATGCCAGTCCAGGAGGAAAAGCTTCCTGGCCATAGATTGATTGAGATCTGGCATGTTGCATGCACTTAATAAATGTCAAGGAAAAACAAGTGATGTTGCCCAGGAGAAAAGTTTCCTCCTTGTTTCCCAGTTTTTCCTTTTGAAGCAGGGCATTCCAGTTTTGGCCTTTTTATTTTTTCTCATATCTACTGGTGTAGATTTCCCCTCTCATGTCCCAAGGTAATTCACAAGTAAATAGAATCTATAAAATTCTTGATAGATTTTCAAAGATTTTTGATACTTATTTGCTATTTCTCGTTCAGTGACCCAATATCATAAGAAAATTAATCCCATTTCAAAATTAAAACTGATTTTTTTTTTTTTTTTAGATTTTATTTATTTATTTGACAGAGAGAGAGATCACAAGTAGGCAGAGAGGTAGGCAGAGAGAGAGAGGGAAGCAGGCTCCCCGCTGAGCAGAGAGCCCGATGCGGGGCTCGATCCCAGGACCCTGGGATCATGACCCGAGCCGAAGGCAGAGGCTTTAACCCACTGAGCCACCCAGGCGTCCCAAAACTGTGATAAGTTTTTAAAGACAAATCAATACCATCAGTAAGTAATATAGTTACAAAAATTAATTTAACAAGAAGATATTGAGTGCCTACTATGTATCAGGCTTTGTATACTAGTGATAAGAGTTTCTGACCTTCACTGAAAAATAAGATTTGTAGCGCTTTCTTCTTACTTCCTTCTTAGTTCTGGTCAGGGATAAAGCCATTCTGCTCAGCCTATACTGAAAGCCAAACCTGTCTTCTCAGACTTTGCTTAAGATAAATCCCAATTTATGGAAGATAAGATAAATCTCCATGTAGACCTGGAGAATCAACTCTGTTGCCTTCCCAAACTCTAAGCTTTACTATATGGACATGTAGGGCTATTATGGACCCTGAAGAATCTACTCTTCAGAAATCACTTCAGAACCAAACTTGATTGGTTAAGAGACTAAATAACTTTCCTGCCTGGCCTCCTCTCTGGGATACATAGGATCTTGCGCTAGCCGAAAGACTCATCTTAAGTGGTTCCTACAAGACATAGCTATGGCTTCAGACCTTAGACTCTCTGAACCTCTTGGCAAAAGTCCCTCTGGTCAGTTGACCTGCATTGGAACGTATTTACTATTGATTGATAAAAGCCAAGGCGGCTGGTTCTACCATTAAATGAAGCTTGGCTCCTTTACCTTACATTTAAAACTATTAAATGGAGCTATTTCTCTTGATGGGCATTACTCTCTTGAACACCATTCTATATTACTCTAGCTCTTTTACACAGCCAAAAAACAGATTTTCCTCCTGATTAAAAGCTCAAAACCCCTTTAGACCTCACACTAAATTCTAATTTCTTGTCAGTTTCTCCACAAAACTAATAAGACTAGCTTTCCCTGAGCCCAGTTAATTATCACAATTTTCTCCAGATACTTTTTAGTAATTTGTTCTTCAAGAATTCCCTTCTCCCCTTCTCTTGCAACCCACTCGTCCGTACACAATATAGGATATAACCACCCAGAATGCTGTCATGATGATAGAATATCACTTCACTCATAAATTAATAATAGTAGTCCACTGATGCAAAAAGGATGAATTTCTATCCTTACAAATATATGAAACATTGTCTTGTTCTGTAGATTTTTTTTAATGTTCATATGGTCTCTCCTCAACTTGAACTTCTTGAGGTTAGGAATATTCCATTCATTCAATGTTGGATGGGTATCTGTTATGTTCCAGACATTATCCTACATACTGGGTATACCGAGTAAGACCTATCCATGAAGAGCTATCTATCCAATGGGTTAAATAAGATACAAATAAATAGTCAGAACACAGAATACTATTGCCTTGATGGAGGAAGTATAAGATCTGGTATTGACCGGCAGGAGACAATGATTGATTCTGGCTGTATTCTTTAGAGGACCTAAAATAATACCTTATGTTTATTAGGCTTATAAGACATATTTATTGGTGATGATAACATGGCATAAGTAGAAATTCAGAGAAGAGAGGAGGTAAAAAATAGCTTTTCTTAGAATTGAGATACCCATTAAGCTTTGTGATGGTAAAAATGCTGCTCAATAATGGGTAGCTTTTATTATTAATACTAGCAGTCACTTATAATTATAAATTGCTACCATTTATTGAGTGCATATTATATATTGGGGACTATGCTATGGACTTTGCCCATGGCACACTATTCAGTCTTTACACATTCCCTACTGGTTGGACATTTTTCCCACTTTATGGATGAGAAAACAGAGGCAGAGATAATAAATGGCTGAACTAGAATTATAACCCTCTTTGTCTTTCAAATTTCTCCACTAACCAACTCTATTTTTTAAATTTAATTTAATTTTAATTCAATTAATTAACATATAGTATATTATTAGTTTCATAGGTAGAATTTGGTGATTCATCAGTTGTATATAACAACCAGTGCTCATTACATCACGTGTCTTCCTTAATGCCCATTGCCCAGTTACCTCATCCCCCCACACACACACACACACCTCCCCTCCCACTCTACCACTATTACCAATCTAAAATTGGGGCAAATATGTCAATGTTTCCAAAACAATGTATTATTTGAAACAATTATACCAAAACATTAGGCCCATTTTGACAGTGGGGTTGGTCATGATATGTTATTCAGTATAATTAGAAAATTTAATGTTGAATCTTTTAGAAGGGAAAACACACACATACACAAACACACACACACACACACACACGCGCGCGCACAAGATTTTAGCATCATTTCCCAGCAATGTGGAATGCTGAATACTTGAGTAAACTTGTATGCAGTACCCCAAATTCTTTAGCCATTACAAATTTTATAATGGTAAAGTGGCAAAGCATAAAACCAGTGTTTAAAATTGTAAACAGTACTTGAGTTCTTAATGAAAAGTTTAAAAAATGTTTCTTGGAAGTATTTTCAGAGGCATTTCATCAGTTAAGATTTACATTTCATTTTAAATAAAGATTTTCTTCATATTGGATATTATCCTAGTCAGTTACATTCCCATTTCTTCATTTATTGTTTTTGTAAATCTGTGATCAGGACTGTTATAATAAAACTTGTCACTACTTATAACTGTTCACTGGGAACATAATCTTATTCTCAAAGGGTTAGGCTATAAACAAGGATTAGTGTCACTAAACACAATATGGTAGAATTGGGTGTTTAAAATGAGTTACAAATGTTTTAGAGACTTCCAATAAAGCATGCATTTAATAAAGAATTAAGCAAGTCTTGTATCCTGTTATTGTTTAGTTACACTGTGAAAATTTCCTCCTTTTCTAAACCCCCTATTTTTTTTTCCAAATTGTACACTAATATTAGATTGCTTTGGTATGTATTGCCTTAATCAGAAAAGCATATGAACTAAAGCCAGCTGTGGGACTGCAGAGCATCTCAAAGATGCTATAAAGGGGACATAAACAAGACATTAGACCTCTTATTCTCGCTCTCCCTCTTTTTTATTGCCTAGCTCAGTGGTCTGTTTTATAGCCATGGTGCTCTGCCTAGCAGTCAATATTCTACCTGCAAGCTAGGCTGATTCTCAGGGAGGTAGAAAATCTTTGACCGTAGAGTTGTACACAATAGAATTCATGTGTTTCACTGTTATTTTTCCCTGTCAGTCTCTCTGATATTCATTTTCCATCCCCTTTTGTCTAGCCCTTCTTGGCAAGCATTCCTAAGTACGTATATATGAGTCAGGGATAGAAAATTGTGTGTGTCAGGAAAGAAAGTGAGTACATTGACTCCTTGGGGATTTGATGTGGGTCACCCAGTGTGCGAAACCAAGGGTCAGTTTTGAAAGTCGCCCTGATAATCTGGTTTCTGTCCCCCTCCTTTCTCCCTTCCTCTGAACTATGCCTTTATCTTTCTTTTCCATAGTCCTTTTCCTTATTTCTGTTTCTCTCTTCCCTTCAAACACATTACAGTACGGACATTTCTTCTTTTAACAAACACTTACTGAATGTCTGCCTCGTGACAGGTACTCTAGGTGACAGATACTCTGCTGGACGACACCAGTGAGCAGGGCAGCGTCAGTCATTTCTCTGGAGAATATGGGAAAATATACATTAAACAGATGATCCCACAAAATTAGAGTAAAATTACCTAAGTGAGAGAAAAGTCCCGGAAGCAGTAGGGTGTGTGAAGTAACGGAGTCTTATCAGAACATAACTTACTTGAACTATGGGTCAGGGAAGGTTTATCTCCTAAAGCTATAGGGTCTAATCTTGAATTCCTTTTACAAATTTCAAATTCACAATAATTTTTCTGAGAATAAACTGCTTTGTTTTATCTATAAAATTAGAAAATGACCATCTATTTCTATTTTTCTCCCTCTTACTGTTCATGTATTAATAGTCCTAAATCATTATATTCAATGAATATCAGCATCTACCTATGTAAATTTCTCTTGGATTAGTATGTGAACATATGTGCCAGGGAAAACACCCAAAAGAAAAAAGGCCAGTTATTAGCGTGGAACTCCATTCTTTCAGGAGGCAGCCTTATTGACAAATGAATATTTACGTGGCTAATCTAGCTTATCAGTTACTGAATACTTATATTGCATAACTGTCTTCTCCTTTATACCTGCTTCATCTAGCCTGGTTTTAATTGACTCTTGAGACCAAGATTTCATGACTCTTGGCAGATACCCAGAATCAGAGCTGAATGATATTGTCACTAAACTTGAACAATGAAAAAAGAAAAAAATCCTGATTAAGGCTGGCTCCTCTTTTTCTCTTTATACTTTACAGAGCTGCAATCCCCTTCTTTCCCACTTCCAATTGCCTTTATTTGGAATTAACACAATTATTCTAATTCAAACATCTTACTCTTTCCTTATAAATTGGTCTTTCTAAAATGTGCATGGCTTCTCTTAGGTTTTTTTTTCACCCATTTATTCACTTATGTTTTTCATAAATGTGTAGCGACAGTGAAATGTGTGAGCAAAAAACAGAACATAAACTGGACTAATAAGACCAGGAGATTTGGAGGTGGGAACTGAGATCTCAATTTAATGTCTGCTGTTAACTTGTTCTATCTTTCGATAAATTAGGAAACCATCTAATATTTAGTATAATGGTACTTTGGAGATCAACTAGTCCCAACTTTTCATTTTAATAATGTGAAAACTGAAACCCAGAGAAGTTGTGTGACTTAAGGGTCACATAAAAAAATGTTCATCTTTTTTAGGATTTATGCTTCTTATCTATCAGTTGAGGAGATTGGAATTGTTCTTAGATCATCTTTAAGGACTCCTTCCTTCAGCTCTAAAAATCTGTGATTCTAAACTCTGCATCAAACTGTCCAGATCCCAAGGTAACAAAGTGCGTACTTTATAATGCGTGCTCTGGTGTCAGCCAGGGAGAAATTATCTTTACATCTACTGTTGATCTTTTCATGAGTGTTTCCCTTGCAGGGGTCTACATTATTTTTATTAATTGAATTAACTGAAAATTTTGTGAGGTAAATCTCTCAGCTCATTTCTTCATGAGCAACAAAGGATAGGAGAGCTTTTTTTTTTTTTTGTCTCCAATATCAGGTTATTTCAAAAACCATAGCATCAAAACCCAATAAACCCACACTTCACCAGTGTTTGATTAAATTCACCAGCACTATCTAGGTAACTTAAACACAGTATAGGATTAAAGGGATATTCTTTGGAGGTTTGCTGTAACTTTCATCCTGTTTTGTTATTGTTGTTGTTGTTGTTTTGGTTTTTTCCTTAGTTTTTTCTCATCCTGCTTCAAATTTTGATGGATGAGCAAGTCTTAGAACTGCCCCCAATAGAATATGAATGGAGACAAATAATTTTGCTCACAGCTTAAACCACTAAATTTTTAAGTTTTCATCAAAATCGATTCCCTCATTTAGACATGTATGGTAGGAAATATTCTTGTGCTATTTATATAAGTCTTTTAGAAGCTTCAAATGGAATTTCTAAATGTATTTTCTGCAGGTATTAATGAAATAATAAAAATGATTCTGTTTTTCACCATTTATTTTACATTGTCCCCTCAGCAATATAGAGTTATATATACTCAAATATTTAATTAATATTGAGTTGCAGAGTATAATTTTTTTCTAATATATTACTATCTACAAAATTTTAATTTACTTTCTACAAAATTTAATCTTTCTCGGCTTTTTGCATCTTATTAATCTTAGACGATGTCTAGTACTGTTATATTATCTTTTGAAATACATTTTTTTTTTTCAGTTGTTTGTTTCCTCCCACAGGACTTTGAACCTAAGGCCTTGTTCTATCCAGCATCCTCTGAGCTGTACACAATAGGAGTTCCAAGCGAGTCAGGATCTAACTAGAGGATATTTTGTGTTCCTAGAACCAGGACTAGATAATTCTTTTTGTTGATTACTTTATTATTCTCTGTAAAGGTGTTATGTTAATCTTTTTACCTTAGAGCTTGAATGTTTTTCTTTAAAAAAAATATTTTTTGGGAGATGCCTGGGTGGCTCAGATGGTTAAGCGCCTGCCTTTGGCTCACGTCATGATCCTGGAGTCCTGAGATTGAGTCCCACATTGGCCTCCAGATCAATGGGGAATCTCTTCTCCCTCTCCCTCTGCTCTTTCCCCACTCATACTCTCTCTCTCTCTGTAAAATAAATGAATAAAATCTTTGAAAATATATTTATTTTTTTATTATTTTTTTTGGTGGGGAAAGGCAGAGGGAGAGGGAGAGAGAGAATCTTAAGCAGGCTCCACACCCAGCGCAGAGCCAAAGAGGGGCTTGATATCACAACCCTGAGATGATACCCTAAGCTGATTCCAAGAGTCAGATGCTTAACCTAAGCCACCCAGGTGCCCCTTAAAAAATATATTTAATTTTTTTTTTTTCATTTGCACTCTTAGATCAACTATCCCTCTTGTATCCTCTGGTGGTCCTGATTTCTTTTTCCAACTTTTTATTGTGATGAAAAATTATATTATGTTAAACTTAACTATCTTGTAGCTTCCCTACACTTGAGCTCTGTAGTTTTCAGTATACTTTTTTTATTGGTATAATCTTTTTGTTTGCCTCATTTCCAGCTTAAGCTTCCTTTCACATGCAAAGAGATTTAAAAAGATATTGCTGTTACTTTTTTTCTATATTTTAAAATCACTTGATATGTTAAGAAGTAGCATATAATTTCAGGATTAAGAGCTTTGGAATTAGTTAGACTTGCACTCAAATTCCAAGTCAGAGACATACCACCTGTGTCAACTTTGGCACATTAAACTTAAAACTCTCTCAGAAAATCAGTATCTTCATCTGTGAAATATTGGTAATAATAGCTAGTTACTAAAAATCAAATTTAATTCTAAAATCGCATGAAATGGTTTTGGAAAGTATCTGGCTGGTGTGTGGCACAGAGTAAGAGTTGGGTAATGATTTTGGTTGTTTTTAAAATCATTAACCCAATAAACTAAGCCTGGTAAGAATATATGTCATTAGCAATGTCAGTTATTCAAAGGCTAGCATGCAATTTCCCCTTAATAATAGTAATGTTAAACTGAGGTATATTAAAATATGTTTACAGTGGCATCCAATCTATCTTGAGTGCAAGTGTATTTATAGAAACTATATCTAGTTACTTCCACTGAGATATAAACAAGTTTTTGTACCCACAAAATTGCACTTATTTTTAGGCCACTGGTGTCAACAGCTACCTCTTCAAAGAAATTATTTCTTTTGATCCATTTAGTAACTTGATCCCAGCTGCATAAAAACAGACTTGCAGTATTTCATTTTTCTACAGACTGCTGATGGCTGCATTCCATAACTTAAGAAATCTGTCAAAAGGAAGCCTCTGAAACTCAAAAAGCTTTCACAGAAACTTGTTGCATTTGCTTGTATCCAAAGTGCAGTTATTTGGGGCGCCTGGGTGACTCAGTGGGTTAAAGCCTCTGCCTTCGGCTCAGGTCATGATCTCAGGGTCCTGGGATCGAGCCCCTCATTGGGCTCTCCACTCAGCAGGGAGCCTCCTTCCCCTTCTCTCTGCCTGCCTCTGCCTACTTGTGATCTCTTTCTCTCTGTCAAATAAATAAATAAAATCTTTTTAAAAAATTAAAAAAAAAAAGTGCAGTTATTTGCAATTCACAATATATGGATTTTAATAATATAGCTTGAAAATATTGAAAGTGATTCTTAACTCTACATCAGTTATTGACTGTGAAAACTCTCATACTATGAGGTGACCATGCAATCAGTAATTACATACTTTTCTGGTGATTTTAATATTTTCTCCTTTGTCACATGGGGTCCATCACTCAAATAAAGAGAATGTGCCCAGGAACACCATGTGCTTATGAGTGTTGCAATCGATAATAGTAGCCACAGCAGAAATTATTTGTTACAGTAGTGAATGCCTTGACCACTTGGCAAAAACTCCCTAATGCTTCCACTCATGTCTGAGTTTATTTATAGAGGATGGCCGTTCTCTATGGGATTTTAGTGCTTTATTATTATTATTTAACTTTATTTATTTATTTATTTTTTAATTAATTATTATTATTTTTTTAAGATTTTATTTATTTGACAGAAACACAGCGAGAGAGGGAACACAAGCAGGGGGAGTAGGAAAGGGAGACCAGGATTCCCACAGAACAGGGAGCCCGATGCGGGGCTTGATCCCAGGACCCTGGGATCATGACCTGAGCCAAAGGCAGATGCTTAACGACTGAGCTACCAGGTGCCCCTATTATTTAACTTTAATCACAAAATATAACAATCAAAAATAAAGAGAGAAGTAAAGAGAATCCAAAGGAATTCGTCTTCCAATTCTAACAATTATCTTACAGGCCACTACTATTTTATCTATAACTTCATCCCTTTACATTTCTACCCTCCTAACAGATGATTTTGAAGCAAATCCAGGGCATCACTTCATTGACCTTCAGATACTTCCATTTGAATGTCTAAAAATGTATGAATTTAAAACAAAACAAAACAAACAAATAAATGATCATAATAACTTTGGTACTGTTTTGGTGGTATGATAGCCAAGACTGGAATCCTCTCAAATGCTGTCCATCCAGGACTCACTTCTCTCCCAGGACTCTCAGAGAACAATACATAATGTGTACCTAAATTCTTTCAGTTTAAACGTCTCTAAAAAATCGAATTAGAACACCCAGCAAGGACCAGAAGCCTAAGTAAAATCTCCCTCACAAACCTGAATCTTTATCACTATACTGTTTACATCTTTCTGTGAGTAAGAGTATGAGGGCTGGGAGAGTTGTGAGTTCACTTAGCCATTTAGCTGCCGGGCCCTGATCCCAGGGCCCTTCATCTACCTCCATGGGAGGTAAAAAAAAAAGACTTCGTACCTAATTCTTCTTTAGGGCTTGTTGGATCTCACCAGGAGCCAGGCAGAGAAGGATCGATCATTATATAGACTTACAAGTCTCACTCACCCAAAGTGCACACTCACATTGGTTGAGGTATTAGAATAAAGTGGAGATTTGATAGAAATCTGATTACTTGGATCTTTGTGGTACAATACTACTCAAAGTGTGTTTTGAGCAACATTGGTGTTGTTTTCAGAAAGGGAAGGTCTTGGGACCTGCAATTTGTAACTTGTGTAGGAATCACAAAGAAGCAGTTATGGAAGGGGATATTTTTGAAATGTACTTCGCTATGGGTATTTTATCTTCATAGAGCATTTGGTAGGATTAGTGTTCCTCATAAGTCTTTGAGGAATGTTGGTGTGAAAAATCAATATGGGAATGGGAAAAGGGACTGATTTTTTTGTCTTGTCCGTTTATTAGGTTTAGGTTATTTGCATGATTGTCACTACATTACTGAAGTTACTGCTATCAATACACATTGAGAGAAACCGTTCTTTGGAACTTTAAAAACAAGTACCTGAAGAAAAAAAAAATTTTTTTAAAGATTTTATTTATTTATTCAACAGAGAGAGAGAGATCACAAGTAGCCAGAGAGGCAGGCAGAGAGAGAGAGGGGGAAGCAGGCTCCCTGCTGAGCAGAGAGCCCAATGAGGGGCTCAATCCCAGGACCCTGAGATCATGACCTAAGCTGAAGGCAGAGGCTTAACCCACTGAGCCACCCAGGTGCCCCTGAAGAAAATTTTTATAACACTTGAAATGGAAAAGCTTTATACTCCAAGCCATCTTTACTGTTTTTCTTTTATGTATCTGAGGTGTTCTGTTCTTTGTTTCTGACTCCGCCTGTGGAAAACTGCTAGTTTTTTCATGTAAAATAAGAGTGTGCAATGTTTCTCTTTTGGATATTTCATATATTTTACTTAAGTTCACATCATTATATTAAAATAGTGAATGTTGGTCTGAATGGCCGAGTGCATGTCTCTTGCTGTGTTTTGTATCAGACGGGAAACTTCTAGAAAAGGCATTAGCCCCTGATCTTCCCAGTTAAACAGCAAAATACTGTGATCCCCCTGGGAAAAAAAAAATTTTTAAAAAGGCAAAATACCTACCAAAAAGAGATATTCATGGATAGTCAGATCACAAGTAGAATGTTTCCAGTTTTGGGTTATATGCTTATTACAGAAAATCGACAAACTGAAATATGTTCCTTCCAGCTCTGTATGTTTATGAGTCTAAAAAGGCAACTAGAATTGTGAGGGATCTTGGCTCTTCTGACCAGAGAAGCACAGGTTCAAAGGAGTATACCAGTCATTTTCTAATATTTGAAAGGCATTCTGAATAAGCAAAAATGGCTTCAATTTTTGTGGCTCCAAAAGACAGTGCTTGGACATTTGAGAGAAAATATAAGAAGGAAAGTATATGGAGATATAAATATCTTTCTAATGACTAGAGCTTTGAACCATGCTAATATGAGAGGTGGTGGGTTATTAGTATCTGATGATCCCAGGTCGAGGTTGCATGCTATCCATCAGAAATAGTATCTAAGGCTGATATTGATTATAAGTTTGGGTTACATGACCTTCAACTCTTTTCTTCTTTAGTTCATTTTTTTTTTTTAAAGATTTTATTTATTTATTTGACAGAGAGAGACACAGTGAGAAAGGGAACACAAGCAGAGGGAGTGGGAGAGGGAGAAACAGGCTTCCCGCTGAGCAGGGAGCCCAATGTGGGCTCCATCCCAGGACCCTGGGATCATGACCTGAGCCGAAGGCAGCCCCTTAATGACTGAGCCACCCAGGCGCCCCTTCTTCTTTAGTTCTAAAAAATATTATATTAATTTCACTTCCAACAGTGACTATCTCAGCTACATTTCTTTTTTTTTTAGCTACATTTCAAGAGTCTCATAAAATGATGGATCCTCTCTCCATAAAAATGCACATATGTGCACACAAAATTTGCGTACAATTCGAAGGTTTTTGGTTTCCTTGAAGCTTGTTCATAGGTCTCAGGATAAGAATCTGGTCTGTAATTTAATTAACTTTGCAACTCTGAGTAAATCATGTAACCCTGCTAGGCCACAGAATCATCATAATCAAGGTGTCGTGATTTGATGATTAACATAGATAGAGCCTTCCATTCTCAAAAAAAAAATAAATAAATAAAGTATTTGATTCTATTAGAAAGCAACTCTTGAGTAGAAGACCCATTCTGGGGAGGGAATGGAAGTGGAGAGCAGGGGTCTTTCTACAGTTCAAAAAACTGAATCCTGAAGAATAGAGGCAATAAAGCCTCATTTCCTTGTTGGCTTGGATATAAACAACATGTTCTCAAGTCAATTTCCAATTTCGAGTTTTGGCTATTTGTAATAATAAAGTAAGAGCACAGAAGGTTTGTGTGGGAGTTAGACCTGAGTTAAAGAGGAGGAATGCCTTTTGTAATAGAAGACAATTGGAAGGCATGGGTGACTGAGTGAGTCCGTTTTACAGCTCATTAACACTGCCCTTAATTGGCAGGGATCATTGCTGAGTTTTTCCATGTCAAGTAATTATATATACAAACATGCAAACATACATGTGCTTATAGAAATGAAATTATTTTCTTTAAATCAATTTTAAGAAGGGAGATAGAGATCAATATAGTCTTTCTATTACAGTACAGATTTGTTTTATGCTAGTTGTTTCTGGTATGGTCTGTCTTCAGTTCAGACAAAACTGTCTTTAGTAGTCTCAAAAATATTATACGGATAAGTCTCAGTGTTAGCAAGAGTAGAGCAAAGGAATTAAGTCAAAGGATTAAGTAGAGACTTCATTAGCACTTTTGAATTCCAGTTCATCAAAGTAAAGGAGTTTCTGAATAACCCCCCATCTATGCTTCCCAGCCATAAATTCATCTCCCCCCCCCCCCCGTTCTTCCTCCTTCACCTTTCTCTTTCTTCTCCTTATCATAAACATTTATGGGACAGTCTAAGAAGTGCCTAGTGCTATTGGAAAAAAAATTAGAAGGAGTTAAGAAGAACCATCTGGACAGGACATCAACCCTCAAGGCATTTACTATCTAGTGGCAAATAGAGGACACCCCGAGCAAATAAGCATTTCTTTGTTTCTCATAAATACATACGGATAATGCCAGAAAGCATTATCTTAAAAGCAGTACTAGACTTTTACAAGCTCCTGCTCTGTGCAAGGCCTTTGGCTGGCAAATATGTGTGAGCACTAGTTTTCTCCAGTGTCTCGTTAAGAATGCAGATTCCTGAGCACATCCCCAGATATTCAGTAAATACAGGGTGAAGTACAATTTTAAATTGTAGTTTCATGCGTAAGTACTGTAAGGGGGCAGCAGACCATTTTTAAAGAAAAATCTGCTTATGAAAGGGAGAATCAAAGCAGCTTATGACGTGGACCTTCTAACGTGGCTGCGGTATAGCTGGAGAGACAATGTCTGTCCACACAGGGATGGAAAACAGTACATGGGGGCTGAACTCATGTCATGTAAATGGCACCAAAAATAAGTGAACGGAGTAGGAGCATGGACAGGGAGTCTTTTGGGAAGAGTTACAAAATGAGGAGTCTTCAATAAATAGAATTAATATCTTTTCTCAGGAGATATGTTTATCTCTGACCAATAACCATGGTCCTTACTCATTTTATGTGCATTCTTGAATTTGCTCAGTTCACACCACTACCTCCTCTCCAGTGGTTCAGTGAGCCTCCCCCATTTTCCTTCACTACGGTACTGGAAAATTATGATCATGATTGGTCTGTGTACTTTTAGAAAGCATGAGGTCACAAAAATGGGTGGGAGGAGATGCTGGTTACCACTTCAAGTAGCAAATCCTGTCGGAGCTGTGGGTCAGTGGCTATTCAGTAGCCCCTACTATAGAAATGCCAATTAGCTTCAGATACGTGGGTGTTGGAGACCATAGGACGTATTGTGGAGGGCAATTAGTCCAAAATCATAAAGAATATTAAAAAACTGGCTACTTTTTCAAATGAAAAGTATGTAAGTTCTACCAGAAAGTATATATACCAGAAAGTATTTTATACCAGAAAGTGTGTTCAGTTCTACCAGAAGACTGAAGACAAGTAACATCTTGCTATGTTAATTTATTTGCGCCTATTTACTTGGAAACGTAGGATGTGTTTAATATTTTGCAATATCTATCCAGGTGATTTGGCACAAAAGGATAAGATTTCAACCTTAATGTGAGTACTGATAAAACTCTTTATACTTATAATCAAACACAGTGCCTATAATAAACTTAGTCAGAAATGCATAATTTGGATGGTACAGTCTAATTGCAGAAGAGTCCAATGGAAAACACAGAAAATACAAAATATATAATGAGCTACTTTGTTTGGTTTATTTTACACGTGTCCTCATTCCCTCGTGTCTGCAATTGCTGAGATTTCTTCACTACCCACCTTTTTCTCAGATCATTATGACCTCGCCCTTATATGTTCTCCAGTGAGATCTCATCTCCTCTCTTCCCCTTAGACTGTTTATTTCTAGGCTTCCTAAATGGGAGACATACAGTCTCAGTTTCTTCATGTTAAAATTATTTTATTTTTCTTAGACATATTATGGTCCTAATGGAACATGGGACACATTTCCCTGGATCTTCAGACATATGATTGAAAATATATTAGATAATAAACATAAGTCTACTTTCATGTGGATAGTTACCTAGCTCCCCAAGGAGGTTCTTGTGGATGAGTTACTCGTATATCCAAATGCATCATAGAGTAGCCTTTGTGTTCTTTCTCTGCAACTCTTACATGGGAATCTACTCTTGGTTTCCTTGGCTGACCATTAGATCTAAAGTTCTTTTTATCATTTCTCACAAGCTTCATCATTTGCTTATCCAAGGAAAGGCTCACAGGCAAGATTCCAGGACAGGGGAATAAATCAGAAATTACCCTGTGGAAATGCAAATTAGTTCCAAATCCTCAGTTTCTAGACAGTTCTTTCTGGAAACTTCACTTATTTGAGCACTAATATCTTCTTCCTAATGAATGCGTTTCGACTTATTGGCCCTTCCTTAAGTTACAAAGCCAATAAAGAACAAATTCATAAAGAATTTCTTCTGTATGAAAACCCTACAAGTGTTTGAGATGTCTGTAATTATCCCTTCTAGTCTCTGCTACACCTGACTGAATATGGCTCCTCTGAGCATCTGGTCACTCTTCTGTTTATCAATGTATTTTTATATACATATAATGTATTATATATATGTGTGTGTGTGCGTATGTATGTGTGTGTGTGCGTGTATATTTTAAAGTAAACTCTATGTCTAATGTGGGCCTCAAGCTCATCCCCGAGATTAAGAGTCACATACTCCACCAAGTGAGCCAGCCAGGAGTCCCTTGATGTATTTTTTAAAATGAAGCACCCAGCATGTCAAACCGTACCCCATACATATCTTAGGTAAAGTTCCGATAAATGAAGTGCATGCTTGATTTTAGTTCAGGCAAGTGTTTTTTCAACAGTTGTATCAAATTGTTGCCTATTATTACATTTTTGTTCAGTGACAATCCCCTAGTTCTTTTTTACACTAACAACAACATCAAATTTCCCTCATCCTGTGTTTATGCTGTTTATTTTCTCAAACCTACATGCAGGATTTTACATTCATGCTTGTTAATTTTTCCTGCTCTGAAGCATATGGGAGTCTGACTGAGAGGATGCCCTGCCAGTTGAAGATGTGTTTTAAGGACTCTGTAATAATTTAAACAATCTTCACTCCTCTGTGGGCTCTCTGGAATCTTCCTAGATACTTTTTATTTGCCTTCGCATGAACATGTATGTAGAAGAAAAAATCAAGTCCAGCTTTAAATTTTTATCTGTACTTTGGAGGACTGTAAGAAGCAGTGACAAAGACATTCTTTGGTAGGTAATGTAACTATCGATCTTCCGCCACAGTGGTTTTCTGGCTGCCCTAGTCAACAACCTGTTGCTTATATGCATTTAATCATGGTGTGGTGCCCAAGAGTTAGGGCAATTGAAACTCTTTAAACAGACAGGTAATTGCATGTGTACATCAAAGTTAATAGTGGCCTTGAAGAATGACAGATTATTAAATTCAAGGGAATTGTTTGGATCAATATTTGTTTCTTAAAAACTTCATAAACAGCCTTTGCCAAATAGGTGGTAAACACCTGGTCAATAAGCATGTCTGAGTTGTGTGCATCGCTGCTTTGAAACTCTCTCAGTATGGAACTATGTTAGCTGAAGTAAGAACACTCCTTCAGCTCCAATTTGATTGCATCTACAGGGAAAGTCCTGTAAGTCACAATATACACATTATCCTTTCACGGACTTCAAGAGTGTATTGGGATCAGCCCAGCTCAAGATAAGGAGGCTGTTAAGTCCAAAGGCTCATTTCCTCAACTAGAACCAAGCCCAGAGTGGGTTCTTTCTGGACAAGCTCAGGGCCTGGTACAGATCCTGCTTTAGAATAGATGCTTGATAAATACGTGTTGGATAAGTAAATTATTAGATACATTGATGAACAAGCACACAAATAAATATATACCAGCCTGCTCACATTTAGGTGCATTGCCTGAGAAGATGAGTTTATTACGGATAAGTCTAACCCACTTTAGAGAACCCCTGGTTGTGTGTGTCTTCTGTAGACTCTAATTACCTAACTCTAAGAAATGGAATGTTCTCTTCCTTTTTCGTGGCATGCTCAGGGAGGGGAGAAAAAAAAAATTCCCTTCAGGTCCATACGTTCTTTACTAAATGGCATTTTCTTCTTGTTTAAGGGCATTGGATAGCTTTATTTTCCAATTTTCATCTTGAACGGACCCCTGTTTTAAAATAGCTGCCTTGACTTTCCACAATGCATGTGGTTCTGGAGAAACCCAAAGCATATTCTGACTCTTGAATATTAGTTCTGGGGTAGTATGTCACCTACTTTCCTTAAGGATAAATGGCTCTCCCAGAGCCCAGGGTGGATGGCTGACTTACTCATATAACTAATCATCCTTCCAAGAAATTAGTTATATTAGGTAGGCATTTAGCTTCCAAAAAACCAATAACCTGACTTACATCAGATGGTTTATTTTTCAAATCTAGGAAGAAGTCCATTGTTAGGTGACACAGGGCTAGTGTAACTCCTGTAGGAAAACATCAAGTATTTTGGCTCCTTCTGTCTTTTTGCTTCTTTATCCTCGCAGTGTCATTTTGACCTCATGGTCTCAGAATGGGTATTTCCCATCGGCATTGAATCTGCATCTGGGACAGGAAGAATACGGTTTTGTGGCAAAAAGCCTCAAGGGACATGCTATCCAAATCTGACTTTTTAAAAAAACATTCCCAATGCCTTCTGTGTACATTTTCTGAAGATTAACTGGGTCAAAAGGCACTCGGACTGTAAAGGGGTTTGGGAAAGCAAGTATTTTTAGTGAAGCATATTGTCATCATATGTATTTTATTCCTCCCTCTCCCCCCAAAATAATTGGTTCAATTTGCCAGGGCAAAGGCAAAATAGATACTGCATTTGACACTAAAAGTATCTGCTACAACTACTTTTCTAGATTGATAGCTTGATCTGCAAGCCAAGGCCTGGGCTGTCCCCCAAAAAACTATAACTGAGCAGTCACCAACTTTTAAAATTAATCTTGGTATTCCTATATAGATACTGCCTAGTGAGTCATGGGAAACCATAGGATTCTTTAGTGCTAGATTTGAATCTTATTACAAATCATATTTTTATACTATCTGGGAAATCTATAACCTGTTAGCAATCTAAGTCTTGCTTTTATTTTGTTTTGCTTTTCTTGTTTTGTTTTTTTAATTCCCATTTCTGGAAGCCCAGTGGATTCAAACTTCATTGGCCCAGCTCACCAGTTTTTATCATTTTATTATTGGATTGAGTAATTTGCACTGGGTGAAAATATCATTCATTCCTCCCAATCCTACTTATCTCAGCCATGCTGAACTACATCAACCTTTATCTAAGGTTATGTGATTGCAACAGACAAATTTTATTCTGCTGGATTGCAATAGATCTGTACTCTCCTAATTTGGTTTCTGTGTATAGTTTTTAATCCCTTTAATTTTCATAAATAATTTCCTAGTTTATACAGTAGACTATCCCACCAAATTTAGAAAATATTACTCCAGTGATATATAAAATGGAAAATATCTACTATGTTAATATACATGTTCTCCTGCTCTTACTGTCTCTATAGGCTGTAGAGTTTTAAAAAATGTCTTAATAGTATCCTATTTTGACAAACTGGAAAAAAAAAGAAAAAAGAGAAGGTCAGGCAATTAAATTAAAAGCTACAATTTTGTCCACTAATCAACCACTGTACCTCAAGTATCTGTTAACAGCGTGAAGGCTAGAATGCGAGGCAGATAAAATTGGACAACTGAGGAATAAGTTGAAATAAATTACAAGGTTTTGTCACAACTTTATTATTTAGTTATGGGTCTCTTTGTTTTTAATTATGTGACATGACTTTTCACCATAGAAAATAATGCAGCTTCCTTAAACATGACTCACAGAAGCAATAAACCTCAAATAAGGGGGGGTGGGCAATCGGTGAAAACAGGCTCATGAGTTTCCTCCCCCTCATTTTATACATGGAACTATTTGCCGTTATTGTTTAAAAGCATGTGTTACTGCTCCCGACATGTAAATGCATTTTATATTAAGATTTTCACATGATATTCCAGGGTACAGTTTTGTGCTGCAAATTTCCTCAAATCGGAATGTAATACTCATAACAGCGGTTAATATTCTCGTAAACCTAAGAATAGATTTACAAGATTCTTGTAAGCTTGATAAACTTGAAGCAAGCATTTGCTGAAATTTACATAGTTTTCAATTTTCTAATGCTAGCAAATGGGAGCTGCTTGAAAATAGAAATCACCTGTATTTTTCCTAAGGAAAGAAAAGAAAAAGTCCTCACATATCAGTTCAAATTCTTCCTTGAATATTTTTAGCTTGTGTGGCGGTTTCGGTTTTTGTTTTTGTTTTTTTTTTCCCCCATGCTGTGTAAAAGGCTTGCCCAGAGCATTACAACATAAAGGAGGGCTTTTTTTTTTTTTTTTTTTTTTGCTTTTTTTCTTTTTCTTTTTTCTCTCTCTCTCTTATTGATTGGTTGAGAGGGTCTGTGTTTGGGGATCCCTTGCGGTTTCTCTAGAGACTATACATGTAAATTGAAAAAAAAAATCAGTATTACTTGAAAAAATAACTAAAACTTTGATTTAACAGTACAAAAGAGGGTACTGTCTAATCCCTCAAGTAGGAAATTGCTTTTCTTCATGATCCATTGCTTTCATACTGTTTCTGGCTGCTACTGCGGAAGGAGAAAAGACTCACCTTTACCATATCTGTTTTCTTACCTCTTACTGGTTGGCAGTAAATAAAAGTTGAAATAAGTAAATTTAAATAATGACAGTAAGATCCTCGAGTCTCAATTGGACAACTGTGATTATACCAAAGCAGGAGATAATTTATATGGAAACCTGAAATGAGGAATTGAGACTTTGTCAGAGTATAACAGTAAGGAGGTGACTTTTGTGTGGCTCTTCTATATGATACTATAAATAGTAGATGGAATGGAATAGCACGTGCTCCAAAACTGGGGATTTGCAGACATAGGTAGTTTTTCCTGCTAGATGGTTTGGATTATTTTCTTGACAAATGACAAATCAAAATGTTGCCAAAATGAAGGGATACTGATGGTGTTGGCTATTGATCTTCCATTGCCCATTAAAGTGTCCAGTTTTCACCACAACTGAAGCTGGTGTTTGCTGTGCTAGGAGGTAGCATTAAAAAAAGGCAAAACATTGTAAATTGGACTTAAGTACTTTCATTCTCAATATCTGGCTCCTAATTTTTATTAGAGTGTGAATCTTTACATTGCCCAGAAAATTGAAAGCTTTCTCCACCCTTAAAAATTAGAACAGCAAATTTAGTTTTAATTATTTAAGGGTAAAGGTAGATGGGACATTTATTTCTTCTCTCCATTTGGATATAAAATATTTGAAATGTCTCTTGTATCACTTTGATTAAGGACCTAAAGTACAACGAGGGTAAACTAGTTCATTGGAAAATAATATATGAGGCAGTCATCAGGTATGCTTTTTAAAAATCATGAAATATTCTTTAATACTATCATTAAATATTGAAGACCGCACCATATGCCTAATGAAAGCTTCATTAGAAAGACATTAGTAGATTAATTTCACTTGCTGTGTGGTTTATTTTATTTAGAATGCAGTAAGGTAAGTTCATTAGTTTGTAGATGTAATGTTTTCTACTGTACCTCAGTGCAGCTAGGAACAATTCCACAGAGGTCTACAGATCTACTAACACCTGTCAAGATAAACACACAGTTCTCTGGGGGAATCATTTCAGCAATAGAACAGAGAAAATCTGGGGAAAATAATTCTTTCATGAGAGAAAAAGACGACAAAAAAAAAAAAAACCAACTCAGTGATTAATGATTTTTTGAAATGCCTCAGAGGTCATATAGTTCTCATACAAGTATGAAAAATATAATCTGTCTTTTAAAAATAAATGTTTGGGAGCATATACTACTCATTTTGAAATAAATATTCCAAGAGATTTGAACTCTATGGAATGATCATGCAATTTGGATAGAGCCACTGAAAGTTTCTGACACGTATAAGCTTAATCTCTCGTCCATCCCAGAACAAGTATATTAGATTATAAGTTCTGCTATGGTGATATTATTTGAGTGGTTATAGGTAAGATGGTGCCAGTATTTCCATTATAAAATTCTCTTTTCAAGGATTTATAAGTTGCCTACAAATGTTTGCTCTGCATTTCAGCTTGGCAGCAAGCATCTTTGCTGGGTGGTATTTTTTTTCTTCGTTTTTACATAGTATAAGAAAGAAAGAAAGACATCTGTTTATAGCATGAGTAGGAAAATATGACAAATTCCCTTATTCTTCAAAACCAATTTATTTAGCATTCAAATCAGAGTTCAGCCTAAATTTCTTATATATTTTAGGCAATAAAAGAGCTAACTGAAAGCCTGTAAAGATAAATTGAAGATGATTTGTTTCCTTTGTCTGTTGGTTTTGGTTATTTTAAATTCCTAAACATGGAGATAGACTTAACCAGTAACTTTCATACTTTATTCATTCAGCACAATAATAATATGGATATACTTTTTTACATATCCCAGGTACTTTTTTGGGTATTTGTGATAGTCTACACTTGAGAAAGTAGCAAATAACTGGCAAAGTTCAGAAAAAGTTCCAACGGAGATTTATGTGTTAAAATTTGGCAGAAGAATGAATGAGGTATTAAGAGAGAAAAGAAGGAGAAACGATCATTTTTACCAAGGGAATAGCATGGGCAGTGGAAAACAACTGCAGTATGTTTCGGAAAGGGAAATGTTCTGTGGCTGGAGCCAAGGATGTTTGTGGGGGAGGTAACAGAAGTTGAGATAAAGATAAGACAGTAAGAGGTAGTGTGGAGGCAAATTTTGAAGAGCTTAATATGTTAAAGAACTTTGACTTTACCTGGAAAACAGGTATTTGTAGTGGGATAGTCGTACTAACTTGACTATAGTACTAACATCAAAAAATCACTCTTGACAAAATGTGTAATGCAATATATTTATCCTGAATTGAAAGGGGATTAGATTATAGATCCCAGATAAACCTATTTAGAGACAACTCAAATTGCCTGATTAAATTCCTTTCTGTGCACTAAAATGGCAGTATACATTTCAGAACATGTATTCATAAAGATCGATCAAATTGGTTTATGTTCTAAGTGCTTGGGCCTTCAGGGAATTGAACTCGTCATATGTGTATGATGTCTGGTTCTGGATTTGGATATCTATATTTACTAGGGAATTTGCAAATTATGTGTCAGTTTTTATATCTCCCTAACTTGCCTTATAGTTGCCTTGCCAAGTCTAACTCCGTTCGCAACAATCCCATGCTTCTTTCTTCTGCAGTGATGGATCTGCTTGGCAGACTGCTGGAGAGGGCAGGCAGACAGATCTCAGGTTGTCGGGTTGGGTTGCTGATCTTTCCTGTAGCCGATGCTGGTCAGACAGGAGGCCTGTAAGACAGAACCTGAAAGGGACTTGTATTTTTGTTGTGTTTCTTTGTTTTATGGTGATGGACTATGTGGATGGCCAGTGTCAGGTTTTATGTGGAAACAGACATTCTCATCATTTCTGATTTATTTCCCCGTATCATAAAAGAAGAAGAAAGACTGGCCTATTCAATAAATTAAGTAGGCTAAGTAAATAAAATTTAAAAATAAGTACATGCCAAAAATACATATACTAGGTACCAGACACTATTCTAAGTACTTTACAACTGTCAATTCATTTATCTTTGCAACAACCCTACCCTTGTCAAGCCCCTTTACAAGTAAGAAAAACTGAGTTTAAATAACCTGCATAAGGCCATGTGGCTAATAAGTTAATAGACCTGGAACTGAGCCCTCGTATAGTGTCTAAGTTCCTGCCTCTAGCCTCTGGCCGGCTAAATGAAGAAGAAGGGCTCAAATGCAAAAGGTAGGATGGAAGAGAATTTTTTAAAAGTAATTAATTATTTATTTTTAAATTTTACTTATTTATTTATTTATTTATTCTGAACGGAGTAGTGGAAAGGTGTGAGATGAGGACATGTAGGGTTATATGGTAGACATCTTGAATTTTTTTTTTTTTTTTGGACATCTTGAAGTTTTTAAAGAATGTTTTAAAGAGGAGATCTGGGAGCAGCACTGTTGTCTATATTGAGTACTCTGCTAAGAAGGTGACTTTATTGGTAAGGAGCCTAATTAAAAAAGTTGCCCAGTGTTGGTTAATGAATCCTGTGACAAAGACTTTGACGTTTCAGATGGAGTGGTGGTTCTGAAAATCTGGTTCCCCTGGGCCTGCAATATAAGCATTATCTGGGAACTTGTTAAAAATACAAATTGTCGGTACCTCTACATAGCAAGGGAATCAAAAAAGCAAAGCCATCTGTGATGTAACAGATCCTTCTAGTGATTCTCCAGGACACTAAAGTTTGAGCACCACAGAGACACAGAGGCTAAACTAAGAGATTATCCGGGAGATGGCCAAACTGGACTGTAGACCGAGTAGGGAAGAGCTTGAAATGGGCTACATTAAAAATCCCATTACAGGGGCGCCTGCCTGGGTGGCTGAGTCACTTAAGCATCTGACTCTTGATTTCAGCTCAAGTCATGATCTCAGGGCCCTGGGATCAAGCCCGACATCATGCTCCGTTCCCACCAGAGAGTTGGCTTGAAGATTCTCTCTCCCTTGGCCCCTGCCCCTGTTCATTTGCGTGCGTGCGCTCCCTCTCTCTCTCTCATAAATAAGTCTTTTTTTAAAAATCGCAATACAGATGATTATCATTATGTTTGTAGGACTGATCTAGAGCATGTATGAATAAATGACAGTAACTTTTATTTAGTGCTTAATATATTTTAGAAACTGTTTCAATTCTATTACACACCGTGTTATAATCATTTTACAGGTGAGGAAACCAGGGCAAGGGTCCATTAAATCCAATGTCAAATGAATAATAACGATGAGCTCAAACTCACAGTCTGGCAGTCAAGCCACATGTTCTTCCACGGTGTCATGAATATATTCACATCACATAGCAGGAACCTATGGAAGAGTTTGTCAGCAACACAAGTTGGCTGAAATAACTGTACAAACAATTATGATGACCATGACTGAGAAATGACATATGATTGGCCGATGCTCAAGGAATGCCCCCAACACTTAAAGATGCTGTTGCAGTGACATTTCTATAACCCCGCCTTGGTGCCTAGCCAATAAATTTTAGGTAGGATATCATCCATGAGATTTTTATTAAATAGGTCAAGAGAACAGAGAGATCATAAAACAGCCCTAAACACACTAACCTTGCTTGAATAAATCTAATCAAGCTCTACAAATCAAACTGCATATCCGGGCTTTAGTTTAATTTGAGTGAATTGGGTATCGTGTTGGGTTCTCACTACTCCCCCTCATTTGGTATGTCAATGTGGAGGTTCTAGGTAAATAACTACGCTGACGGAATTCCCCAGTCTATATCTATGACTGGATTATGTGTGGTGGGAGATGAAAGTACCTTCCAGTTAAGGAAACACTTCATAAATAAACCCGACTTTTCAGTGAAATTATTATGTCTGTGGGGCTCCAGGGATGCCTTGAGCCCCGACATATTTTTTTCTTGTTTTCACCGTTTGGTTGGTCGGTTGGCTGATTGGTTTGGTTTTACTCTCACTGCTCTTGCTCTCCTATTCAGATCCTTTCTCAGAATGCCCACAGGGACCTGTACTAACCCAGAAAGGAAACAGGGTCAGAGGTTTGTCTCCACAGCTTCACAGGTGACACCCTCTCCTGAGTCTTTACCTCTTTATTCTCTCTCAGTCCCAACTCAGAAATGCAGGTAGATGGATATGTGGGGTCTTCTTGCCTATTCAGTGTGCTGACATTAGTAGAAATGTGAAATGCAAGACTGACACTCTCCTCATTTTTAATTTTTAAAAGATTGGTGCTGCCTGTGGGTTTTAATATACTTGCCCTCTGCTGCTTTTAGTGTCTACTTTTCTATTTAAAAAGCTTAATACTGAGCTGTAAGAATTTCCAATTAAGTTTAAGGAAAACACAAAAAGGTTGAAAATGTCTGCCTGACAACCATCCTGTTTCTTGAGACAGAAGGGTTGATTTTTGAAATATGAAAAAATCATTTGAAATGACCTGTCCTTTTCCATTTCTCTGCACACTCCCCTCCACTCATTCTCGCTCTCCTTCCATTTCCTTTGTTTTTCTCCCCGCAGCTTTCAGACCCATCTCCCATTTCTTAACACTGTCGTCCAACTTAGGCTACGTGACTTCTTGTTCATTACAGATTATCAGCTGTGAGTGGGCCTAGGACAATTTTCCATGCACAGCTATTAGGTTCTTTTGGTAGATCTCAGTAGCCACAGTGGTTAGAGGCAGGGGAGCGTTAATCACTCTTCCAAAAGTTCCCGAAAGTGCAGGTCATAATGAATGCAAAATGAAAACCAACTGCTGCTACAGAAGCAGACATTTATTAATAAGTAGGCGCAAAATCTTATAGCCTGTTCTGGAAGTGGATGAAGTTCCAGCTCTTGGTTCTGTTAGGTATGTGAAAAATGTCTTACAAAAAGGATTTTGCAAATATGGCAGCGACCAGCTCATCATCTGTTAGAATTAGGATCTGATATGGATCAAAAATAGCACCCACTTCCTATGGTTTTGTGATGATTAAATGAACTAATACATTTACATCTCTCAGACTTGGGCCAATTACAAATGTGTTCATTCTTAATATTACTATTATTGTGGCACCATTCCTTATGGTAAAGGGTGAAAGATCTCTTAGATTCACAAACTCTATTCAAGTAGAAGCAAAGCATGTGTGTAAAATATTTTGGCTAACCCACTGATCTTGAATGTTAATAATTTGACGAAAGAGAACCCATTCCTAACCTCCATTACACCAATTGACAAGCCATTTATTTCACAAATAATAACCTTTTCTCGACATTCATTATAATTAATGAGCAAAGCCACATTATGATTGGAGATGATGATAGCCAAGGCTTTTAGAAGCTACCTCTGGCTTCTGTAATTCTGGCTGAGACATTGGAGCATAAATTCCTGAGGAAGGCAGCTGACTCTCCTGGGACACAGAACACTAACACACGTTTATATTACACTGTTTATGCTGAAATATTTAAGAGTAAATTATAGGCAGCCGAGCACCATGTCTCCTCCAACCAGTTCCTAACTCAACTGACAACAATTTGTCAGATGCTGCCTCAGTTTCCTTTAAATAATGCAGTTCCAACCGCAAGGACTGACCAGCTCAAGAGACATCAAGAGTAAGCGCAAGCTCTATTTGCTTCATCCAGATTAGGCAAAAGTTTGTTCACGAGACTTTTCTCCCCTCTTTCAACAGAGAGGTGCTCCTTATTCCACCAAATTACAACCATTTGTAACAAATATTGCAGCATCAGTATCACAGCACTCACCCCAGAACCCCGTAGGTATCACAGAGGTGCCCTAGACATCTGCCTGAAAACTGCAGCTACAGTGTCTTCTTTGAAGGCAGCCATAAATCTTTCCTCTTTAGCTCTGGAGACTCCAGTAAAACCGAGATTTCTGGCCTATCCTTTCCCTAACCCTACCTTTATCTCCCTAGCCCTGAGACAATATAAGACAGGCAGGAGAGTCTCTTCTTCATTGAATGCTCTTGGGAAAGTTCACCAGAATCTTCTCTACTTACTCTACTCCTATGGCTTTAATTTTTATAAATCACTCTCTGAAGTCCCAGGCCCCTCCTTCTCTATTTTTTTGAGAGAGTAACAAATATAGTAAATCCTCGTTATCCCCAGATATGAATTCACACCTTCACTAAAACTTGTAACTCCCAAATCAATAATAGTGGCACGAAGGTGGTCATTAACAGACAGGCACAGAGAGGGAAGGAATTTCGGTCCCTAACACCCAGTTCCCAGCAGCGGTCAAACAAGGCAACTCTCTGCCTTCTTGTTTCAGCTCTCATACTGTAAACAAGTGCTCTTTTTTTGTGTTCTGTTTAGTGGCATGTTTTTCATATTGTCGTGTTTTTTGTTGGTTTTGGTTTCAGTTTTGGTGATTTCACTGCTTAAAATGGCCCTGAACCATAGTGCCAGAGTTCTGTCTAAAGTTCCTAAGCATAAGAAGGCTGTGGTATGCCTTTCAGAGAAAATAGGTATGTTACCTAAGCCTTACTGAGGCTTGAATTATAGTGAGGTTGACAATGAGTTCAGTGTTAATAAGAACCCAAAGACATTAAATGAGGTGTCTTTAAACAGAAAACAAAAACAAAAACAAAAACCCACACAAAACAAAGTTATATATTAACTGGTTGATGAAAGTGGTGTGACCAGAGGCCCGTAGGAGCCCACCACCTAGGAGCAATGGTTCAGTATTCTGTAATTCATTGTCCAGTAGTGACTTTATAGACCATAACTACGATGAATAATGAGAATCGACTGTATGCACCGAGAGGCTAACTTACATTTCCCATATGCCTGGCACTTGAAGGAGTTCAGATGAAGACTCGACTCCTCTCCCCTTCAGGAATCTACCATCTGGTTGGAGAGGCAAGGACAGATCAACACCATATACAAGGGTATTGGGGAAAAACGCAATGGTCTACATTTCCTATCAGTGGAAAGGAACTGATGAATTGTGCAGGCTAACCAGCTCAAATACATTAGAGCCATATGGGAGGAGAGACCTGATGCCTCAATTATGGGGAGGATTTGATATATTTTAAAGTACTCTCACATTAAATATTGCATTATAGCCTTCCTGCCCTATGGGATTGTTAGGAAAGATAGGAACATGACTATTTTATAAAGGAAGCCACGGAGCCTCAGGGAGGGGCTAAGTGACTAATGTGACATAACCAGTAAATGGCCAAGAATGCAGCCCAGGTTTTCTACCTCCTAATCCAGGGCTCTGTCTGGACTAATACTATGAGATGTCACAATCAGAATATTATGTAGAGTCTTAAAACCACACTGTTGGGATGATTTTCCTCTTCTTGTCCTTTTCAAGCTTACTTGATGTATTAAAAATGAATATACACAACCCTTGGCTAATGAATTAAAATACACATGCTAAAAAAATAACCCAATGAAGAGGAAATGGCCTGGGGATATGGATTGGGAACACTGCACAGTGGAAGGTGCTGAATTTGGGGTCTGTTGCCCTTTGAACAGCTGTGTGAAGTTGGGAGACATGGTGTGTTTAAGTAGATAAAAACACATTCTCTAACATGGCTAAGCCATTTCAATTCAGTGAACTACTGAAGAATTATTATTATTTTTTAGTGGAATCACATAAGCTTGACAGGAATGTGAGATACTGGATTGCTACAGATTTGATTTCTTGGCCCCTGGACAGTGGTTACATAGTGACCACCAGAGTCACAGGGTGACTCTGAATGAACTAGGATGCAGTATACAAGTCTAAATCACCACTTCCATGAGTGGCTGATGTGAATCAAATCCTCCTAGTATTACCTTTTTTTTTGCCCCCATACATGACTTTGTATTTGTTGATCTAAGGGATTATATAGACAATGAGGAATCTTTGAGAAGTAGTGTTTTATCAGAGTTGTTTTCCTCTGTTTTTAAGTAGGAATAAAGACAAAAAATGTCCAGCCACTAGACATTTCACAGTTTTTATCATGTTTTGGAAATCAGAAAAGTATTTCAGTCATATTCCTAAATCGTATCTGCTAGCCTCCAGTGACTGTGGTCCTCTTTGCCAACTCCACTTGCTGTCCTAGATTTTTACTCTTAGGTTGTGTCGGCTTTGCTGGTCTCTCATCCAGGACATAGAGCTTTCAGTTAAAGATGCTGCATTTCACCCATGGGATATAAATGTGCTGTCTTCCTTGGAGGCATTAGATTTAGGAATTTTTGTTTCCTGTTGCTATTTTCCCTATGAGACAGGGCTAGAGAAAGGCAGAACTCCACCCTTATGAAACATGATCATATCTGGGCTTCTCTAGGGATCTTGGGGGTTCCTAAATATCCCCCAAATGTTTGAAGTACAACCAGTCTCATTCACGCTGTTTCTCTCTGCTTTCCTCCGCTTTACCACCTGTCTCCTTCCTCTCTTTCATTCTTTTTCTGTCTCTTCCTTGGCTGCCAAATTCACTCATTTTTTTTTTCTCCTCGAGTGTTTTGGTTCCCTGCACTTCCACTGCCTTATGTGAGATATGGTATTGTAGTGCGAACGAGGACTCTTTGTTATGAGTAATATGTGTAATTAACAGATCACCAAAACTGATACTTGAGTAGATGGTGTCAAACCATATTTAGCAGATTGGGTTTGAACACCTGGCAGAACAAGTTTGGTCCAATAAAAAGAGCCGAATTATTTCCCTTTTAAGAGCTCTCAAAACACTGGTTACATCTAAGCCATAGGGGTAGGGGAAGGGTGCCATTTGCCGTTGTAATTCAGACGGGGGGATCACCTGGCAGAGGAGGGAGAGTTGCTTTTTAGGTGTTCCCCGCATCGCCGTACACGTGTCCCTTTGATGTGTGGAGAATGCATGAGAGAGGCAAAGCAGGGCGATTTCTGTGGGAAGCTAGACCAGCCTCCCTCGTTACATAGGCTCGTCCTCTGCATTGCATCCGAGCTTCAGTGATTTGCTGTTTGGAGACTGCAGATTTGCATAGAGCCCCTCGCTTCGCCAGCGTGTGTGGTTTTTCTTTTCTTTTCTTTTCTCTTTTTTTCTTTTTCTTTTTTTCTCCCTCCACCCCTCTTTCGTCTGCTGCTTCTTTTCTTCAGCTCTCTTTCCCCTGTTCGATCCCCGCTTCCTTCATAAGGGTGCACTCTTCCCTCTGAACCCCTCGCCGGGCGTAAGTGTCAGGAGGCGGCGGACGCGGAGATTGCCTCGGGAGCAGGCGATGCGCGCTGCTGCTCCGCACGCTGCCCGGGGGAGGCTGGCGCGATCCGGCGAGCGGTCCGGGGCTGAATGGAAGGAAGGGGTGCCTCGATTCCATGGGGTCTGCTTCTCCCTTGAAAGGAGGTTGGGCCGGCGAAGTGGCCTCCCCAGTCCCCACACACAATGCTAAATGGATTTACCTAGTGGATTCGCGATGGATGGCTGTCATGTAGAAGTGAGGACCCTCCGGGAGGAGCTTTAAACAATTTCCCCGCTCCCCACCCCCCGGCACGCACTCTCGCCCGAAACTCTTTGGGAGTATCTCTCGAGAACCTGGAGCCCTGGAAATCTGGGAGCAGCCGCTCGCTCCACGCTCGCTGTTCCCCGGGGCTGCCTTCCCGGACAAGTCCCCCGTCAGCTGCATTTGCATCGGCTATGTTTCGGATTCTTTGGGGTGCAAGGCACGGCGGACTCCAGGACCCCGAGAAGACTGTCCGAAGGAGGGAGAGGATGGGTGCCCTGGCGCGGTGAGGCGCCCTCAGCCTACCCGGAGCCGCCCGCTCCCCGGCGCCCTCTTCCCTCCCCGCGCCCCAAACTTTGCTTCCCGCGGCACCTGCCCCTCGGCGGGTGTCCCGCCATGTACCAGAGGATGCTCCGGTGCGGCGCCGAGCTGGGCTCGCCCGGGGGCGGCGGCGGCGGTGGCGGCGGCGGCGGCAGCGCAGGGGGGCGCCTGGCCCTGCTCTGGATAGTCCCGCTCACCCTCAGCGGCCTCCTAGGAGTGGCATGGGGGGCGTCCAGTTTGGGAGCGCACCACATCCACCATTTCCATGGCAGCAGCAAGCATCATTCAGTGCCTATTGCAATCTACAGGTCACCGGCATCCTTGCGAGGCGGACACGGTGGGTCTGAGGTGCCAAGTTCTCGCGGGTTACTCCCTCTCTCCCTTTCAACCCAGTGCTTGCTTCTCGGCCCCTGAGGCTCAGAGAAATGGGAGCGCGAGGAAGGGAGGTGCATTTGGGTGTGTTTGGTGGGAGCCACTTATCTCTTTGAAGACAATAGAAAGGGGCTGGGGGAAGGCGTCGCGGGTGTTTGTGGTGAGGGGTGGGAGGGGCGTTTCTTGTCGGGGTGCGGGGAGAAAAGATGTGGGCACCTATTAAAGGCTATTAAAGGACCATCCCTGGCCGGGCGCCGGGCCCCGCGGGAAAGGGGCGTTACTAGCCAGAAGGTCACTCGGTGTGGCCGGATGGGGCGCCGCGCTCAGCCGAGGGACCTGAGCGCCACAGAGAGGAGGGCTCTGCAGAACCTTTTGTCTGTGCTGTGTGTGCTGCCCCACCTCCTGCCCATTTTCCCAGGCCTGGGGGAGGGAGAGGTTCCAGCTTGCACATTCCTTCAAAGTGTGCTCAGACCGCAGTGACAGTGAAGCTGTTGGTCCCAGGACTCACTCAGCACGCAGCCGATTGCTTTTGCCCCCGCCTCTTCCCTTAATTGGAGACGGTATGAGAGTCACCAGGGCACCCTCTCCGGTGCTGGCCCGCCGCCCACCGGGCTCTGAGAGGACCTTTGAACACCAGCGCCTTTACTTCACCCCCCACACAAATACACTTCTCTTTCTTGGTGATTGGACTGAGTTATTTTTTAAACAGAGCAGAGAGAGGTTTGGCTACCCAATCCCAAATCCCCACGGTTCCTGTCTGAAGGCTGTTGGGATGAGGGAGGTTCTGCTTCCTTCTTACTCAAGAGTTTAATGCTCCTCTGAGAGGGCAGGTGGGTGAGTGCTGGCTGGACTAAGCCAGGAGGTCTGCCTGGAGGAGAAGTTAGAGTAGAGAGAAACTATTCTCCTGACCCTAGGTTCCTTTGTTAAGAGCAGAGTGTGGAGAAGAGCCTTGGTTGGTAGGTTTCTTCTCCAGAGTGGCCAACAATGTAAGGCTAGGTTCCTCTTATCTTCAGATAAGTGCCTATTTCAGATTCCCTGAACTGTCAATAAATAAAACATCAAACTGTTTTGGTGAGTCTTTCCCAGTACCAGTGTTGCTTCTCTCCCAGTGTCAAGTCTGCTACTTGAAAAGGCAGGGTGAAAGTTGTGGAGACTTAAATCCCTTCAGCCCCTTTCCCTGCAGGGCCCCTTCCTCTTTCAGACTTGGTTCAGCTTTACTTCCTTTTCTCTTCTTAGGTAAATCTTGTCCCCAGAGCAGCTGCTGCTTATACTAGGATGGCCCCTTCCCCAGGGACAGGCTTCCTACCTGGGGACAATTCTGGTTAGATATGAGGAGCTATAGCTTAGCCTAACTGAAGAGAGAACAAATCCTCTTGACACCTCATCTTTAGGAGTGGCTCAGAGACATACCTCGCTGTGGGTCCTAGGAATCCCTTCCCTTCCTTCCCTCGGGTCCCTCAAGAATTTTCTCTAGTTCAGAGTGGCTAGGATGGAGAGGAGTGATGCCCCACACCTGGGCTTCTTAGCTCTAAATAACGGAGAGACTAGATCCCTTTGAAAGCATGAGGAGTTTCTGCTGCTCTAGCCATTTGCTCACAGTATTCCAGGACCTTGTCGCTCCTTTTACCTAGGTGCCATTCTCACCCACTACCCTGCCTTTGTGCAAAATTGCGTGAGTCCCGTGGGAGGGAGACAAGTCAGGGTGCAGGAGGGGCAGACAGTGTGGGTGGATGAGGTGAGCCAGATGGGGGTATGCGAGGGGGTGGGGCGCCTAATTGTACCAGTGGGAAGTGCTTGGCTAATCATCTCATATGCATATTAACTTCTCCTTTTCCGTGGCTCTGCCTCTCCCGAGGGCTGAGGCAGCTGAGTGGGGAGCGCCCTGGGGAAACGGAGAGAGAGGAGAACACCGAGGGCCCTGCCGCAGAGCCGGCACTCCTTTTCCCCTTCCCACTGCAGCTCCTGCCCCAGTCAGGCGCCGTCTGCTGGTCTTTACAAACATTTCTTTCCCTCCAGAAAATAGTGATTGTCTCTGTATGTGAATGAAAAACTAGGCACATCTATCATTGAAAAAAAGGAAAGGGTAGAAGATAGTGGAGAAAATTGTATGTGAACAGTGGTTGGTATTATTCTTTTGGGTCAGAGAACTTTCTCTTTCCTTTGAAGGTTGTATTATATGGACATATTTGTTTTTTAAACTCTCCCCACCCTCCTTACACATACTTCTGGAGGAAGATTTCTGATTCCTTTTTTTTTTTTTTTTAAGTCAGAGGAACAAACTCACCTGTCAGTAGCCAGCCTCTGCCAAATAAAAGCTGGTGTGAATCTTTCATACTTCATCCCTTTCCTTCCTTGAAAAGAGGGAATTACCTCTGGCTAGAGAACAATCAAGGAATATTACCGATGAAATAAGCTTCTCAGGGTGGGGGATGGAGAGATGTAACGTGGGAATGCAGAGGGGCTGAGAGCTGGGCAGGCAGGGTGGTGGCTTAAAAGAAACCTAGTAAGAAAGAGGTGATGTTGAATTTGTTGGATCAATAAACTGCCTGAATATTCAGCTAATTAGGCTAAGGGCCCACAAGGAAATAATCTTTGAGCCTAACAGATGAGGGTGAAGGGGAAGAGCAAAGGTGAATGACAGTATGATAAATTCCTAGCTGCAAATTAAGAAAGGTGTAAATGAGGTTGAGTTCAAAATTTGAGACTACTGAAAACATACATATGTTGATGAACAAATCAGCCAGACTGGTTTTTTGTATTAGGATTTCTTGGAATCATAAACATTTTTTTCTCATAATAGGGAAAGTGTGTATATGCTTGAATGTGTAAAAGAAAAATCACGTGTGGTGTATTTTAGGGAATAAAATTGAGTCTACCCTCTATGTTTTGAAAAGTGCTAGGTTGACTCTCCAGGTTCATTCTTCTTCATTTTCTCATCTTGCCATGCTTCATTTGCACTATTATGAGGTGTCACTTACAAGGATTGCAGGGTGCTGAAAGCGCTCCTGGCTACCCTGAGCATCTTTGTGCAAGCTGACCCAATTGCAGAGATTATGATGAGGATTTTTTTTAAATGCATATGAGAAGCAGATTTTGAGATCACCGCAGAATCCATTTCATTTTTCATGTTCTTAAAAATATAAGTGATGAGAACACCTCCATAAAATAATTATACTTTCATTTAAAAAACCGGAGAATTGAATGACTGTAAATGATAAAAAGCAAGCCTGCTTATAATTAAGAATGCTACTTAAAGCCAGCGAGAGTTCAGAATAGACCAGTGTGTTCAGTTAGTATTTCTTTAGCGATGGGCTATATGTGCCAAGCATAGAATGATGTCAGCGCAGTGCTCGGGTTCCCATCTCTTCTCCTGGCTTTCCCAGGAACCTCTGCATACTTTCAGAAATTAGCTTAGAGCCTCTCAGTAATGTCAGGAGATAAAGGAAAGAGAAAGCCATCATACAACTGAGCACACCAGGGCTAGCCATTCTCTTCCCACAAATATGAGCTCCGGAAATTATACTGTCATGATTAGCTTATAATATTAAAGGGCAAAAGGGCTCTCCCAGAAGGGAATGTTAACAGATTTTAAAAGTGTGGTTTGTAATTGAAGTAGCCCATGCTGTTATATAAGAATAATAATTATATCTTGAATTTATGTTTCTCTTTCTGATGCACTTCTGTACATACACGAACTTCTAAGAGGAACTGTCCGTTTTGGAGGGAGTTTGAATACCATTTTCCTTGTAAGAGTACCGGAGGAGCACCGAAAAATGAAGCCAAATCTCTGATCAAAGTCAGAGAGGAGTTAGAATCAAGGCTTCACGGCCCAAAGCCCAGAGCAGCTGAAAGGAACCACCTTGTGCTTTCATGGTTGAGCTCTTGGAGAAGAAATCATTACAAGGACCAAAGCCTAGCCTTTTGCTTCCTACATGTATTAACAGTAATGAATACTGTAAGCCACCTCACTGATGTCCCACTACTCACTTCATTGATTCTGCTGAGGAGGGTTTTGTTTTTCTTTTGTTTTTCTGAGAGAGAAGTTGCTGTATGGTACAGTGATCCCTTTGCTCCTTTGTCTGGCAACCAAGAGAGTTAGCATAAACCTATTGCAACACACTTGGCATTAAAGAAAAATTTAGCTTTTCTGGTAATTAATTCGTATCTGTGACCCAAAACATTTTTTTTTTGGGCTATGACTATTCAGCCGAAATAGACATTTCTACCCTACACTTCTGTCTTACATTGGCTTCTTGGACAAAAATACGCATCACTGCAATGGTATTTTAGATAAGATGGTCAGCTAATATTTCTAGAAGAAGCTTTGAATCAATTATGGTCCCAGTAATCCAAGACACTCGGGTAATTTTTGGTTGCCCCCAACCTTAATATATTTATTTTTTAGATTGCCCATCCGTTCCTTCAGAAATACATAGTATGTGCGCGTTTTAGTGTCGGTGCATCAGGTACTATGGAAGGCCAGATAATAATTGGAAAGAGAGGTAAGAGAAGAGGAGCGGGGTATCCAAGGCAGGACCATCATAAAGTTAGCAATTTAGTTTAAAAAATCCAAGCTATTGTTAGAAAGAGTTAATCCTTAAGCAAAGAAACAAAACTTGTTCTGTAAAAACAAGTAGCCTCTGAGCATAAATACAAAAAACAAGTTTGTGTATGTGTAGCAGTCATCTGGGACTCAATATGAAATGATCTGATAAAAACAGCATAGTGGATTTTATCTATATTACATTTTATTGTCCTTTAATATTAATGTTCTAGAAAGAGCTCCTTGCACAATTGCTTTTCACTAAGTTGCATATATTTCTTCTAACAAAACGTAAAGTCTTTTATTTTTCAAATAGAGGTAAGCCCGGTTTTGCAAATGTATTTAAGACAGGGGCTTCTTAACTTAAACTACTATAAAAACTATTGAGGCATCTTGGTCTGGTGAAGTAAATTCACAGATGCATATCTATGTGAAAATTTGGCCACTGCCACTTACTACCATTGTATAAATTTACTAAACTCCTTGTCCTCACTAAAATTGTTTTCTCAATCCATAAAATAAAAATATGAGTTATAACTCAGTGAAGAATAAATGAGACCATGGATTTGATGAGTGCCCAGACTATAATAGGCCCCAAATAAATGTTTGTTTTTAAAAAGTAGACATTTAGTTGACACATCTTGGCTATTATGAGGAGTGCTCCAATGAACATGGAATGTGAATATCTCTTTAGAATCCTGATTTCAGGGGCGCCTGGGTGGCTCAGTGGGCTAAAGCCTCTGCCTTCGGCTCAGGTCATGATCTCGGAGTCCTGGGATCGAGACCCACATCAGGCTCTCTGCTTGGCGGGGAGCCTGCTTCCCCCTCTCTCTCTGCCAGCCTCTCTCCCTACTTGTGTGTGATCTCTCTCTCTCTCTCTCTCTCTCTCTCTCTCTCTGTCAAATAAATAAATAAAAATCTTTAAAAAAAAAAGAATCCTGATTTCAAATCTTTTGGATAAATACAGAGTGGGGTTGCTGGATCATATAGTAGTTTTTTGGTTGTCGTTGCTTTGTTTTGTGCATGTGTGTATGTACATGTGTTCTTCTTTTAAAGATATTCCATTCTGTTTTTCACAATGGCCGCACCACTTTGCATTCCTACGAACAGTATACAAGGTTTCCAGTTTCCCTACATCCGGTAAAAATTTGTTGTCTTTTTGATAATAGCCATCCTAAAAGGTATAAGGTGATATCTCACTGTGGTTTTGATTGGATGGATAAACAAAATGTACTACATGCGGATAATAGAATATTATTCAACCTTAAAAAGAGGACCATACTTCTGAAGGATGTATCATGGATGAAACTTGAGGACATTATGCTGAGTGAAATAAGCCAGTCACAGAAAGACAAATGCTCCCCTTACATGAGGAATCTAAAACAGTCAAACTCGCAGAATGAGGGAAGGGAATGGTGGTTGCCAGACCTGGGGACAAGAGGAAGTGGGGAGTCACTAATCAGCAGGCATAAAGTTTCAATTGCATAAGATGAATAAGTTCTACAGATCTGCTCTACAGCATTGTGCTTAGATAACAGTACTGCATCGCACACTTGAAAATTTGTTAAGCCGGTGGATCTCGTGTCAAGTATTCTTTCCATGATAAAATAAAACTTAAAAAAATTAGGAGAGGTATCAGAGAGAGGACACATGAAGTGGACAAAACAGACTTGAAATCGAGAGACTGGGGTTCTAATTCTGATTCAGCCAGTTAGGTTGTCCATCCTCAGAGACAGCTGTCACTGCCTCATTTTACACTACATCCTGAGTCTCTTCTAAATGAAAGATGCAATCGTTTTTCTCATGTGCTGCGACCTTAATGATAATGTTGAGCACGGCTTTTTGTATTGTTTTGTCATTTATAAACATGATTTTTAAATTGGACTAAGATCATTTCCAACTTTCAGTTCTAAGTTTCCTTTGATAAAAAGAATCTCTTAAAATCCTCATACTCCTGTTGTCTTTTCCTGCAGGCTTATTGATTCTAAACATACCGTAATGGGAGATATTTTTGCAAAAATTGGATTTAGGTCCCTTCAGCCATCCAGTTGTCCCCCTCATTACTTCGAGGTGGCTTGCTTAGGTGCACAGGAACCATGGTGGGGGGGCCGGGCTCAGGGTACTTGCCTAGGACTTGCCACTCGGCTGAGGTCCTAAGGATATCTCTTAGAAAAGCACCTACTTCCTTTACTTGGTCTTTTTGCCCAGTTTTTTTTTTTGTCTGTGTGGGGTATAGAATATCTCCCTGTAGAGAAATTGGTAATAGCCTTTTAAATATTCCTTTCTCTCACAAAATACAAGGTTTTTTCCTGTGTTGATCATATAACAATGAATTCTCTCAAGCTTTAGATAGAAACTTAGTCAAAACAGCTATATTTTAAGTATATATTTCCACAGAGCCCTTATGTAAAGTATCTCATTTAATCATCATCATAACCCTGGCAAGGCTTATGATCACAATTTTGCTGACAGGGAAACAGATTTAGAGAGGCGATGATTCTGCCAGGGTCACTTAATTAATAAGTATCCGCAGTACTTTTGCTTTTCACTACAATATGATAAGAAGCAGGTTTTTTTTTTTTTTTAAATACTGCATTTAAATTTAGAAGACCTGAATTTTGTCCCAGTGTTGTCATTTTCCAATTCACTTCTCAAAAAAAAAAAGTTTCTTCATTAAGAATAAAATTGGCCAATAAAATGTAGTTAACTAATACAGTTATTAAGAATTGTAAGGGACTGGGGCACCTGGGTGGCTCAGTGGGTTAAAGCCTCTGCCTTTGGCTCAGGTCATGATCTCAGGGTCCTGGGATCGAGCCCCGCATCGGGCTCTCTCATCGGAGAGCCTGCTTCCCCCTCTCTCTCCGCCTGCCTCTCTGCCTACTTGTGATCTCTCTGTCAAATAAATAAATAAAATCTTAAAAAAAAAAAAAGAATTGTAAGGGACTATGTGAAATTTGTATCTCCATTCTAGTGGAAAAATTTTTATTTAATACTACGTTTTGATACTTAGCTGAAAATAGGTAGTAAGATGGGTATGGATTAAGAAATGAGGGGCATTTTCAAATTCAACTTAAAGCATTATACTCAGACAGTGATAAAAATAACATTATTAATCAAATAATGACAATTATAATAAAATACTTTTGACTAAAAGATGATGATCCCTAAGCAAACTTTGTGTTAATCACTATGTATACAGGTAGATAAGAAGAAACTTCTGTGTCTGTCGTTTTTGTGAACTTGATATCTGTGGGATTTGTGGATTGGAACTGAGGTAGTGTAGAAAGGTATTTCTCCAGTGTACTTCCAGGATACGTGGTTATGTACACATTAGGTTTTACATGAAGCTTATATGAATCTGGTAGCCGTGTGTGTGTGTGTGAGAGAGAGAGAGAGAAAGTAAAAGTATTAGACCCTTTTTAGTTATGGGATCTCCACTTTAAATGTATTATATAATGTGACCCACATTATGGACTTCGTTATGTGTATGTTCACATACATTTTTTTTCATATAATTATATTGGTGAGAAAAAGTATTATGAAATACCTCTGAAAATTATCAACTAGAAATAAAACATGTAAGTAAATGGTAAAGAAGTGACTTTTAATGTGTGGTAAAATACAAGGAAGTGACATTTACTGACTTGGACATCAGTTCTGCACAGTTGTTTTGATTATATGAGTTGCCATTGGACTAACATTGGTACATGTAATTATTTATGTGGTTCAGCCTGTCTTGGCTATTAGTTACCATCTGGTCATCATGACATATTTTTCTAGGTGACTGTAGGTTTCAGGACTGCTAAACAGAAGTGGTATTTTGATGTTTCTTAAAATTGAGATGATTTTGGATTCTGAAATGTCTAATTTTACTTTAAGATTGAATTATCTAAAGGGTGGATAAAGCATAAAGCACATCACTCCGAGTGATTGTGTTGCTGTTCTAAAAAAAATACATTCATGCCAAATATGGAAGTTCAGTGTCATAGTATTCCAAGAGTATCTAGTTAGCACTTTTATTTGGGTATGCAGCAAGATGTTTAAAGAAGTGTGTAGTTTTCCTGATGAATTACCCTTTCCAATTTTTTAACATCTTGCTTTTGTTAATCTGATAAATGCTCTAGTTTGTATCTATGCCATTGTATGTCATTACCTTTTCATTAACCTGTATGTTTCAATCTGGCATAGAGAACTACTACCAGAGCATGACAACTTTTGCCTGCAAGATGTATTATAGAAATTTCACATTGACTTCCAAGAGTCTTGCCATGTTGGACTAGTTATTCCTAACGTATTCATTGAAAGTTGATCATTTTCTACATTACACCTTTCCAAAGTTGCAGTAATGAAACTTTCCTCAACACTCTAGACTTAACTTCCTTGAAGTGTACCTTTAACATTGCCAAAATTGCAATACGCCATATCGGTCATTTTCCATGGCTGCTGTCAGAGTGGAATAAGATGAACAATAAATATATGTCTGTCAGCTCAGTGGTTAGTTGGACATGCTGTTATATATGCAAATAATGTATTTGGTTTCCCCATTTATTCTTCTCCTTGGGACTTACCTAAATGCGACAATAGAAGTTTTGATTCTGCAGTGGACAACTTATACTATAATCAAAAGTAGAACGCTGCTGATGGATTTCTGATAAACACCTTTATACAAAAGTCTATGTTTTTGTATATACACAAGGTATTGATTGGGTGCTTTTGTGATGATTGAAATATGTGACAATAGTCTATTTGTCCTTTCCAGCAATAAAAACTTTGCCTCAGTAATCTTACTTTTAAACATAAAACTTTGCTTTTACTTTTTAATAAAATAAAAATTTTAATTATCTTTATAATGGAAATATACTCAGCTCTTGCCTTATAGTAAGGAAGTGACTTAAATACTGTTGAGGTATTTCACTATTTCTTATTCCCTCTCAGTAAAAAGGCTGTACAGAGAAAGAACTACAGCTATGAAAGTGGTAGTAAATGGCCAATTACATCATTTATGTATTGACTGATCACTTAGTGCTTGTTATAGCTCAGGTGCTTTTCTAATCCCTTAATGAAATATCACCTCAGTTAATCCTCAGCACTCCGTGTGGTAGGTTTTCTCAATCTCCCATTCTACACAGAAGGGTATTAAGGGACACCAAGGTTAAGAAATGACAAGGTTATAAAAACTAAAGTTCTGGGGCCTGGATTTAAACCAGGCTCACTCGGAAGCCCATGCTCTTAATCTCTACATTTTGCTACTGACAAATTTAATTTTTCCTGACTGAGCATTTTGTTTCTCCTCCAGCTCTCATCACCAGCAGTACATAGGGGACCAACCAAGGATGACTAGCTGGATTTACTTTGTTTAATTTCCAGTAAGTCATTCGCTGAAGGTTTAGAGCCTCATCCTTACCCTCCAATTTGTTTTCAAACAATGTGTTTTTTAACTACACAGGGTATCAAGAGGCTTCCTTGTGCCTCCCTTCCTCATCACTTTATTTATTTTGGCTGACTGACTAATCTCAGTATCCACCGCCACATCAAGAGTAAAGGAGTGATTGATTTAAGATGCTTATTATTGTTTATTAACTTCTTTCATTCTAGTTGGCAAATACATTCCCCACCAAATTGATAGATCTGCTGTGATAATAGACTAATTTGCAAGTGCAGCCATGATTTACAATTAAAAATGAACAGTTGCATTTTATCTGATTATGTGATTATAGTCTTATGAGATGAAAAGAATCCTTCTATAAATGGTTAAATAAAATTGTATGGTTTTAAAGGCAGGGTATGGAGAAAAGACTGACAATTAATGAACTACTTTGAGTATTTATCCTGATGTTAATCATGATTTCTTGAATATAAAGCCTCAAATATTTTAAAAATCAAATTGTGTTGGCTATATGTGCATAGTATTATATGACTACATAAAAAATTTTATCATTTCTTCCACTCTTTTCTAATTAGACTATAAGTTGGGACATCATTCAGAAAAGGTGGTAAATGCTTTGAAGTTTGAGTCTCTTAGCTACATTTTTCTGAAAGATTTTTTGTTTGTTTATATTAATGCCACAGAAATTCTGGGAATTCTGTAGCGAGATAAAGGATTACTCTTTTAGGTCTCCTTGTATCCACTAACTAACTGACTTTGGGCAAGTTTCTAAACCTCTCTGTGCCTCAAGTGTAAAATTTTACTCCTCAAGAGTAAAGTAGAGCCTATAATCTCTACTCTGTAGGGTTGTTGTGAAGACGACTTTATGTAATCATCTGGCAGAGGACGTGATAAATTGTGGCTGCTCTTCAGCAAGTAGATTAACCTTTCTCCAACAGTGGGTCTTCTTGGCTGTGGACTCCATTAAGGAAAAATCCAGGAAGGGTTGAAGTTAGTTATAAACCCGACTATCCTCAGAGTGTTTTAAGATAAATTGTCTTCTCATCATGCCAAATTGACTTGGTGGATTACTTACATAAAGACAAGGAGTTGAAATCAAGCTTCTTTCCTGGCATTTGATTCATCCAAAAAAGGATGGCACAGATATTAACAAGACGATATTATAAATAAAACCAATAGTTTTTATGCCCTCTTTCTCTTTGGGAGTTAAGCCAGGAAAGCTGTATCAGGGCTGAACCCCAAAGGCTCTTGATGCATCTCAGTGTGGAACTTTGTTTTCCTCTAGAAGTTTCTTTTTGAATTTAGATTAGGACTCCTTAAGATAGGGTAAGGGAGGAGAGAGCATGGATGAAGAGAAACTTAGGAAAACGATTTTATGTTTTTTTGCCTAATCAGCCTCTGAAAATGTCAGCAAACCCAAAGCCAACTTTAACCTGGCTATATTACAGCTGAAAGAGATTTTGGTAAGAGAAACAGTATTCCCTGGCCCAGAATCGCTATATGTCACTTATTTAACTGTGGCCACTTTGCTGATGCCGTAGCCAAATGCTAAGAGTCTAGCATTTAAACAGAGCATAAGCATTTGAGAATAATAAATCAAATGAAAATGCCCAGTGAATGTAATTTAATCACCTATTTTTGAAAGATAGTTAGCCAATTACCTAAAATAAATGAGTGTTTTAACAGGAACTTAATATCCAGGCTTGATTTTTTTTTTTTTTTAATCCTTTCTAAAAAGAGGCTATCTTAGGGAGTGTGTAGTAGGCAAAATTTCATGATAGTTGGAAGCAAATTTATTTCAGGCATGTGATCACCTGGGATGATGCAGACTTTGAGATAGAATCACTTCACAGAGTGATCTATTACTTCCACACCATAAAGTGTGAAGATACGCTTTGAGGTAATATCAACAGAGTATTTCAGTCCAAGCAAGATGTGTTTAAGATGAGCAGTTGATATTATTAAAGTTATTGTCTTTATTGCCCCCCCCCCAAGGTTTTCTTATTGTGGTATGTGAGTGCCACCAACAAGTTTAATCTATGAAACCAGGTAGCTGAGTTTTCCCCTAAATGAAGGTGCTTTATAGATAATAGATAATGAAGAGTGTTCTTGGAGAAAAGAGAAAGCATTGCCTGGCGCCTCTGGGGCTTAAGACATATGAGTCTAAGTCCCACCTTGTGCATTCATGCATTCCACAGTGTAGTATTTTGGAGAATCTGAAGACTCTTCATAAGGAGCTCCTGCCATTCACAAAACGGGGTCCTAGCGAACGTGCCTTGGCAGTCTGCACCTATGGCGGTGTAGCTGTGTAGACATCAGAGATAACAATTCTCAGCAGAGATACAATTTCTATAGAGACCTGACTCTTACTAGTTTAACTGTAAAACACAGTGCTGTGCTTACTAGACGCTGGCTTGAAGAGGCTAGAGAGGAGCACATTCCTGAATCATGGAGAGACAGACAGAAAGCCCCCCAAGTTCAGGTCAGTGCTCCATCCTTCCCTTCCCTTTCGGAAGCCCTGATATCTTCACTGCTCAAAGTCCTGCATCTGCAAAGAGAAAAGGCTAGAAGAGGGATATGTAGGGAAGTGACTTTCTCTGTTTAGTTATCATTTGTTTCATTCAGCCGCCTCATTCACAATATGCAGATATTGAGGTTATTACAAAAATGTGGGGGTTTGCACACTCTCTGCTGGCAAATCAGTGTTCCAACAAGTGCCAAGAATACAGAGACCAGTCATCCATCAACAGCGCTTATCAACTGCCTGCTGCTTGGGGTAGGACATTGTTTTACTGACTACCAAGGGACACGGGGCCTGAAAGAGACCATCAAATCCATTCTGCTGCCTCGGGCCTTAAAATTCAACCTGCCTGCCTCCTGTTCTTTCAGATACCTCAGGGAGGCCTTCCAAGTCCTCAAGCAGCAGGCAGGAGATGTGAGGCACATCTCTTTTTCACTCCACCACTGCTTTCCAGACCTACCAGAAGCCCCATTTACCCCAGCCAGTGGATTAGACAGGCACAGATCTACCCTCTCTTCAAATCTCTATAGGAGCCTGGCCCATATCCTGATAGTGGTTGAGATGTTTCACTGCATTTCTCTTTTCACCTGTCTAGAGCTTTTAATTGTTAAAAAATGGTTTCTCGTGTGTTTTTCTTACATGATACCTACAGTGAGCCTGTAAATCTCACAGGTCAGGTTTTACCCCATTTTGCAGATGGGGAAACACTGAGGTGTGGTAACTTTAAGTGGCCTGACTTGATCACATGTTTATAAATGACAGAGCTGTGAGTCTTAAACACAGTATGCTGGTTCCCAAAGTCCAGGGCTTCTGCTATGTGCATAGGTGAGCACAGGGTCTACGTGTCCTGTCCTCAGAGTCCCAAGGAGGCGAGTATGCCTAATGATTCAGCAGAGATTCTGGGAAGGAACGACTGAAAGAACCAAGTCTTACAGATTTCCTGGGCTAGTAGAAAGAGGAAGAAGGAATCGAGGCCCTTTAGATAAAATAAAACTTAAAAAAAAAAAGTTTATTTGACGATGAAGGGAAGGAAATATGTTTCCTCTGCCTTTCAAGGCCTTCCAGCTGGACTAAGAATTAAGTTTACATGAAACAGATCAGCAATAAAACAAGACCAAATTTTTATCACGTGTGCAGGAAGGCCCGGTAATGAAATTGAGGCCAAATAATGAATAAAGAAAGGACCAAGGCAGGCAGTTTTTATACTTTCTAGATGAAGGGACAGTAAATGTGAGAAGAATTGACAAGAAGAAGAAAACTTAACTTTGGGAGCTTCAGTCAGTAAAGAATTCTAAGTAGAATTTGGTCTGGGGTAGTAAATTAGTCAAGAGTAACAAGGGTTATTTACACCAGCCTTTCTTGCCTTAAATTTCCTATCTCTGGTGATAAAGATATCTCTTTACCATCTGGCCTGAGAGGCTACCTTTCACAAGAGAGACTTATTCCTGCTTTCAGTGGAACGGAGAGGGTCTGAGTGTCCTTTTGCAAAGGCTGTCTCTTCAGTAAGTTTTATTTAAAATTAACAATATGCAAAAGTGTCATGTTAAAACAGCCTGTCCTTGGCCCCTGCAGTGAGATGGTCAAGATTAGGGATTGGCTTTTCATATATTTTATTAGTGTGATGGTTCAATTTTCTTGTTGCTTATTAGGGTTTATCTTTGGTAAAAGAAATGAGGATTCTAGCTTGAAGAATGAACTTATTATTTCTTTATCATTGTTGAACTAACTCAAAAAGTATACATAACTCTGGGAAAGCACTCTAGCTGAACATATCTTCATTTAATTAATGCTTTAATTTTTTTTTTTTTTTAATATGAACAGTAAGAAGAAGCCACATATAGTTAAAATACCCCAGTTACTTGTATGGAATTATTTAAGAGCACTTAGAAAATAGAGATATTCTATCAAGACTTAATAATTAAAGCATCTGATTCTTCACAAAGATGGCAAAGAAATTTACAAGGAGAGTATCACTTTAAGAATGTGTTTTGCTTTTAATAGTATGAAAAATGATGCCCAACTGGCAAGATGGTCAGCATTTCCCTGAAGCAGAGATCTCCCCATGTAGGTGAAAGTAAATGTTTCCAGGTGGTACCTTAGTTTAGAGATAATGCTGAGATACATTTAAGGTATGTGTTTGTAGAAACACTGCCTATATTTTCAAAGCAGTACTCTAATTTCCCTAGATTAAATTTTTGAGGAGAGGGAGTATGATATCTCTTTTACCTGTACTACCTAATATAATGTCCAGTAATAAATACTCAAAGATATAGAAATGTTTATAGAATGATTCCTAAAAAGCCTCTTTATATAGAAGCAATAATATGCTCATACTGTTATTTGGAACACACTTTAAAGCTAGTTACGGTCAACGGCGTATGATAATTGAGCTATATAAATAGCCTGAAACATCTAAATATTTCTCCCTTTGCCTGTGATTCCACCATTAGTGATTTCATTCTTTGGTGTCTTGATAGCTTGCATTAAAATTTGTTGTATGTTAAAAAGCATGAAATTTGGAGTCTACCAGTTGTGCTAGCTAGATGACCCCGCTAAAATGAGATAAAAGTGACAGTCCCTGTCTTTATTGAACCATGTTATGTGAGGAATAAATGGCATAATGTTTGTAAAGTGCTATGTAAATTATATTTAGGCAGAATAAAAGCATTTTAATAATATATGTAACACAGTTACTTAGGAAATCAAAATACTTTAAGCTGATGTAAGCCAATGATTCTTAACATTTAAACTGTATCAGAATCACCTAGGGAACTTATTGAAACTACAGATGCCTGGACTGCACCACCCTAGAAAGTCTATTCAGTAAATTTGGGGTGGGACTCAAGAATTTGCATTTCTAAATACCTGCTTTGAGAGATAATAATATAAGTGGTTCTTGGACAACTCTTTGAGGAATGACTTTACACTGTTATCAAGTAGTATCTTCAAACTGCTGGCCTTTACCTAGCTCTTTGTAAGCCTCCAACACATATTGTTTAGTGAACAATTAGAAAGTGATTACTTTATAACCAGAGAACACAAGGATGTCACTTGGATGCAAGGAGAATGGTGTGGGAAAGTACTTCAAACCTAATATCACATTAGTGATCAGTTGCTCCTGAGAGTATTAACAAGGATACTAACAAATTCTTTTGTCTTTTTTTCCTAGGAAGAATTGTTATACATAATAAGTATTCATACAGGAAGTATTCTAGAAGCAGATTCCCTTTAAAAGTTCCTAGCTATTGTTTTGATGGAATGGGGTGTCCCTGCGTTTAGCCAACTCTGTTTGCTTCATATTTAAATTTTGAGGGTCATCGGCACGTCTACGTGAGTGGATACATGCACACAGACAATTAGAAATTTTTAGTTGACATTCTCCTTTTGCCCTTCTATTTATGCATCCTTTGGTTTTATATTCCCAATATCTTTAGAAAGGATTTTTTTTTTCTTTTTAGTTATAATGCAAAGTAAGATGTCCTTTCTTCTTTTTTTTTCCCCAAGTAAAAAAGTCTTTTAATGGTTAAAGCTTTTTCCTTTGACTATGAAAGCTTTTTTTTTGTTTCTTTAAAGAGAGGGAGAGAGACTCTTAAGCAGGCTCCATGCCCAGCATGGAGCCCAACGCAGGGCTTGATCTCACAAACCTGAGATCACGACCAGAATTGAAATCAAGAGTTGGATGCTTAACCAAACTACCAGGTGCCCTGCCCATGAAAGCTTAGATGCAGGTGTTATTTTGGCATACATGTCATCATACCCTATTTATAATGTTTTAGATTTTCTATGGTCTTCTCCAAGTTTCATCCCCTTTAATGTTTGTGATTTTTTAAATGTTAAATCTATTTTGAACTTAGGCTTTCTTGATCTTCTTCCTAAATCATGTATACCTTTCTAAAAATAATGTTATTATTAGGTTATAATTCTTCACTCTTTTTGGCTGTATGCAGATGACAAATATATCTCTAGAATCAGAAACTTGGGGTAGGAATAGGGAATTTAAAGATTGATTAGTTTCCATTGCTAATTTTACAAATGAGGACTCTGATACCCAGGAAGGTTAAATATTCAGTTCTGGGTTTCTTCCCTAGCTCAGTACTCTTCCTCTTAGCTTTATTCATAAGTTACCCAAGATTCGAGTAATCTAACCATATCCATGTCATTCTTTGTGAACAATTTTAAACCAAGTGATTCCCATGGTAATAAACAAGCTCTGAGAAACTGAACAAGTTTTCCACTTATAAATTGAGAATATCTTTTAGGTTTTGAGCTACCTTGTTCATTAAAATTTACGTGAACTGAGATCAACCATAACTCCTATGTGCACCATTAAGCTGACAGTTTTAAATGTTTCCTTGCTTAATTTGTATTACTACAGAGATTTTTTAAATGGAGAGAAAATAGTGTTCGAGTTTGAGGAGGTGGGGAAAAGGTATTGGGAGGAAGGATTTTCTAATGTGAATATCCTTGGGGATGCAAGGTTGAAGCATGAGGACATGGCCTTACTTTAATATTCTGCCTTTGTTAATGAAAGAAGGAAAAGGAGAGCCTTCATGCATCTTTAAATTCTTTCTGTCAGACTCTTAAGACATTTGGAGATAACTGATATTTTAAATAATATTTGTTATTACTGTACAAGATTTAGAAAACAAGTTTGAGAAGAAAAAAAAACAGGATCCATAATCCTAAGTACTATTAAAATTTTGGTGTTTCTAATAGTTTGTCTTTATAGTTTTAAACATTAAAAAAATAAGAGTTAAAAAAAAGTTTACTGTATATACCATTTGGCATCCTTTTTTTAAATTGAAAATATATGTTAAACATCTTTCTTTGATATTTCCTTCTAAACAATAACTTTTTAGTGACTGCCTGGTAATCCATCTAGACTGTATGTATTTTGCCAAACCTTTTGTTGTGGGATGTTTAGATTATTTCCATTTAAAAATTTGATAAACACTGCTGTCATAAATGATACTTAAATACAGATGTCTTTGCTGTGCAGAAAGTGGAAATTCTAAGTTAGGAGGTCCAGTTATTTTTACGTTTCGTCACTCATTGCCAAAGTGAATTCCACCCCACTGTTCCAGGGTATTGGTTTACATTATCTCCTGTGCTGTGCATTTCCTGACACACTGGCCATCCCGGGTTATCATCACCATCTCCAGTCTTTGTCATTTTGTAGGAAAAAAAAAAAAATTAATTCCTTTAATTGTTTTATACTCTTTTGGCTTTTACTGTGTTTGAACATCTTCGTACATGGATTTGCCCATTATACTTCACCAAATTGCCTATTCACCACAGTTTCCAGTCTATCGAGGGGTGTATTCCTTTTGTTCGAGTTGATTTGTAAAAATGTTGTATAAATGTTGTTAACCCTTACTGCATTTATTGTGTACGTGACTAACATTTTTCCACAGTTAATCACTTGCCTTTTCGTTTTGTTTAAAGTGCTATTAACTTTAGTATTTTCCTGTTTTTCTCTGTTGTTAATTACTTTTTTAGTCTTCATTCCACCCTCCATCCCATAGACGTGACTCTGCATGTCAGGGTTGTTTTTTTATATTTCCACTGGCAGGAGATATTGAACCAGCATTAGTCAGATAACTGTGATAGAAATGACAAAAGACAAGGTGTGTTAGAAGGTTGACCTAGCAAGCAGTTCTGGGTCATGAGTGAAGTGTAGGAAGCTAGTAACAGTGCGGTGAGGTCTTGGAATTTAGGAGTGCCATGTGGGTTACAGAATTAGTAGAAAATGATTGCAGAGTTTCCAGTTCTTAAGAATACCTCAACCTAGAGAAAGAGAGTAAAGTAACTAAATGTCGTTAAGTACTTCGTCTTTTCTGATGCTAGCCATGGCATTGGCCTGTTTACATGTGCTGTAGCATGGCCTCCCCTTCAAGAGGCTCTCTTTTGTATGAATTTTGTTGACTGTTTCACTTGTTTTGGAGCAAAGTGTGTACTAACCAAAGTTTGTACTAACTTTGGTCTATAATATTAAGAAGTTTGTACTAACCAAACCAAAGTTTGTACTAACCAAAGTTTGTACTAACTTTGGTCTATAATTTTAAGAAGCATACTGAAGATCCTTTCTTCCCCTTTTCGTTATAGATTTTCCTTTAAAAAATTGGAAGTATAGGGATGTCTGGGTGGCTCAGTTGGTTAAGCATCTGCCTTTGGGTCAGGTCATGATCCCAGGGTCCTGGGATTGAGTCTCGCCTTGGGCTCCTTACTCAGCAGGGAGCCTGCTTCTCCCTCTGCCTGCAGCTCTCCCTCCTTGTGCTCTCTCTCTCTCTGACAAATAAATAAAATTGTTAAAAAAAATTGGAAGTATAATTTAAATATAAAATGTACAAATTTAAATTGCACAGTTCAGTGGAAGAAGTTTTACCATTTATGGCCTCCAAATAATAACCATCTGAGTCAAGACACAGAACATTTTTGTCATTGTTGATGGTGACTCTCAGTGGAGAGCACCTACCCATCACACCTGCTATTCTGACTTCTGTCATCATCGATGATTTTTCTTGTCCTGAACTTCATATAAATGGAATCATAAAGAATAATCTTCTTTCTGTCTAGTATCTTAATCTAAGCATAATGTTTTTGAAATTTATCCATGTTGCTATATGTATTGTTAGTTCTGTCCTATTTCTGAGTGGTATTCCAGTGTATGGATATACCATAATGTGTGTATTTCATGTGAGTGGATATTATGGTTGGTTTCCAGTTTGGGATTACTATAACTATGGGCATTCTTTTTTTTTTTTTTAAGATTTTATTTATTTATTTGACAGAGAGAGAGAGAGATCACAAGTAGGCAGAGAGGCAGGCAGAGAGAGAGGGGGAAGCAGGCTCCCTGCTGAGCAGAGAGCCTGATGTGGGGCTCGATCCCAGTACCCTGAGATCATGACCCGAGCTGAAGGCAGAGGCTTTAACCCACTAAGCCACCCACTGAGCCACGCCCCGACTATGGGCATTCTTAAATGAGTTGTGGATAGTCATTCATTTCTTTTGGGGGTATATTGGAAGTAGGAAGCCTGGGACATAGTGTAGGGTTTGATTTAACTTTTTAGATAGGGGTGCCTGGGCGGCTCAGTGGGTGAAAGCCTCTGCCTTTGGCTCAGGTCATGATCTCGGGGTCCTGGGATCGAGCCCCTCATCGGGCTCTCTGCTCAGCAGGGAGCCTGCTTCCCCCTCTCTCTCTGCCTGCCTCTCTGCCTACTTGTGATCTCTCTCTGTCAAATAAATAAAATCTTTAAAAAAAAAAAAAAAACACCCAAAACTTTTTATACAATGTTCCACAGTTTCCTAAGGTGGCTAGATGATTTTATAGTCTCACCAACAACATATGAGAGTTCCAGTTGCTCCACATCCTTGTTATATTTAGTATTGTCAGTATTTTAAATTTTAGTCATGCTAAAATCATTCAGTGGGTTCAAAATTGTGTTGTGACTATTCTGGCTGAACCAAGCAGAGTGACAAGCAGTATAAATGTTTACACGCACAAGTTCCTTATCAAAGGGAAGCCTAAGAATTATAGAATATATGTTTTAAAGCATTTTCTAAGATAGTTTCAATTCTATATAATTCTAAAATTAAAACTTAATGGACACAGAAACAACTCTATATAAGCAATGCTAAATAGTGTTTGAAGATAAAGTTCCATGTGAAAACTTCAATTATAGTAAGGTCTCAGGTCCTCTCTCCTAACCACCTGGCTTCCTTTGGCATTTTCTTTTTCTTTCATTATATGCTCGAGATAGCAGCTGCCAGCTTGCAATTTGACTTAGTAGCAAACTTATTTTAAGAAGTTAAAATACTTATAAAGAAGTACTTTCTAATTTTATATGTGCTAAGGTTCTTGCTGTCTTTAGATACAGCAAGTACAATATAATAATCTGAGTAAACATCTGAGGAAGAAAATTATTTTTAAATTGAAAAATTTATCATTTAAGGCAATTGCTGCTAAAATTGTTTTATAGTTCTGGTTGAAATTTCTTGTTAATAATTGCAGACATTAACTCAATACATCTTTCAGCACAATATTCATAATTCATTAATCTGTTAAATATTAATATTGGACTGCAAACATACATATTTTAAAAATATGAAAAGCCAGTGCTTGAAATAAAAAAATGAAACAATGTGGCTTCTTTGTTTTGATGAAAACTGATAAACATGAATGCAATGAGAAGAGCAAAATGCTTAGTTTGCACTTCTTTTTGAACATATATTCAAAATACAGATCATATTTAGAAACTTTCTCTGCTAAATACATCTCTTCCAGATTTTGCTTATTTTCTTTTGAAATGCTACTCATTCTTATTTATTAGAATCAACAGAGGAGAAAACTGTGATGAACAAAAAGTAACATATTGAATTTTATCTTTTTAAACATGTTTACAAATTTTATTAGGTTAATTTAAAAATAAAGCACGGGGGCCCCTTGGTGGCTCAGTCAGTTAAGTGTCTGCCTTCAGAGCAGGTCATGATCCCAGGGTCCTGGGAATCCAGCCCTGTTTTGGGTTCCCTGCTCAGTAGGGAGACTGCTTCTCCCTCTCCCTCTGTCCCCCAGCTCGTGCTCTCTCTTACTCTCTCTCTCTCTCTCAAACAAAATATTTAAAAAAAAGCATAACAAACACATAAAATATTAGTGTAATGGCAATGTGTTTTTTAAAAAAAATTATTTTAAATTTCAGTATAGTTAAGATACAGTGTTGTATTAGTTTAGGGTGCATGGTATAGTGATTCAACACTTCCATACATCACCCAGTGCTTATCACAAGTGCACTCCTTAATCCCCATCACCTATTTTACCCATTCCCCACCTTCCTCCTTTCTGGTAACCATCAGTTTGTTTTTTATAGTTAAGAGTCTGTTTCTTGATTTCTCTCTTTTTATCCCTTTTGCTCATTTTTGTTTCTTAAATTCCACATATGAGTGAAATCATATGCTATTTGTCTTCCTCTGATTTATTTTGCTTAGCATTATACTCTCTAGCTCCATCCATGTCATTGCAAATGACAAGATTTCATTCTTATGGCCGAATAGTATTTCCATTGTTTATATATACCACATCTTCTTTATCCATTCATCTATTGATGGACACTTGAGCTGTTTCCATAATTTGGCTATTGTGAATAATGGTGCTATAAACTTAGGGGTGCATGTATCCCTTTGAATTAATGTTCTTGTATTCTTTGGGTAAATACCCAGTAGTGTGATAAGTGAGTCCTAGGGTAGTTCTATTTTTAACTTTATGAGGAGGCTCCATATTGTTTTCCACAGTGGCTGCACCACTTTGTATTCCTTCCAACAGTGCATGAGGGTTCCTCTTTCTCTGCAGCCTCTCCAACACCTGTTATTTCTAGTGTTTTTTATTTTAGCCATTCTGAAAAGTGTGAGGTGATATCTCATTGTGATTTTGATTTGCATTTCCCTGATGATCAGTGATGATGAGCATCTTTTCATGTGTCTGTTGGACATCTGGATGTCCTCTTTGGAGAAATGTCTGTTAATGCCTTCTGCCCATTTTTAAATTGGATTATTTGTTTTTTGGGTGTTGAGTTGTGTAAGTTGTTTATTTATTTGGGATACTATCCCTTTGTGGGATATGTCATTTGCAAGTATCTTCTGCCATGATAGTGTACTTTTCTAATACTATTTTGTATATAGCATTTATCTCTGAATTGAAGTGGGATCTCAAAAATATCCCTAAAATTAGAATCAAGTTTCTTCTGATTGTAAATTCTAGATAACTATTTGAATAATGCTACTAATAATATTGAGGGCAGACAGATACATTGCAGTTGAGATGTGCTGTGAGAATCAGGCCATGGACTTGGAGTTAGGCAAATCCAGAATTTGATTTCCAGTTCTGCTTGTTGTGTAACTTTGGATAAGTTTCCTCATGTTTCGAGTTCCCTCAAAATGAGAATTGTGTTAACTCATCTTTTCATGATAACCGAATGGATATATAAAGTTCTTGTCACTACAACAGGAACGCATTTTAGTTCCACTCCCCTTTAGTGAGTCTAGGAAGATTGTTCTTTTTTATCTCTCCCTGGGACCTGGTGAAGGAAATTGTATTTTTCTTTCCCAACTATTTGCATCCTCCCTTCCAATGATCATCTGTCTATAGGACCTGTCCTCTAAAAGCTACAGGTTAAATAGCTTCTTATAAGCACCATCCTTTCTGGTTTTATCAGCACAGGGTACCAGTCTTTGTCCTTGCTTTGTTATGATTTATTCTTCCCTCGACATCTGTTTCACTGAACTACATCATTTTCTTTCTATTCTGATTATTCCGTCTTCTCCCTCTCTCCCAGTTCCTTCCTCTCTCTGTCACCCAGGTGATGAGATTCTGTTTCAGGTTATCTTCCCTCTGTCTACCTTCTCTTTTTTTGTGATTTCATTAGCCATTCTCATTTATTTCTCCACTCTCAACTGTTCTGTTGGATGTTTAAACCCATGTTGGACTTTTTCCACCTCAATTTCTGGGCAGCACGTCAAAGTCCAAGAATAAAAGTGAGCACATCTTTCTCACAACTAGAAACTTTTCCTAGAAAAACTAGGGTAGAGTTCTTTAGTAGGGCCTAAAGCTAATATAATTCAGTGAGTGTCATTTAAGGAAAAGAACGCCAAATATTAAATAAAAATGATCACAGCCTCTCCAGCACCACCTCATGTGAGTGGGAGTGTGAACAAGGAAAAGTTGGAGTGGAAAGAGATAAAAGCTTAAGCAGTTGAGATAGAAATTACTTACAAATTTTGCAAAACTACAGGGCTGTGTGAACACACTGCTATGCCTTCCCCCACCTAGGGACCTGAAAGAAATCCCTACAGGTGAGTGACCCTTAAGCTGTAAGGTTTATTAACTTTAAGTAAATTGACTTTATCCTCTTATTCTCCCCAGCTCTTAAATGGAGCCCCCATTATTTTGGCCACCAAGGCTCAACATCTTTATTTTATTTTATTTTTTAAAGATTTTATTTATTTATTTGACAGAAAGGTCACAAGTAGGCAGAGAGGCAGGCAGGGGGTGGGGGGGAAGCAGGCTCCCCGCTGAGCAGAGAGCCCGATGCGGGGCTCGATCCCAGGACCCTGGGATCATGACCTGAGCCGAAGGCAGAGGCTTTAATCCACTGAGCCACCCAGGCGCCCCAAGGCTCAACATCTTTAAATCAATATCTCCTTTCCTCTATCTATCTCCTTTCCTCTATATATATCCTCTCCTTTCCTCCACAATACCAATCACTTGCCTGTTTGCTGATTTTGCTTTCTTAGTATTCCACTCCTACTGCCACCACCTGGCTAGATCCCAGTACCTCTTTTGGAGACCATTTCAGTAGTTTTTCCCACCAGTCTTCCTAACTCTAGTCTTCTTCTTCTCAAGTCCACATCCCTTGATGTTGAGTGTCTCTAAAGTATTGCTGTCTTTCGCCTCCTACCAAAGTAAGTTCAAATAGTTAAAATTCCCAAATCTGACATTCAGAACCTTCCCTTCCTTGACTACAGCCTTCTATCTTTCCATGATTTTCCAGCTCTTTTCAGAACTTCTTCTCTGTTATCCACTTCATAATCTACCCTGACTCACTTTGAGTTTCTAGAACATCTCTTTTGTTTTAGGTAATTGGTACTCACCATACCTGGAATTGTATGATACTATCTGTTGGATCCCTTTTTATTAAAATGAAATGTTTTCTTCAAATAGATATTTTCCATATTTTCTAGTTCATTGACTTGCCTAATGTACATGTTTACTAAATCATTGTTTAATGAACAAGTACATACAGGCATATTTTGGAAAAGGAATTAGAGCTAGCTCAAATAATGATTTCAGGGATGCCTAGGGTGGCTCAGGCGGTTCAGTGTCTGACTCTTGATTTTGGCTTAGGTCATGATCTTGGGGCCAGAATCGAGCCCCACATCAGACTCCACACTCAGCACAGACTCTGCTTGTCCCTCTCCTTCTGTGACTCCCCCTGCCCTGCTCTTTCTCTCTCTCTCAAATAAATAAAAAAATATTTTTAACAATATTGATTTCAAACACTTTGTGTTTTTCTTTAAACCATGATGTTTACATTCACAAGGTTAGAATATTGACTACTCAGTAGTATAAATAAAATTTGAGGCTGTGAAGAAAATGGTCCATAAATGGTCCATCCATTCATTTACTGAAACCAAATTGTTCAACTTCCCATCTAACATTTGATTCTCCTTTAAACATTGAAAGGGCCTATTTGCATTGTTTTACTTAGAAATACATATGGAATGCCTAGTATAGGTGTCAGCTACTATGACTAGTGGCTCTACTCTCACAGTGGGAAGCAGACTCCAAAATTCAAACTCTAAAAGCCCTTGTTCTCAGAGTGTGGTCCCTAGACCAGCAGCAACAGCATCATCTGAGGATTCATTAGATGCAAATTTTTGTGCCCCCCCTTATACCTAATAAATCCAGAACTCCGAGGGTGGGTCCCAGGAGTTTATAGTTTAAGCAGCATTCTAGGAGATTCTGCTACATGATAAAGTTTGAGAACTATTGTTACAATGTAGTACTTAGCAATAGCAGGCATTGGACAAGTGTAGAGGGTACAGTGACTCTACAGGGGTTTGTTAATTGGGTGGAAAAGGTTTCTGATAAAGTTCTATGGAGGATACGGCATTTTGGCTAAATATTGCTCAATAGTTTTTAATGCTTGCATTTTACTAAATTCCAGTATAGCTTATCATGTAACTAAGTCACTTCAACTTTTCAGAATCACAGTTAGTAATAGTAAATGAATTTATAGTTGGGAAAGAAATAATTCTTGTAGAATATGCTTTAAAATGTTAGTGAGCTGATCAATACAGAATTGCTCACAGACAAAACACTGATATCAAGGAATGGACTGTCCTCAGAGCTAAGAGTATCCTTTAACTCTATAAGGTTAATTTTTAAATTACAGTTTTAGAATTTATCTTTTCAAGAATTCGTACTTACTGTAATTTTTGATGAATGACTTGAAATATAACTAACGGAAAAAATAAAATAGCATTGACTTGTAAGTAAATCTTTGGTGAAGGCAAGGAATGAATCTATATTTAAATTCATATTCTGTCTCTACTCATCCTTATTAGTTGTCAAATCTAATGACAGATGAGTGAGCTTTACATAGTTACAGAGTAGCATAATTCTAAAAGAGTTATCTGAAAAATTCCTTGTCTAAGAAATCACTGTTGTCAATTCCTTATTTAAAATGTGTATGCATACTGCAGAAGGTATTGTCTAGTGATCAGGTACATTAAAACACTTTACCATAAAAACTTAATATACACGAGCAGAATGATTCTTGATGAACCACTTTGTAAAATCCAACTCCTCTGTCCATATCCTGTCCTAGCATACCACTATTTAAGGTGTATCTGGAGATTTTTTTTTCTTTTTAAATGTTTATTCTGAGGCTGTTCCTATTCTGTTACAAAGCTGAGGTTGTGGCCCTGATGGTTCTTGGGGTAACCTTCTGGTTAACCCTTGTCTCCAGGGAACCCTCCTTGATGTAATGTCTGGGCAAGAAGTTATTGCACAACTTCGGTATTATACCCAATTCTGCTTTGAAGAGCACATCAATTAATTAATAAGTATGCAGAGGAACAAATATAGCATATAATTTAATACATGACTTAGACCTGACTCTTTTTTGACTTCATTATTTTTTAGCTCTGTGTTCTTTGTCGGGACCTTTGCTTTGCTAAGCTGAGCGTTAGTGATAACTTACATGATTCTCATCTGTAAAATCTAGATAATAATTGTTACATAGTATAGTAGATATACCTTTAAATGAGATAATATTTTAAAAACATTTGATGGAGGGGCGCTCAGGTGGCTCAGTTGGTTAAGTACCTGACTCTGATTTCGTCTCAGGTCATGATCTTGGGGTTGTGGGATGGAGTGCTATGTTGGGCTCCATGCTCGGTGTGGAGTCTGCTTGAGATTCCCTCTGCTATGTGCACACACATGCGTGCTCTCACTCTCCCAAATAAATAAACAAAATCCTTAAAAAACATCATTTGATATAACATCTAACATGTAAATTTTTTCATAGATATTACTTTTAGTTACTTTATTATTTTGTTATAGAATGAAATATAGTAATATTGTAGAATGGAATGCAGTACTACAGGTGCTGAAAGGTAAGTTTAATTAGTGCAAATTTCTGTGATTTTTCTCCAATTTAAAATAAAATCAGGGGCGCCTGGGTGGTTCAGTGGGTTAAAGCCTCTGCCTTCGGCTGGGGTCATGATCTCAGGGTCCTGGGAT